>JAWZYV010013555.1:0-547339 GCA_038373885.1 Cheiracanthium punctorium | reverse complement strand
TTTCCTTTCTCGTCTCGCGCCTTGCCTCGAAAAGTTTTCTCTGTTTCGTCTCGCGTTCTAGTCTCGCATACTAAACAGGAACGCGACACGATGCGGTATATCTCGTGTCCATCCCTAGTTGCAACTCTGCCGGATTAAAAGTGGCTAGAATCACAGCGAAAAATGAATAGAAATGGCTAAAAATTATTTTGAGCTGAGAGAAAAATAGATTACTAATACACTAATTGTAATAACGAAACAAAATTTTGATTTTGCCTCGTTTTGAACGTGTCCTTAAAGGAATAAATTGTAACATCAAGTCAAGGTGCCCTATTGTGTTCTCGACATCCAGACAGTCGTCTACGAAGTTTTGTTTCGCTGTCGCAGAATGTCTACGCTTTTAAAAAGACGTAGACCATCGTTTATACCATCATGTTTGCGCATTCGCATTATAAAATAAATTTAAATAACATGTAATGATGCAAATGGAGAACTACAGACACGGACAAGCGGAATGGACCTATGACTAACGACGTTTCAAATGGCTAGAAATGGCAGAAATAGCTTCAAACAGGAAGAATACGGCTTAATTCCTTAAGTTCTAATATTCTGATATTATTCATCGTGGCCAAGTGAATAAAACATTGAATATCGTGGATTGCTAAACTATTAAAGTCCAGGCTTCCAGCCAACTGCGTCTATCTAACGGTCTGAAGTTTTGGGCGATTTTTGCCAGATGTTACGCGAATATGCTTTGAATTTCTGAAAAAGACCTCGCCCAAGGCAACGACCCCCCTCCGCTAAGCAGATACCCGTGTGTTAGATTTGCCTCAGCAAAATACTCACATACTCATTAATGCTAACACTGACTGATCTAAAAATTTCGGTGTTAGGAGGATACGTACCCCTAGCTAAGCCCTTAACTCACACTTCCTTTAAAAAAAATTTTTAAATGAACTTACAATTTAACCTTTCCAGGGGCGGTGTCAACATCGGTATGTCACTTTTTTACATTTCTTTAAAGTAAAGAAAGAACAACTACTAATTATTTTAACTTTTAAAATTATTAGGTCGGTGCATAATTATCAGGCGTTTTTCCCTTTCCCCATCAGCCGGAACAGTCCCAGCTTTCGCTCCCTTCCAATCTGCCATAAGTGCCTGGTCGTCAAAATCCGATGGTCGACCTCGTCCTGGCTTATCTTCTAAGCTAATGTCACCAGACTTGAAACGGGCAAACCACCCTGCATCGAAAGCTGGGATTGTTTTGCCAAATGGAGAAAGAAGGAAACGCTTGATAATTATATATATGCACCAATCTAATATTAATTAAAAGTTCTACTGTTTAACACCCCTCCTATTGCTAACAGTTGACAGAACTAGCGTTTAAAAGCGTTTTGTGTTTAAAAAAAAGATTTTTTTCTGTTGTATTGTATTGTGGCGAAATTACGCAAGGGCTATCTGCCAAAGAGAGGGGTGCCTTGGTCGAAGGACATTTTAAAGGGTTCTAACGCGCATTCACGCTGTAACTGGAGAAAAGCGACTAAAACTCAACACTGTTAGATTGACAGCCGCAGAATAGGACAAAACGCTGGACATTCACACTTTAAACATTTTTTTTTTAAATATTGTAAAAAAGTGACATGCTGAAACTGACTGTGTCCACAAAAGGTTATCTTTTATTAAAAAATAAAAGGAAATACAATCAAAGTACGAAAAATTATCTTTGACCCCCAATACTTCAATAAAATAATCTAGCTGAAGTAGCAGCTTTAAAAAAAAATGAAAAAAATCCTCTTCAATATACATTGTCAGCGATCCAGAGTGAGGGGAGGGACACAGGAACACGTACCACCTGAAAATTACAGTGTAGAATATTGACTTCGTTTTTAAATTCAAGTGAATTTATTTACCAGAAATATGAGATAAATGTTTTGTGCCACCTCCAGAAATTTTTCTGGATCCGCCACTGTCAGTATCTACCCTGTTCATTTTAAATTAAATTCAAAATGTGCAAGTTAAAGGGTTATTTGGGAGCGCCCCTTATTGTTGGGGGCCCAGGCAATTGCCCCGAATGCCATGCTGGAAATCAGTCCTTGCATGTATCCTGTGTTTTATGTACGGAACACGAGTCCAGGTGGTGAACCCACTCAATACTTTTACCTTTCATTCACCCTCCTCTCAGTCCGAAAAGCCAATGATTCGGATCAAAATCTTTAGGTTACTCGATCGGTTAGTATACCGTACCTTATACCGTATTTAAATATATTGGAACAATTTGTTTTATTTTGTAACGGATTGTGTCAATATGAATGGCATTTCGTTATTGCGTTATAACGGTATGAAGATGTCGTTCATTTCCTTTAACGTTATGGTCTCATACCGTATTTAAATTGTTATTGAACGAAAGGTTATATTCTAACTAATTGATACTGTATCGTTTTCAAATATTTATGTAAGTTTAACGTTATAGACTAAACGGTTAACATGATTAACCCAATGCATTCTGTTACTGTTCTTAGAGTTATTATGTATAGCACAGAAAAGAATAACGTTATAATAAGTGTACGTTGAATATCGTTATTAAATATAACGTTATTCCCCGAGCAGTTTTGGGTCAAGTAACCGAATACTGATTTCTCAAATCATTAACGTTATTGATTATAACGTTATTTCGTGAAGAACGATTTGAAAGTTACGGTATGAATAACGTTATTCGGCTTGTGAATAACGTTATGATTTGTAACGAATAACGAATTGGTTATAACGCGCATTACGTTAAGTTACGGATCCCTGGATTTTAAGTACGCACTTGAGTGCTATGTATTAAAAGCATATCATAGTCCATGCTTCTTCCCTAGTTTGCTTCCTTATTTCATTAAGTTGAAAAGTGTATCATTATTCATTGTGCTGTATTTTTTTTCCTTGCTCCATAAAACACATCTTTGGATTCTAAATCTATCATTAAATCACCTACTAAAACTGTTTTACAATACATACTGTTTTACAAGCATATTCCAACTATACTTCAGCATTTTAAATACTGTTTGGAATGTGCATCATAATTCATGAGTGTGCCGTGTTTGTCTTTCTTGCTCACAAACCCTTCTTCAAAATTGAAATCTATATTAAAATTGCCTACCAAAACTGTTTAAGAATCTTTCTTAGGCATATTCTAACTATACTTCACCTTTATAAATACTATTTGGAAAGTGTATCGTAATCTATGAGTGTACCATATTTGTCTTCCTGTTCCATAAAACACATCTTCGGAATTGAGATCTATATTAAAATCGCCTTCTAAATCTGTTTTACAATTTTCGCCAGGCATATTCTAACTATACTTTTCCTTTGTAATAATCTGTCGCGTTTGCCAGTTTCTAGCCAAATTTGGAAGATATCACAGAGCTTGGTTTGGTTTTGAAGACGTATTTTTGACACCAAACTTGGCGATCAATTATCAAAAATTGCAAACCTTGTGCGACTTTCAACATTTTTTCACCCCTTCCCCTTCATTTTATCTGGCAATCACATCTGAAAAGTGCCTCGCCGTGACAAGGCATGTAGACAAAGACAAATTATGTCGACGCTGAAAAACATGCTTGATTTTAATAGTACTGTAGTTCTAACAACGAGTGAGTGTGAGGATTCGAAGCGTGAAGAAACTAGTCCTTGTACTAAACAGTGAATGTCTGTCATACATATCTTACACATTACTGTTAACATTTAAATGGAAAATAGCGTCGTGTAATACTTATATGTACTGACTGAGCATAAATAAAATTATTTTGACTCTCAATTTTCTCACTTTTGTTCATTGAAACTTTACTCGCGGATCCAGAACTGTCACTAGCAAATTATTGCCCTGTTGTGGTTAACGTGAATCATAGTACACATGATTAAGCACGCATGAGGTACTCAAACGTGAGATACTCATATTTCTAATGGACAAGCTGTATCATTTTCGAGCACTTCATATTACCAATCCCCCCCCCTTCCGAAAAAAATTGTAACGAGAATGATCGGCTCATGTCGGCAATTATAAAAGAACGATATCACTTTTGGTATTAAACACGTAAACCAGTATGTCTCTTAAAATGTATTAATGTTGTCGAAATTCTCTTCAGATTCCCAACCTTTTCACTACCTTGACCAGAAATGTAGAGGGTAATTTATTCGGGGTAAAAATATGCATTAGTGTCGGGAATATATAAATGTAATTTCTGCAAGACATAAAAATCTAAAAGCTCAAGGTAAAATTTCGGCGTCGATGGGGATATATATCCATTGCTACGCCTCTAATTTCGACTTCCTTAATTTCATTTTATTAATAGACCAACAAATTTATTTTTTCATTTAAAAAAGAAAAAGAAAACAAGAAGCAGTTAAAACACAAATAATCTTGCCAAGCAAAGACCCTTCAAAACGTCCCTGAAACCTCTGCCCATTTAAAACTTTCATTGACACCCTCTGAAATCTCGGCTTAGACGATTAACTAACCCTGATAATAAAAAACGATTTCCCTTCAATATCCAAAACTCCAGAGTCAGACTGACAACCGCGGGATAAGCCAAAACGCTTAGACTTTTCACTTCATCCAAAACAGTTTTTACAATCGTAAAAAGGTGGCATGTCCCAGCTGACTGTGCCCCAGAGATGTTTAAATTTTTTATTTAAAAAGTAAGCAGAAATAGAAGAAGAAATCTGTTAAAAGTGCGAAATGTTATTTTCGATCCCCAATACGTCCCTGGAATAATATAGACCCATTGAAAACTTAATTGACTCCTTTTGGAATCTCGGCTTTAGAAGTTCAAGTAATTTAGCTCATGCACCCACTATTAGAAAAAAAGGTTTTTCTTCAAGATCATGTACACAGGGCTCTTGCTAAAGGGGGAGGTGGGGTAGGGGGAGTCTGCCCTCTAATACTCGCAAAATTCTGTTACACTTGGCAAAATTAGACTCCTAATTGGCAAACTTGGTAAAAAAAATAAATAAATAAAATAACGAAAACCATAATTCATTTCTGATACGCTTGACAAAATTACATAAATCCAGTTCTCAAAATTAAAAGTTGGTAATATAGTTGATAAAAAAATTAATAAGTTGGTAAAAACCGATATTTGACTTGGCAGTTTATCTCCCCTCCTTAAATAAAGCCTTAGCAATGGCTTTGTATGTACCCATTTATATACCCTTATATTATTCAATATACCCCTATCATACTGTCTGACTCGCGACTCCTGGACATGGGCGTCGGCACAAAATTTTCCGATGCAGGGGTGGGGGGAGGACAAAGATTGTTTCAACATATGGTTATCGTATTTGAAAAAAAACTAAAAAGGAGAGAAAAAACGGCATATAATAATCTGGGGGGAGGCAAATGATCCCCTTGGCCTATGCTTCCGAAGCCCTTGCTCCTGGACAGCCCCTATGTCCGTGTGTGTGCTACATACAAAACATAAGTAAGGGTGGCTCTCACGCAACACTTATCTTACACCCTCCTCTCAGTCCGAAAAGCCGTTGATTCGGATCAGAAATCTTTAAGTTATTTGAACCGTTAGATCTTATACCGTATTTAAATATATTGACACCAATATGTTATAATTTGTAACGAAATGTTCCAATATTATTGCATATAGTTATGTAGCTATAACGGTATGAAAATATCGTTCTGTTCCTTTAACGTTATGGTCTTATACCGTATTTAAAACGTTATTCAGCGAAATGCTATATTCTATAACTAATTAATACTGTATCATTATTAAATAGTTAGGTGAGTTTAACGTTTTAAATTAAGCGTTAGCATGAGTAACCGAATGCATTCTGTTACTTTTTGTTGAGTTTCTGAGTATAACACAAAACGGAATAACGTTATAATAAGTATACCATTGAATAACGTTATTCTGAATAACGTTATTGCAATAACGTATTCATTTGCGTTCTGTAGATTTGTTACGGTATGATAATAAAATACAAAATGTAACGTAACTAATACATAACAAAAATCAAGCAGTTATTTGTATATATAAAAATTGTATAACGAATTATTTTGTTACAAGGCCGAATAACGTTACAATTTTGTTACGTTAAGTTACGGATCCCTGCTTTCAGGGAAACAACGAGTTAAATTGATAAAGCTTCTTTATCTGAGCGAAGAAAATGCTGACGAATCATTGCGAGTTTATTGTCGAAATCATAAGCTAAAATGAGGCCCATGTTCTGTAAAAAGTGTACGTCATTTGGTAAAGAAATTTGAAGAAAGATGCACATGTGATAGACCGCGATCCGGACGACCCGGAGTTGCTGCGGAAGTGCATAATTAGGGATGGACGCGAGACGCGAGAATTCTCGCATTGTCTCGCGTTCTCGCATTGTCTCGCGCGACGAGAAAGAAAATATTTTGCGGGACGAGACGCGAGACGAGACAGAGTCTCGTCTCGCGCGAGAATTCTCGCATTTTTTTCCGTCTCGCATAAATACGATCTGGAAAGCGACAATTTGCCTGAAGCCTCTACCGTTTAACTTGCGTCTCCTTCGTTTTCGGTCCTGGTATACTATCAGCACTCTACAATACGCACAAACACGTAACATTTAAAATTAGAACAGACGAGAGATATACAAAACACACAAAGGAAAGGATAAAGAAAGAGGCGGAAAAAAAACCAGAGAAGAGTTGAAAGAAAAATAATAAGTAAATAGGAAAGGCTTTACGGTATGTTCAAATCTGACCACTTTTAGACGGGGCCCGGGGCATTAAGTTTGGGGGCCCCCTTACTATCCCCTTTTTTACGCATTAAGCCCCTTTACTGAGCCTACCTTTTTTAAGCATTTTAACCCAGTTTTGACCGCTGTTGTACTCGAAAATTGCATTTAAGTTAACTGTAGTTTTTGTACTTTAATCAAATCGTATTTATCACCCCAAAAAAATTTCTCTAACTTGATCTAGTGATAGACAATTAGGTAATTCCTACATTATAGAGGAAATTCAGTTTTTTCCCCACAATTACTATATCAGTACATATGAATTTATAATTTATATAATCGGGATATATATGGGCCCCCTTTTTTTTCAGGGGCACCGGACTACCGCTCCCCTTGCCCCTGTGATAATCGGGTTTCGGGTATATCAGAGAGAGATTAGAAGTAGAGCAACTTGCATTCGCATTGATGCTTAGTCCGAGTAGGTTGAAATATGGTTGAATATCCTTGGTTGAAATATCCTTGTACCGATATTATCCTCAAACTTTCCCGCACGTTGCGGCGTTCGTAGGGGGGGGGGCGCCCACCCTGGTCACAACTTTCTAGGGGCGGTTAAATCCCTATCGTTGGCCTATTTTAAAGAGATTAAAATGACATTTTTTATTCTTATATATTAATATCGGACGGAAAGAAATGCAAGCAATTTTTTTTTAACTATTTCTCTTTTCGTTTATATTATCATGTTTTCCCTTCCTTCGGCTTGCAAAACTTCAGAGTGTGACACATTTTCGTGTAAAAATGATACAAAAAAAAATCACTACACCAAAAGCTATAGGGGCAATGGGGCTACTGTGCACACTGTGTACTTAAAAATCAGGCCACTGACCTTGAAAAATTATCGGAATGTCAACTTTCAATAGAGATAAATACAAAATTCATGAATGTACCTCTGTTTGCGCCCTTTCGGATGCCCACTCCTTTATATTTTTTATTCCCCACCCCCCAAACACACACACACGTACACTCACATTCATTTGAAAAAATAAACCCATTTAATGTTGTGCGGTTTTTTCCGGTGCGTTTTTCTCCTTCCACTGCTTTTTCACGTTTTCTTCAAAAACTTTACTATGTACTTTTATCAACAGCCACCGAGTATTCATCATGTCCAGTGGCGTACGCAAGAGGGGGAGGGTTTGGGGGTTCACCCCCCCCCCCCTTGTCAAAATTTTTTTAACAAAATGTCCACAACTTTTCAATTTTTAGCTTAAATATCACGCATTTTAACACAAAGTTATGTCTATAACCCCCCTGCCTCCCTTGAAGGAAGTCTGCGTATGCCACTGATCATGTCAAGAAAGAAGAAAAAAAAGTAATAATAAACACAAAAATTGTCTTTCAAAATGAGCAAAAGCGCTATACTTATAAAGAAATATTGTAAAATACTACTATATGTATAAGATCTTTTCCTGTTTTAAAACTTCACGCTATGAGATGAGGAAGAACCCTCGCAGAATTTCTCTTTATCCTTAACGCTTCCTCCAGTCATTTAAAAAGACAAACTTTGAATACAGGAGGTTAGCACTGGGGCCGAAAGGAAAAGCATGCTTTCTGTTGAGATACTAAAGCTTTTTTTTTTTTTTTTTTTTTTTTTTTTTTAACGCAGAATATCAGATATCGGAGGGTCCCTACTACAGAGTTCCTGTTAAAACAGAAATGTCGGGAGAGAGATGTCCCGAGGACATAATTGCCCGGTGTCTTTTAGATTTGCCGACACGATGGATGACCTCTCACTCCAGAACAGAATGGACCTACGGAGGGCGAGCTATCTCAGCACGTGGAAGTAGGTGCGCCCTATCACCGGAAGAATTTTTCCCCCTCAACAATAGGACACCTCTGAACAGATTGCGAGATACGGCGCCAGAGCAGTGACAAGTTGCAAGATGACCGCTGCTTTCACAATTGACATGAAGACTTCCGTTCGCTATTCCCACCCACAAACAACTATTGAGTGACCGTTTTTTTTTCCGGAAAAAAACAAGGGTGAGGAATTAATGTATCGAGAATTTCGCTAATGATCGGTTTCCAGACAAAATATAAAGTATGTGGATTCTGGACACTGGAAAAGACACCGATATATGATTATTTTCTATCATCCTCCAAAGGTATGGGGAGGGGACTCGAGCCCCAAAGCCGCCCCCCATTTCGTACGTCACTGCAGAAGAGTAACCATGGAGTGGGATATCGGGATATACCCCCCTGCGAAACTTTCAAAATTAGTTATTAAGAGCTTTCAGATTTTTGTCGTCAATAAGAAATTAAGTTTATCAATACAAAATTGTATCTTATATAACCCCCTCGACAAAATTTTCTGGCTGCGCTCTTGCCTCATCGACTAGCATATAACGATCATGTTACATCCTATGTCACTATTAAAAGTGGCGTTTTTTCCGCTCACCATTGGGGAATAACACTCAACATACAACACGGTAAGATGACTGAATTGTGAAGGTTCTGAAGGCAGGGTTCTATCCTGCCGTGCGGTTATCGAAGTTTTGGGCGGTTTTCTCCAGATGTAACGTGAATACGCGTTAGAGGTCCTCCTCCCATTGCACCCCTTCTAAGCAGATAGCTCTTTCGTAGCTTTACCTTAACACAAAACAACACTGAAACATTAATAAATCATCAATATAGCTCTGATGTGTTCATGATGTAAGTAGTATTATTCCTTATAAAAGCGCTTTCAGCCATTAATAGAGCACTTGGTTTGTAACAACAAGGTATTTTTAATTTCATATACTGAAGTATTTAATGGATTTTACATGAATTCCAGCTGGAATATAACATTTATTTTTATTTTTAATTTGGGTTTTTATACAAATAATTATCAAATCATTTGTATAATGAATGTAAAATAATGTGAACTCTGATTATTGCACAAGTAAAAGAAAAATACGACCAACAAATATTAAAATATTTTGCAAGAGGGACTCAAACCATTGGTTTTTGGCAAAGACATTGAATATACTCGTTCTAGTACATTCTAATGTCTTTGGTTTCTGAGGGGGGGGGAATAAAGGACAAAGTGTCAATTTAAGTTGGCTAATTTTGAGTTTTACGATATGCGAGAAAAAGTAGAGCGTGTTAATTGGCATTTGGACCTTTGTATGCCATGCCATTCCTAATTTAGATCTTCATTAAAAGGAAAAAGAAATTTTCGAGCATTGACTTACTCTGGAAAAATGTGGTTCAGCTCCATATATTTACTATGCTCAGTGGCGTACACAAATGGTGTGGGGGTGAGGATTCAGTCCCTCCCCCTTTGTCCATGCATTTTTAACATAAAGTCCGTACAGTTTTAATTTTAAACATATAGATTATGGCTTTTATTTAACCAAAAGATTACTTCCATTCTCCCCTTCTCTTAAAGAAAGTCGGTGTACACCACTGATTATGCATCTGCACATTATTTGTAAGTACATAAAATATTTGTAAGTAATAATTACAACAAAAAGAAAAAACTGCCATTTTCTTGAAATTACCTAAGTGATATGATAATTTTAAGAAATAAGAGGGCCCCCCAAAAGGGATGCTTGCTTCAGAGTGGCTTTTTGAGGCCCAGATCATGTTTTTCTAGAATACAAATAAAGGGAACACAAGGTCATTAGTTAAAGAACTTTGGTTCTAGAAATACTGGCATATAAATTTAACTTTTCATAATCAGCTGTACGTATCGTAATACAGCGGATCTGTTGGTGAGCTGTTAGCTATTTTATAGACAGTAAGCAACTTTTTTGTTTTCTGCTTAAACAGTGTTAGGTGATCCGTTTTGAATAGTAAATGTACAAATCTAAAAGGTTATAAAAGATAAAAAAAATCCAAGAGGTTGAGAAAATAGTTGTATGGATTTTGAGGCCCCTACATGTGGGGGCCCCGGGCATTCGCCCTGCCATGCCTCCCTATTTTTACGGCACTGTCTTTCGCCATAAGCCAAGCTATGCGAACGCAAATGAATGATCTACTGGAGTGATTGCGCAAATCCAACGCTCACAAGTCCTTTCTGTTGTCTCTTCTTTTTATAGTGTAAATCACATATCGGCAAACCCTGGCCCGCGGCCCGGATGTGGCCCTCCAGGGTATTTTATCCGGCAAGTGGAAGATTTCAAATTTCCATAGACCAGTGGTCCTCAACCCCCTGTCCGCGGATCAAATGGTACCGGGTTGCTCAAGAAAAATTACATTATTTCCTTTCATTTTCTGTCGTGCATTTCTCTCGAGGTCTCGAGTTTCTTGGGTTTGTGCTAATTTATACAGAACAGATTTTGTAACAGAAAAAATCTCATGACTATTTTACATTATTTTACTGCTTATTAAACATTTCAAGACAATGAATTAAAATTCCAGTCTTTTAAATCCCTATTGCCATTTCCAACAACCTAACTGTGTGAAGCGGGATTTTCTGCACTGACAAGAACCAAAATAACAGAATAAAAGAATGAATTGTACATAAGCAACACACTTTGGGTGTCATTGCTTCTTACCTCCAGATCTAACCGACTCGTTGCAAAGAAATAAGCTCAGTGTTCTCATTCATTTAGCGTCCTAGTGAGATAAAATCTTAAATCATTTTACATTCATTTTTTGTGAAACTGTATATATTTTTGAAGGTATGTTTAAGCACAACTAGATTAAAACAATCAGCGTACCCCCTCCCCTGACCAGTCCGCGGTAAAATTATTATCAATCGCTGACCAGGTCGCGGCGATAAAAAGGTTGGGCAGCACCGCAATAGACAATCAATATAAACCAAATCAAAATCCCATATAAATCCCACTTATACGGTCCGTGACGTCCCTAACATCCTAAATTTTGGCTCGCAACCTTCCAAAGGTTTCCCGTACCTGGTGTAAATGAACAGGTTAAACCCGGGTTCCCAAGAATAAATATGAAACCCATATCTCATACACTAAAACGAGAGGGGGGATAAGTAAGCTTCACTTTAATTATTCACTATTCCGCTCACTATAATTATTCACTATTCCGTACATTGGGGCCGTTTAATTAGATCAAAATTTTATTTGCCCAACATGTGTCCCTGAGTTCTGCAACATATCTGACAAAATTCAAAGCTTTATATATTTTCAAAAGCAAATGAAACTCCCATCAACCATAAATATTACATTTACGCAGTTACGCAAATAAATAAATTTTCGGTGTCATGTCACATTATATATACGGATTAAATCCGAATTTTTATCATTTCAAATAACTATATGAGTTAATATGGTAACTAATATATGTACTAATATGGCAATATGCAACTAATTGCTATTGTTAATATTAATTTTCAATAACTAGTATTAATGTTACTAAAAATACGGTAAAAATTCGCAGTCCTTAATTTTTCGAGACTCGCGAGACGAGACAGGCAATTTCTGTGCGAGACGCGAGACGAGACAAAGTGCTTGCGAGACGAGACGAGACAGCCCTATTTCTCGTCTCGCGCGTCTCGCGTCCATCCCTATGCATAATATGATTACAGGTCCATTGCATATAGCAAGAAGTGTTTCCCTCAATTTGGATGTGCCGAAAACCACAGTTCTCGAAATTCTGCGCTCTGTTCGGTGGATGAGTGCCAGCGCGTCCAGGCGTTGGCACCTGGAGACAACCAAAAGTTTGTTGACTTTGAGAGTTTTTTCCTAATCAGATAAGATGAAGATAGCAGGTGGCCGCTGCGGATATTATGTACGAATGAGGCACATTTCACCCTGACAGGGAACGTAAATTCCAAGAACTGCGTTCATTGGGCGTAAGAAAATCCTCACGGTGTGGCACCAGTGCCTTTATACGACAGACACGTAACTGTGTGGTGCGGCGTGCGGCGTCCCAGGGACATTCACTCTGGGTCCTTACTTCTTCGGAGAAGTCACATCCAGTGGTGTGCAAAGGTGCTCCGTTACAGGTGCTCGGTATAAAGCAATGTTGGAGAATTACGTAATTCCAGAATTGCAGCAGCGAAATGCCATTAATGACATTGTATGGAAGCAAGATGGTGCTCCTCCACACATTGCCAGAAGTGTTCGACAAGTTCTGCAACAGCACTTTCATGATAGAGTCATCGCGCGTACCTTTGCAGTTTCGTGGCCACCTCGTTCCCCCGACCTCACTCCGATCGATTTCTGGTTCTGGGGTTATCTGAAGACAAAGCTGTACACATCAAAGCTCCGAATTTGTCATACTTTAAAGATGCCATAAAACGAGAAGTTCTACAAATTCCTCCTGCCATGATACGTTCGTCATTGTTATCGACAATCTCCCGCATGCAATGCCTTATCGTCTACAAAGGTGGCCACGTTGAAAACTTGTAATTCGAATCAAAGTCTTTTCCCCTTTCCTCACTTTTGTTATCATTGGTTCTTTACGGTGATCTTCTTTTCAAATGTTTTACGCCGCCAATTTATGTCCTACGTGTCTCGTCCCAACGCCTTTTAAGGTTTTCCATGCTCTGATCAATTTGAACACAAAAAGTGCGTGTTGCCATTCGAAAATTTCGAAAAATTGTCACTGTAATCCTAAATGTGAGAGGTTTATTGTTTTAAATCATCACAATCTGGACCTCATACAGTCAGATAACTATATCTAAACTTCAGGGGCGTAGCCAGAAATTTTTCATGGGGGGGGGGGGTAACGACTACTACAACTCATATATATGTACACGTGTGTGTGATAATGTAGTGAAGAATATATATTTTGTAAGGCAAAAAATACCTCATGGGGGGTTATGACCCAATAACCCCCCTCCCTTGGCTACGCCCCTGCTAAACTTTCATTTCGATTGATTGAACGGTTCGGCCACTACGGACTTATATATAGGGAGAGTTTCTTTTAGACCACCCTGTATGTGTGCTCTATAATTGAAATTAGTGGGAACGTAATACCTAAAAATGACATTTTGAAGGGACTAAAAATCAAAAGCTAAAACTAATATGAATTACTAAATAGTAAATATTAAAGTGGAGTATGCAGGATCTTTTCGTTAATTCATTTTTTATTTTTTTAACGCCTTCTGTATTAATTATTTTACTCACTTTTTCAATCTTCAGTTATCCTGCAAACACAGCCTTATCGGTTACGTGACGAGCCGACACCTTCTTTAACGGTTCAGCGTCGGCATTGTCAAAGTGGTAAGTGGAGCGATGTGGGTTCTGCACCGGCAAACTAACATGGCGCAATCAAAACAAAATTGGTTTGGGCTCGCAACGGTCCGATATCAGCTATATTTTAGGGTTAGCTGGGTTAGCAAAAGGTTTCGAGAAGGTACTGTTCCAAAAGGAGAAACCGATATTGGCACAGAAATAAGGTTTTTGATCTAAGCTGTTTAAAACTGGCAAAACAGCACAAGTTAGTGATACTCATTATAATTAGAATAATTTTTTTTAATTTAACTATAATTTACAATGTTATACTTATCATTTACGGCTACTTAGAAGCTACAAAGCTGCAATACGCATCCAGACACACAACAAAAATTAGCTTTATTTTAAGGTTAATTTACTTATTTTACCCCAACCCTCCTGTATAGGATACAGAGAAATTGGTTGCCGATCGTGGCCGAGTGGATAAGACATTCAACACGGTAGATGGCCGAAGTGTGAAGGTCAAGAGTAGTGGTCTACCGCGCAGCTGTCGATTTAATGGTCTGGATTTTAGGGCGATTTTCTCGAGATGTAACGTAAACACGCGTTAGAACCTTCAAAAATTTCTCCGCTCAAGGCATCCCCATTTAGGCAAATAGCCTTCGCGTAGCTTTGCCATAACTACAAAATCATATGAAATCAAAACAGAAAATTGGTTTTGGAGTCACTATTAAAAAAAGAAACTTGCTAATTTGGCTCAAATGAAGTGTACAATAAGAAAAGTATCACATTAAAACAAATGGGAGGAGCTGGGTTTAAAGGTCACAAACTCCTTCCTAGGATTCGCTATATTGCCGTTTTATCACAGTTTATTCCTCATGTGATTGGTTGGTTGGTTGGAGTTTAATGGCACAAAGTCCAGAAAGGACATACTGCGCTAGACTAGGGATGTAGATAGTAAAAATAAAGGTTTCAAGTAAAAGGTGTATTCCTCATCTGAACCCAGGTTTAACATGAACATTGAAAAAATGCATCGGTTTAATTTCTTTTCTGTAACATGCTCAGAGCTTCGGTTCAAACGGAGCGTTGAATTGTTAAGCTGGGTAGCTTTGGTGCTCACACACGAGCTTTAATTTAATCTGAATGCCTTAAAAAAGAACGAAAATAAACTTCAGAAATGGAATAGTACACATTCCATGTTGTGTATTGGGGGATTTAAAATGTAATCTATGACTATAAATTACCCCACCCTACTGGAAGTCCCCTTAACAATTTTCTATAAAATGTAAATGAAAATATCTCTTCGTGACTGTTCATTAATTACTTCTTTATAGTGTTTCTATTGAGACATTATGTTAGATTTGAAAACAGATTGTTTTTTCAGGGAAATATTTTATAATTGTACAGACACTACTGAGTCTTCGAAATATTATTTTCTCATGCAGTTTAATTGTGTATAATGTAGTTTCTGATTTCTTTGAGATATGAAGCTCTAACGAAATTGCAGTCCTTTTTCCCTTTTCGTTTCTCGGAACCGAAAGAGTGTTTTTCGAGTGCGACTTTGCTCACTCTTCTGTTTCGAGGGTCAGGGTTCATTTTCAAGGGCGCAGCCAGGCAAGGACGTGCACTCCTACCCCTTAACACAAAGACAGTATTCTAATGTCTTTGCCTTAACACAAAGAAGGCTATGGGGGCGGGGGAGGAGGAGTGGTTTCATTCAACTATGTATCCCTCCGACGGTCCTCTATTTCTTGCCAGATTCGACGATTAATGAATTCAGAGGTTGTGGACACTACCTGGATCACAAAAAATCGGACACCAGATTACTGGATGTAAAAAGCAGCTTCGTAGAACAATAAAAATTAGACGTGGACAAGTTCATCGGTGGCCACATTATTCTGAATGTACAATTCATGTTTTCGTTCTTCAGATGCAAATTTTATCTTGCTTGAGTAAAAATTCGAAAGTAAAATCTATTTCATTAACCAAGGAACATTCAACTGATAGATATTATTAAGTGTACGTGTAATTGAGTATTCAAGAAGTACGTACATGAGTATTTTATTATTTCTTTATCGCGTGTGCGTGCTGTGTAATAATAAAATTACTGTCGTTCTACAAAAAAATAAATAAATAAATAATTATAACATCCTTCCGTTATTTAAAGCTCCTCCACTACTTTCCACAAACATAACTAAAATACGTGAGCGACGTACAGATATCAAAAGAGAACATATTTAATATCCATGTTATTCAAGCAATTAAGTATTTTCTGGCATTTATATACTGTTTTTTATTAACACTTTCCAGCAAGGTTAATTTAATTTTAATTGATCGTCTTTTCGTGCTCTTGCAGCTGTAAATATATATAGATCGCAAAGAAATTTCCCTATGTTACCCGCTACTACTGTATACTATACCTAGTACTCTATTGAAAGTTGAGAGTACTTAGTTCTTGGTTAGTTCATGAATGGTTTATTTAGAGGGTCATCCATTATACGCATTTCTGAAGTGTTATTCTATTAGAAAAAAAATAAATAATTGAAAAAGAAATTCACGTGATAATTCCCAATTAAAACATTACTTTCCCCCGCATCACGCAATAATCAAACCATCCAGTACTACTGCCATGCTAAGGGTAGTATTTGACGACTCGTGCAAAACCTCGAGCGGTTTATCTTTGAATTCAGTGTTAGGGGTCGGACCTAAAATACAACCGGGCATTTTTGATACTCTAATAAATTTTAGATTTTCCTAAATAGTTTTCACCGCTGACGTGGGAAAAAATGCATAGGCAAATTTTAGTGTCAGAAGAAGACCAAAATTACCAACAGATTTCATGGAGGTACAATTCTACAGATGAAATACACACTTACAAATTAAAACTGTAATTTACGGTTTAACTCCAGCAATCAAACAAATCGCTCTCGATTACTCAGATCCCAACATTTCTCGAATTTTACAGGAAAACATATACATGCATTGATGACCTTTTACCGAGATCCCACGCAACACAAGAAGCAATATCCACGTGCAAAAAAATTGCTTCTCTTCTAGACTCACACGGATTCAACCACAGAAAATGGAATTCAAATTCACCAGAATTCCTTTCCGAATTTCAAGGTTAGTCTTCCAGCAATATTAACTTTGAAATAACTCCTGATTCTACCGTCAGTTCAGATGTTTTAGGGTTATTTTGGAATCAAAGTACTGATACTTTTGTTTTTAAAGCAACAATATCACTTACACCGCCAATAACAAAACGACGAATATTATCAGAATCCGCACACATATTTGACCCTTTAGGGTTACTTTCTCCTTGCACTGTTTTGATTAAAATATTTTATAAGAAATTATGGCTCTCATCAGGAGACTCGGATACGCCTATTTCGCAGCGTCTAATTAATGATTGGTACAAATTTCAGGAAGCGTTCAATGACATCAATCTCATCTCCATTCCTAGATGTGTCACTCTAGCCTCGGATTCCGAGGTACAATCCACGGCTTTGCCGATGCGTCATCTCCTGCTTTCGCAGCGGTAATCTACTGTCCACAAACATACAATGGATGTACTAAAGCTACACTTCTAATCGCAAAAACAAAGGTTGCTTCCATCAAGCAGATATCCATTCCAAAGTTAGAGCTCTGTACAGCCCATTTATTATCAAAACTGTTTGTGTCAGTATTAAACACGCTCAAGGACAACAACGTCTCTGTTTTCGCGTGGACGGATTCCAAGGTTGTTCTTTCGTGGTTATCAGGTCATCTATGTAAGTAGAAGACTTTCCTAGCCAACAGGAATTCCCAAATCTTGGACGTTCTTCCCATCAAACATTGGAGTCATGTACAGCTGCGGAAAAAAAGTCCCACTTGCACTTTATTCAGCCGTCGTTCGTCGTACAGCAAAGTTACAGATACCAATCGTTTACGATTGACGTACACTTTAATTTGCTATACATAAAAATTGCATAAGGGGCCGTCTACATAAAAATTCGCACCAACTTTTTTTTTTCAATAGCAACCCCTAGATTTCACTTCATATTTCAAAAATTTAGCTCATTTAAACCCCGGTAACCAATTTTCAATAAATTTGAATTGAAAATGAGTGAGTTATGAGCACCCAAAATCCCCCTCCCCCTATGTTAAAATATTTTTCATACTTTGATTCATATCTCATATACTATTGATAATAAGAAGCTGACTTTTATTCGTACTATTAGAACTAAACGACCCAAACATAATTTACTACTATTATAATTTTTAATAAAATATTAATATGAATTATAATTTTTCAATTAATATTAAAAAAATTATGAATAGCAACATAGCCACATTTTGATGGAAATAGATGCAGAAAACAATATTACATGGCTGTGCAAATTTTCAAATTTTTATGTTTGATAGTGTAATTTATATCAATTAAAATGTGTTATTTTCATGAGTTAAGGGACCATATATAAATTTATTTAGTGAAATTTTTTTTCAAAATTGCGTAAAGTAAACGTAAATTAGATTTCTTTTGTCCAAAAACACAGTAAAAGATAGCGGTATTTAAAAAATATCAAATTTTGAAGAAAATCAATTACGAGTTCTTTACAGTTTTATGGTGATTCTATAAAGCGTCTATTGTTTCGTCCACTACCATATCCCCCAAATAAAATATTTTCCATGTATAGAATTAGATGCAGTAGATGTATGTCTTCCAATACAACGTTCTATTTCTGAAAAACTAACATCCTCAACATTCCAGGCACGAATTTGGCCTTTTTTAATATTGAAAACATTAGGTCTTTGGACTTCCCCGTACTGTATCAAACATTCAAAATCACGTTTTTCTGTCTAAATTTTCATCTGACTATAAATTAAAATACCGCCAAAAGTCTGATAAGAATATTGCACATTGCAGACGATAATATTAAATGAAGGAAGCGAAATAACAAACACAATGATAATACTGGGTCGGCAAAAATGTAATTGCGTTTTTTACATGCAATTCAAACAAATAAATTTTCAGTCATGAAACCATTCTTCGAGTTCGACCGTAGATGAGTAACATTCCTGCTGGTAGTCAGAAGAGCAGAGAACAGCCTCTCACTCCTGGCAACATTTATCCTGTCTAAGGGAACCTTCAAGCGAAATACTCAATAACAATTTCAAAATTAGAAAGATTTTCAAAATAGTAAGCATTCCTTTTGCATTTTTTCCTTTAAATCATGTGTATGAACCAAGCAAGTAATAGAATCACGGATCATTTGGACCACTGACTAAATATTTTAATTTCTACCGCTGATATTCTCAGCACAAAGAACTTTTAAGAATAGAAACAGTGTTTCCCTTGAAAATAATATTTATATCTTTTAACTCTCGCAAGCGAAATGAATGAAAGGCGAAAAGTTCGGAACCTACAGATAGCGTTTTTCAGTTTGCAGAAAGTCCCTTAAAATCGCGCAAAAAAGAATGTGCAATCTCTCCGGAAATTATCGCAGAAAATTGGTGAAAATTTATATTTAGGGTAATTTGAAGGTTTTCTTTCGTTTAAAGTCAAAATACAGTGTTGCCATTCATAAAAACGAAGCTGATACAGAATTAAATATGAAAACGGCTCCTTATGGAAATTAAATTAATAGTAAATTAAAGAATCCGTTATTTGCAAACGAATGGTATATATAACTTTACTGTACGACGAATAATGGTCAAATAAAGAGCAAGTGGGACATTTTTTTTCTCCCGCAGCTGTACCAACAAAGGAAAATCCCGCAGACGTCGCATCCCGCGGTATTGATCCAAAATGTCTTCAAAATTGCAGTTTGTGGTTCAATGGTCCACAATGGCTTCAATTAGACGAAACTAATTGACCTAAGAGTGAAGTAAACTATAAAGAGATAGATGAGGTTGTAAAATCAGAACAAAAATCTGATCCAATCTTCAACCTTTATATTAACGCATCGAATGATTCAATTGATAATTTATTTCAAAAATTCTCCTTGTTAACTAGAATAATCCGCATTTTAGCATACTGACAGCGATTCATAAAAAACTGCAAAATTTCTGTTGAAAATAGCCTAAATATAGTCTAAATAGCCTAAAATAGTCAGCCTAAAAGCTTTGTCTCGTCTCGCAAAATCCCTATATCGTAATGTTAAAAAGGTCTGTCTCGTCTCGCGTCCATCCCTATTGAATACGCAATGTAAATTAGTATATCTTAACCCACGCACTACAACCTTAATGTTACATGGGAAAACATAGTGGAAACCCCGCTCTTAAACTAAACATATAGTTGATTGCCATGATAGACAGGCATTTAAAACATTTTTTTTCACGAAAACAGAATCTATAATTAATATGAGAGTTGATTTAAAAATATCAAAGTGAAGCTATATCGATTAGTTTATTTTACATAGTTTAGGAAAATAATTAATCATTAAATTAATTTCACTGAAACAAATAACAAAAATTATTATACTATATTATGATAAGCGCTAAAACAAATTATTTTTGTAAATTATATCAAACAATACAGTAAAAGTAATAAATTACATAAAATAAATAAAAACGTTGCGAAAAAAAAACACACATAAAAGGTTACTTCAAGGCGTAACGATCGTTTCGACCGAAAATTCGTTCGGTCTTTTTCAGACAAACCCTTCAGCGGAAGGTCGAGGTCAGCGGAAAGAGAGTCAGTAACAAGGAGCTAAAACTAATGTTATGTGATTATTTTGGAAATGAGATAACGTTTGCAAAACCTAAAGATGCAAATAAACCAGTCATGTTTTTTTCTGCGCCTCTTCCAACAGAAAAAGTAGCAGGTGTCCAAAGAAGTTGCAATCCTCTATTGTGCTATTCTATTGAAAGATTTATTGCAGAAGCTAGACTTTAGGCTCAGTGGTAAATTTGGTGATACTCAGGACCTTACAAGCTCTTGGACTTAGAGTAAAATACCAAAAGTTTTCATAAACTTTTTCAGCACGTTATTTGGTATAGATCCACATTCCATCAAGGAAGCTGATATCATTGAAAGAGAAAAGGATGAAGACTTTAATCCAGACGAAGGGGAAAAAAAAGATGCATTCACAGAAGTGGTATCTTAAGGTTCGGTTGGTTGTTGGTTGTGTGTGATTATGGCAACCCTACAATAGGGCGATCTGCCAAGGGGGTGGTGCCTGGGAAGGAGGACTTTCTAAAGGGTTCTAACGCGTATTCACATTGATCTGTAGAAAACCTACCAAAACTCCACACCGTTAGATCGACAGCCACGCGATGGGACCTTCACACTTCGGCCATCTACCATTTTTCAGTGGCATAACCACTGTGCCATGATGAGGCTATCTTAAGGCTCGAGTGTTATTGGAAATCATACACTACAACATAGATCGCGGAGCGAAAAATACGCCATTTTATATAATGCTGGGGGAAACAATGCATGAGACGTGTAAAAACGAAGCATTGATAACAAGCTAAATCATCTAGGTATTGGTGTGAGCTACAGTGAAGCGATTCGTCACCATCCTAATCATGAACAATATGCTCTTAAGCAAACTCCTAATGAAGCATCGATTCCCAGTCATTTCAAGATTGAGTCATAGGCAATTGGCGTCTTCGGTAAGTTTGATCATGAAGAATGTACCTTATTTGGTATAGGAGTGTCTCATAACATGTGTGATCTTTTCCAAGACAAACCGCTGGATATACCATTTAAACTATGTTTATCGAAGATTGGTATCATACGAGGTTTGAAACCAATTCAAAAACTTCTTCCATGCCAAAAGTTACAATCGTATTACAAACTTGAAAAACGTCCTAATCTCCCAAGCGATTACGAAGCTAACTCAGATTTATTTACAATGGATAAAGATAAAAAAAAAAGCAATACGAAAATTTAGACATCGTATGGCAGTTTTCAAGAATTGCAGAACCTATTTCCCACAATTCTGATCTTATTATTGATTACGACCTTTCCACTCCTTAAACAACAGGAAGAAAACCATAAACATCTTGTACCATCGCGGAGTTCTTTCCAAGCACTTTCTTCAAAAGAAGATTTATAGCAAAAGCAAGTTGGATTTTCGCCAGTAATTTCGAACCCAGTAAATCAGCATGCAAAAGTTTACTCAATTCTGTTAAATTTCCAATAATGTCTTAGACCAGTTAAACCAACAGTACTTACCAGTAACCTGCGATGAAAGTGTATACGCTATTGCACGTGAAGTCCTGCTAATCAATCCAAATAAATTTACAAATATTGTATAGATGTTGTGGGAATTCCACAAGGCTAAAATTGTGGCTAATTGTATAGGTAAATATCTTGGGGAAGTGGAATAACCATTGTGCTTATTGAATTCTCAGTGTTTGAAGTAAATGTGGTAGACACTGTTTTACATGGTAAAAACTGCATGAGGGGAATCAAAGGGATGTTTATGTTGGGAGAAACTATGATTAGATTGCAAGTGAAGTCCTTTTTGGAAGAACATTCCATTGAGTCCTATGAATCTAACTTTGAAAAGTTAGATTCATAAGAATTGCCACCAGCAGAATATTTTTCGACATGGAAAAAAACAAAACAAATTATATACATGTAGATGTCAAAGTGGAGAAACTCTTCACAGACGTTTTGAAATTTGTTGAACAAGGACGTCAAAGATCAGAATAGTTTTTGTACTGGGATAATTTCCTGAAATTGCTCCAGCTTCTAAAAAAATTTGATTCATTCCGACAGACAGGGTCTCTAGGAATTGCATCTAGACCCAGTACAAAAACTTCTATCAGTATTTTCTGCCTTTGAATGTGTAAACTATCAACGATGGGCTTCTTTATATTTGGAAGACATAAGAAGACTACCCAAGACAGCCCCGGAGATGCATGAAATGTTCATGAAGGTAAAGAATGTTGTGAAACGGTATGAACATAAATTTTCAACTGTTGCAGCGCCGCAGTGGACGTTGCATTAGAACAAACCATTAATAGATCCCAAAAAAGCTCATCTGGTATCGTAGGGCGTACTAAGCAAAAGCAGTTTGTACCAGAATGGGAGATTAAACATCATGAGCGTCTGATGATATCAAATCTATTTCTGGAAATTGCAGGCTCCATTGCCATTGTCGACGGTTTGGACATCCAGCATGAGTTTTCTAAGAAGCAAACCTAGAGCCTAGATGTAAAGGTGACCTCAATGTTTAATATATTTTACAAAAAGGTAACCCGTTTGTTATACTTCCTAATCCATTACACAATCTGCTACACAATTCTACACTGGGCAAAACACGATATGAAAACAAAACAATAAGGATTTCAAGTACCATCCACAATATCATGCTACCAGCATTTCATAGTAATAGAAGATGATTTAGTGCCAGAAAAGAATTTACAGAAATGTCAAACTGATTTTAGTGGAGCATGTAATTGCTTAAAATGTTCCAAATCCTCTTGTATTTGTAGGGCAAATGAAGAAACCTGTTGCTCTTTCCGTAAGATTGGAAGTAAGGGGTTAGATTCAATATGTAATAATCCTTTTGCAATTTCATTACAATCATTTTTTTATTCACGGTAATATACGTCTATGTAGTAATCGAAAATAGTATAACAAATTAACTTGTTGTTTATTAATTTATGGCAACAGCTAAAAACCATTGTTATTTTCATCTTACAAATAGTTATTACAGTATATTGATATAATTTTTATGCTAATTGGTCAAGTATTAACTTAGATATGAGCAATTTTGTGATCGAACGGCCGCCATCTTGGATGAAGTCATAGCGAGAAAATGTACCAGGTGGCGGATGTCCACCCAAGCCGAAATTACTTTCTAAGGCACCTATTAAACATTTCTGAAAAAAAATTCTCCTTACTCAAACTTTCCCACAGAACTGTAGCTAGGTCCAGGACTAAATGTAAAAATGTGTATTTTTACACAAATCAAGAGTTCGTTTGACTGTTGAACGTGCTTTTATTTGGAATACTGCTACTTTTCATGAACACCAATAGTTCTATTGAAGGTTGCATATAATGGGCCCCATACGCTAGACGATTCCTCTGACAAGTGTCACCAGGGTAGGGGATATTTAATCATAAATCTCTCATTTGTGATTAAAATGAGTGTCTTGGGTCAAGGGGCCAGATCGGACGTCGGACGATTTTTTTTTTTTTTTTTTTTTTTTTTCGTTCGACGGTTCGAAATCTTTAAACAAGCCGTGTTAAAAAATTTTCTATTTTAACCAGATTTTACGATGTATCGACATAGTGGCAACTTTTTTTTTGTGTCATATACTTTTGTCATTAGTACAGTGATTGATCAAATTAATTTTAAATAAAAGGCAAATGCACTGGAAGGTGTACGGCCGCTCTCTTGCTCATTCCTAAGGAAATATATTTAAACTTGATAAAACGGGCTTTCTGAAATGATGACATATTTCATGCACTTTGCATCTCCCTCTAAAAAAAACTGGATCGCCCTTGTATTAAATGTATGGATCCCCCCCCCATATCACCGGTTTTGGTAAAAAAGGGAGACTTATCTCTGTCCTTTCAAACATTTTCGTAATTAATTATATAAGAGTTCAGAATGCTGTAAAGATATTTACTACACCGACGAATAAATGTGTGCTTTGAGCCACAACCTGACCTTCTGTGGGAACCCATGATTAAATGTTCCCGCACAAACACATGCATAAATTATTATTGCAGCATATATAAATTTAATACAATATATCAAGAGATTTGGGAGGCCCTTATTTTTCAGGGGCCCCGGGCTATTGCCCGCGTGATAATCAGACTCTGAAAATATGTTAAAATGCTTGGTATGGGATAGTAAAGTCAGCCCCGAAGTAACCCAGTGCTCCGGGGCCCCATCTAATTATAATCAACTCTGGACCTCTCTTTCAATCTTCTAAAATCAGCATATATAGTAAATGGAGTTCGCATTTTTCTTATATGGTTTTTAAATTGAATAAATTTTCTCTTTTCAGGTATTTCAATTGTTACAGCTTCTTTCTTTTTACACTCTTCCTCATGTATCATTAATCTATATTCAGAATAAAAATAATTTAAACATCTATCACATAAGAATATTTGATTAGTAGTAATTTGTGATCTGATCAATTTATTCATAATTTTTAATCCAACAATAATGATCACTTTTTTCATCTTTCATATAAAACAAGTTTACATGCTTTTCTAATTTATTTTTAGTTATTCTAAGTGGATAAACTGATTTATCATAACTATAAACATTTATAGATATATTGTTTAGTTCTTCAAATTTTTTAATATTGTCTAATGACACAGGAAAATCAATTCCTTTAAAATTTAATTCATCTTTGAATTTTTCATATTTTGTCAGTCTTTGAGGATCTTTCGCAACAGGGTGAATTGCTGCCAATATAGACCACATAAAACATTTATTATCTTTATTTTTCACATTTATTATAGCTTGTTTAGATTTAATATCTTCAGGTAAATCAATATAACTTGATCCTCTCAAGGGCTCATATTTATTTATTCTCAATTCCAAAAATCTAATTTCTTCAAGACTCCAACCAGAACCTTTTGTCACAAATTCATCAGCTTCATTTATTAATCTGTCAATAGCGTAATCGTAAAAAGTATGTAAATCATTAGATTTTAATATAACTTGATTTGGAGTTTTGAATGAAAATTCATGAATTTCTTCATCTAACCTATACAAACAAAATAATTTTAAATTTACCTTTATCCCATTATACTCTCTCAATATTTGTCTTATTTTTTCTGTAAAAACCTTTCTTTTCTCTTCTAAAAATTCTAGAGGAATTTTAATATAATTAAAAGTATTAATTGTATATGATCTTAATCTAGCTTTATAAGCAGTTTCATATTCCTTAATTTCTACATTTCCTCCATCATGTAATAATGCTTTTTTATGTTTTCTACTTGATATATGATTTTTTACATGTGATATTTTATAATATTCACCACAAATAATACATTTTTTTCTGTTTTGATCTTTTAATCGCTTTATCTTTTTGTAAATGCTCTTCTTCATCTTCAATTTTGTAATATTTACCACATATGAGATATTTTTTCTCATCTTTAAATAAATTTTCAAGATTTATCTCTCTTTTGCCCCCTTTTTTTACTCTTGATTTAAAATCATTACTTTCTTTATCAAATCTTAAACCAAAAGAATCAAAAATTTTCTTAATTTTACTACGTTTTTCTGGTTTTTCAATAAATATTTTTTCTTTTTATTTAAGTATGTAGACAAGTCTAAATTTAATAAATCTACTAAAACAGGTTTATATTCAATTGTCTCTCTGATGTATTTAATTAATAACTTAATTAACTCAGTCTTATTACACCATCTCGGTTGCTTAATTTTCAGATATTTCACCACTTTTCACCAATACTCATAGACTTTAAAGCAAGCTCCATTTATTAGAAAATATTTTTTTTAAATACTTTTTTTATGGGTTTCAAAATGCCGCTTCTTATGAGTGTATGTATACTCCTTTCCACATTCACATTTTATTTTTTTATATTTGATTAATGAATCACAACATTTAAAATGACTTTGATAATTAATTTTTTCATATCTACGAAATTTATAAAAATCATTTATTGGTTTTATAGCCAAACAGCGTGTGCACTTTTTTGTAAGCTCCATTTATTTGAAATTATTTTTAAAATCATATTTTCATCTTTGTTGGTCACTTTTTTTATCCCATTTATTTTTAAAATCAAAATTAATTTTCTGAGATTCTCCCCGTATTTTTTCAATTTTATCCTTTTTATTTAAAGACAAAGTTATATTGTTGTCTATATTATGTAACTCACAATTTTTTTTTAAAAAAAGAATGAATAACTATTTATTCTTTCATAAAGGGTTAAATCTATACATCTTAACAGTGTGTCTTCAGCTTCAGGTGTTAAAGAAATATTATATTTTCTCTTGATTTTGTTAAATAAAGTTATACGACTTTTATACCTTTGTTTTAAAAATTTGGTTAGACTATATGTATAATTTGTTTCATCAATAGAACATTCAGAACTACTGCTGTACTGAATATCTATACTTTCCACGATCTCTGCATTTTTAATGTCTTCCATTTATTTAGTTCATACTTTTGTCACCCCCCCCCCCAGATCTGGCGTAGGTCGATTGGATTAGTTAAGTGAACTGCTTTGCATCAATCCAGGAATTAAATTCATTAGGATAGCCAAGCCATTTAACAAAATATTTATTTGATTTCTTTTTCAATATTCTTTCAATTTTGAAAATATTGTCAATTTTATTGTATTTAACTAATTCTCTATCGTAAAAGGTACCCTCAATTGTTTCGTTTTTTAAATCTTTTATTCTATATGTAACAGGATTTGTTTTAAGTACTTCTGAAACTATAAAAATCTCTTCCGTAAATGTTGGATCACCAGATTTTCTAAATATTTTCTTGATATTAGATATCCGGACTTTATCACCAATCTTAAATTTAGGTTCTTTAATAACCTTTTTTGTATATAAATTTTTATAGACTTTAGATTCATTTTCAGGGAGACTTGCTTCAATAGGTGTCATTTTAATAGAACGATGATAGGAATGATTATAATTGTTTAAAATGTCTGGTAAAACATTTAAATATTTATTTGTATTCTTATCGTGCATGTATTTAATTATTTTTTCTCTGATTGTTCTGTTAAATCTTTCTGCAATGGCTGACTTGATTTCCTTGTTTCCAGTCGTAAACCATTTAATTTCGTCGTAAACCGTTCATCGTTCATCGTCAACCGTTTCGTCGTAAACCGTAGTCGTAAACCATTCTTTAAATAAGTCTTGCGTTTGTTTACTTGTAAATTCTGTGCCTTCATCCGTTAAAATAAATTTTGGAATCCTCTCCTTAAAAACTTGTTTAAAACCCTTTATTACTTCTGTTGCTGTTTTTGTTTTAATCGGAAATATATACCCAAATCTACTAAAAGAATCTAGGAATGATTATAATTGTTTAAAATGTCTGGTAAAACATTTAAATATTTATTTGTATTCTTATCGTGCATGTATTTAATTATTTTTTCTCTGATTGTTCTGTTAAATCTTTCTGCAATGGCTGACTTGATTTCCTTGTTTCCAGTCGTAAACCATTTAATTTCGTCGTAAACCGTTCATCGTTCATCGTCAACCGTTTCGTCGTAAACCGTACTCGTAAACCATTCTTTAAATAAGTCTTGCGTTTGTTTACTTGTAAATTCTGTGCCTTCATCCGTTAAAATAAATTTTGGAATCCTCTCCTTAAAAACTTGTTTAAAACCCTTTATTACTTCTGTTGCTGTTTTTGTTTTAATCGGAAATATATACCCAAATCTACTAAAAGAATCTACTATTGTTAATAAATAATTTATTCCCTTGTTATATTTACTATATTGTTTCATGAAGATTAAATCAGCATCAAATTGATAATTATTACATGGTACATAAACTCGTCTTCTTTCAAATTTTCTAATAGCTGGATTGAAACGAGTATACACATCTTGTGTATGTAAATATTCTTCAACATCTTTCTTTGGTATTCCTGTTTTTCTACTCAATTCATTAATACCACAATATCCAGTTTCTGGATTATGATATATCTCGTCTATCCTAAAAAAACACTCTTTTTACTACCACATTTCACACAATTTCCTTTACCCATGCGTCTATTGTTTTTTGAAGTTGTGACATGATAATTTATAGTATCAGTTTTCGTTTTACACTTGACACAATAAATTTGCATCATATTTATACAAGGTTTAAAATTGTTAATTCCAATTTCTTTTAAATCATTAATAAAATCATATAATCCCATTCCAAATTGTTTTTTACTCCAAATAATTGGTTTTACAATCCCTCTTTCAATTCTTTCTCGGATAGTAGGATTATCAATATTATCTAATTCTTTCAACATATTTTTATCGTATACTTCATTTCTTGTTTTAGTATCTTTATTTATCAAATAACAAACATCATGATTATATGCTGTTTCATCCACTCTGTTTATTGGTTTACTCCAATCTTTATAAGAATAATCAGGATTTTGTCTTGTTTTACCCCATAAAAACTGAGTTCCAGGACCTGTAAAATTATGTCCCGGTAAATGAAATTCAAAAGGTAATTTATTGATAACACTGTTAATAATTCCAGAACCAAACTGTCCATCAAAAATCTTTAATAACGCTTTAATTAATTCGGGTTTAATTTTATTATACCTGTTCCTTTTTGCCCACATTTTAGACATTTTATTTTGCCTTTTCCTGTTTTAGAACAAGACTCTATAATACAAGTCATTTATGAAGGGATATATTTATAACCATTCAATTTTGATTTTCCATAGGAAAGTATTTTAAAGTAATTCCTTTTCTCTTCTTCTGAAATCGATTTAGCCTTCAATAAATTTAATAGTTGTTTATAAAAATTACAGCATTGTTTGTATTCGTTCCAAAACATTCAAAGACTACTTCTACATCTCCTGCACTTAAACTCAGTGCTGCTAATGGGACAAACGCAGAAAGTCCTGATGCGCTTAAAATCCAACAGACAATGTTATGCTCATAAATGTTTTTCTGTAAACGTAAATTCTTCCATTTATAAAGGGTCAAATCCCTTTCTATATCTCATTTCAGGATTAACTAAATCCAACATAAAGAATGGATCTTGTATGTTATGAATTTTCCCGTCAATTTCTCTCATTATTTGACGAATTTCTCTTGGCTGAAGTTTAAAATATATATAGTAGTTGCAATTTTTTCTAATATCAATAGGTGTAGAATAATAAGATTGATTGAGATAAATAATAGATGCATTTTTCTTTCTACCTCTAATAAACATATCTTCAATTAATTTCTGATCTCTTTCAGTCACACAATCATCAAAAACTACTAAATTTTTTAATGAAGGATCTAAATCATCGGCCGTTATAAATTCCCTTAAATCTGAGGAAAATAGTACATCATGTTTTTTATATTTATCAAACCATTTTAGTAGTTTATTCTTGTTAGGTAATTTCTTACATTTTAAAATATCATCTCTTTCTATACCTTCAAAGTGGGTATAATCGTCTTGTAATTTAGAATATTTTGGTTCGTTTGTATCTTATGCACAAATGTACAATGTATCAAAATCCAGTTTTAATCCTTTTGGTTTATCAAAACCTTCAATGAGATTGATTAATAAGTTAGTTTTGCCGCAGCCTGAACTTCCTCTGACCAAAAGGCGAAACGGATGTTTAGGTAAAAGAGGATGCTGCTTCCGGTCAGGTAATTCTTCAAGTAGTGTATAATTTTTTATTTTAATCATTTATAATAAAATAATTTTGCCCCTATATAAATTTATTTTGCCCCTATATAAGTTCATTTTGCCCCTATATAAATGATAAATCAATTAGAATTAGAGAGGCAAAAAAGGATAAGAGATGAAAGAAGAGATTTAATCAGTTAAAAGTTTTTATTTGGGAATACCTTATTCCCCCGTACACGATATATATTTCGGTTACACACATAACCATCTTCAGTCGTTTCTGGATCTCTCACTAATGGCGGCTTCTTTTTATATCTTCTTCGTTCTTCTTCTTGAAAGTTCGATGCATGACGTCATCCCATGATTGGTCGATTGTATGAAGCGTATCGTTGATGCTGCCCTCTGTCGTCAATATTTCTAAGCTCTCACGAATGTAGGCATATATACTATTTTTAAAGTTGGCTATTTTTTTAATATTTTTAAAATCAATGGTAATGGGCTCTTTCAAAGCAAGGCGGGCTAGAGCGGTACTTTGTTTCTGGAGGTTAATGTCTTTAAAATGTTCGTTTTTTCGTTCTTTAATTTTCCTTTTTGTAACGCCGATGTAGCAATTTTCTTTATTAGTATCGTTTGACATAAAATTAATTTTATAGATCCCTGCGGTTTCGATGGGGTTGATTGCGTCTTTTTCCGATCTAATGCGCTGAAAGATTGTTTTATTAGGTTTAATTGGAATACGGAAGTTCTTTTTACTGGCAATATTAGAAAGTTTATTGGCTATCCCTCGGCTAAAGGGGATAGCGGTAGTAAAACGTGGTTTATCTTTTTGACGGTTGTCTATAACATTTAATTTACGTTGCCTAGCTTTGAAAACTTTGTCGAAAATTTCTCGAGGGTAGTGTGCGTCTTGACATTGTTTCTTTATGAAAGCAATTTCTTTTTGAAGGAGGTCGTTGTTAGAACACACTTTGAAAGCGCGGTCGATATAGGAACGAATAGCAGCAATTTTATAGTTGAAAGGGGTTTTAGATTTAAAATTTACTATATTAGTATTACAAGTAGGTTTTCGAAAAATGGTGGTCTCAATGAGATTATTGTTTCTGGTTATGTTCACATCTAAGTAATTGAGGCTATTATTGATTTCTTTTTCGTATGTAAATTTAATGTTCGGGTCTATGGCATTAAGTTGATTGATCAAATTATTTTCTTCATTATTGTGGGTGGTAAGGATAGCGAAGATATCGTCGACATAGCGAAGCCAAAGTTTGATGGTATTATTGTGTGTCTGTTTAATCTGTTCTTCAAGGATTCTCATTTTCCAGTCGGCAATTATTCCGGATATGGGGGAGCCCATGGGGACTCCTTTTATTTGTTGGTAGAAGTGATTATTATATTGAAAATATGAGTTATTTAAAATTAGATTTATTGCACTAGTTAGGGTGTTAATTATGTCTATATCTTTAAAACTACTTTGAATTTGTTTGTTAATAATTTGGTTCATTTCCTTAATATCTATTGACGGGTATAGATTTACAACATCGAAACTTACCATAATATCGTTTTCATCAAGTTTATAATCGCGGATGTTTTTAATGAAATCTTCGGTGGAAGTTAGAGTGCTGTTAGATGGGGGTATAATTTCTTGCAGAATATCTTTCATATATTTTTCAAGAGTGTAGGTGGGGCCTTCGCATTGCTCACGATTGGGCGAAGGGAGGGGGTATTTTTATGATCTTTAAATTTAGCGAAAATCCGTGGGGCGAAATTAGCGGTATTGTTATAGTTCGGACCTTTCTGATCCGGCCAGGTACCATTTTTTATTAAAGTTTTTAGTTTATTATTGATTTTCGTGGTGGGGTCTTTGGGAAGATGTAAAACGTTTAGACTATTGATGGTTTGTTCCATTTTTTCATGGTAATCTTTTTTATCTAGGATAACAATCTTTCCTGTCTTGTCAGAGCTTAAGCAAACGATCGTGTTATTTTTCTTTAGGTCGCTGAGGCATTTACGGTCTTCATGATCTTTAACAGTAGTTTTAAGTTTTTTATTCATTTCTTGTTGGGCATGCATACGGATAGCTTGTTTATCTGAGGGGGGTAATGAGATAATGGCGGCCTCAATGCTCGCAACGGTATCGTTGATATCTATTTTGTCATCAAGAATGAATTTGGGACCTAGGTTTAGAGTGGCTTTTTGCTGTTGAGTAAGAGTTAAGGAGGATAGATTAATGAATTGATCTTCTTTTTTAGTTTGACCTTGTTTATAGCATTTATTATTTCTCATCCAAAAGTTAAGTTTTTTATAGTGGTTATTGTGGTAAATCTCTTTTTCTTTCTTGCAAAAATTGTTTATTTTATTGACTTTTAAACGGTAATCATCCGGAGAGCACATGGTTTGAAGTTTGTGGTTGTAAAATTTTTCTTCTTTCGTTAATTTAGCTATATATTTAAATTTGTTCCTAATGTATTTTTTAAGTAAGCATAGCTCAAAATTCTTTATATCATAAAAGAATTCATTAATGCTATGTCTTGTCGACGACGATGGCTTCGCTATGTCGACGATATCTTCGCTATCCTTACCACCCACAATAATGAAGAAAATAATTTGATCAATCAACTTAATGCCATAGACCCGAACATTAAATTTACATACGAAAAAGAAATCAATAATAGCCTCAATTACTTAGATGTGAACATAACCAGAAACAATAATCTCATTGACACCATTTTTCGAAAACCTACTTGTAATACTAATATAGTAAATTTTAAATCTAAAAACCCCTTTCAACTATAAAATTGCTGCTATTCGTTCCTATATCGACCGCGCTTTCAAAGTGTGTTCTAACAACGACCTCCTTCAAAAAGAAATTGCTTTCATAAAGAAACAATGTCAAGACGCCCACTACCCTCGAGAAATTTTCGACAAAGTTTTCAAAGCTAGGCAACGTAAATTAAGTGTTATAGACAACCGTCAAAAAGATAAACCACGTTTTACTACCGCTATCCCCTTTAGCCGAGGGATAGCCAATAAACTTTCTAATATTGCCAGTAAAAAGAACTTCCGTATTCCAATTAAACCTAATAAAACAATCTTTCAGCGCATTAGATCGGAAAAAGACCCAATCAACCCCATCGAAACCGCAGGGATCTATAAAATTAATTTTATGTCAAACGATACTAATAAAGAAAATTGCTACATCGGCGTTACAAAAAGGAAAATTAAAGAACGAAAAAACGAACATTTTAAAGACATTAACCTCCAGAAACAAAGTACCGCTCTAGCCCGCCTTGCTTTGAAAGAGCCCATTACCATTGATTTTAAAAATATTAAAAAAATAGCCAACTTTAAAAATAGTATATATGCCTACATTCGTGAGAGCTTAGAAATATTGACGACAGAGGGCAGCATCAACGATACGCTTCATACAATCGACCAATGATGGGATGACGTCATGCATCGAACTTTCAAGAAGAAGAACGAAGAAGATATAAAAAGAAGCCGCCATTAGTGAGAGATCCAGAAACGACTGAAGATGGTTATGTGTGTAACCGAAATATATATCGTGTACGGGGGAATAAGGTATTCCCAAATAAAAACTTTTAACTAATTACTCCGCCGTATTAAATAATGTTTTATGTGTTTTTATTAGATTTAATCAATTTAGTAAAATTGGATAAAGAGATTAAAACAAAAAATGAAAATCGAATACAAAATAAATTGGGCATTCAAACAACTTTGAGTGAATTTCACAAACCTATTACAGATGAATTTGAAAAATTTGAAAAATCCAATAAAGAAATTGTGGAAAATTTTCAGAAAGGTATTGAATTAATATCTAATTCTGCTTTGCCAGAACCTATAGAAGATGTTAAACATAGTATTTACGATATAGATCAAGATTTAGATATAGAATATTTAAAATCTGAAAAACTGTACAGACCATCAAAACTCTTGGGTGATGATGAAAAAAAGAAAAGAAATGTATGCGAAAGCTAGACTAATAAAAGCTGAATTGGGGAGTAAAAAAGGTAACTTGAAAAGTCACATTAAAAGGGCTAAAACCTTAACAGAAGACCAAATTTCTCAAAGGTTGCAGAAGTGGAAGATGTAGAGCTTAAAATTAAATCATTGGATAAATATTTGAATAGATTAGTAGGAATGAAGGATAGTGAAGAAATGAAAGTCGGAAAAGGCTTAGCGGCTTTAGACATATTGAGAGATAAAAGATGTAAAGGTTGCAAGTCAAACAAGTTATTGAATAAAATCAGACTGTTGATAGATGATTTATTAAAAAAGGGGACCATAACTCTTGAAGATAAAGAACGCTTGTATAAACAGTTTCTACTTAATAAATGACAAAAGTTTATTTGAGTGAAGGACAGTTGCGTGAATTAAAATCTGCTAAAGAAAAAATAGTATTACAGATTAATAAATCAAAGGTAACCAATTATGATTTACTTTAACAAATACACAAAGGTCAAATTGATAAAGGTAAAAGAATTACAATAAGCGAAACTCAATTAAAGAAGATCAAAAAGACCTATGGAGGGTCTTTGTTAAAAAATATTTTAAGTCAAATTGAACCTGTAATTTATGAAAAACTCAAACCTTATTTACCTAAAATACTGGATGGATCAGGCGTTTATCAACCATGGGAAATACAGGGTCAAGGTTACAGTAGTATTAAAAAAGCATATTCAGAGCAATATGGAGGGTTATTCGAAGTATTAGATGAACTCAAGAAAAAACAACCAAAAGTATTTGGAGGAATTTTACCATTTTTAATTCCTATTTTGACTTCTTTAGGATTAGGGGCAGCCAGTGGAGCAGCAGGGTGGGGTGCCAAAAATTGTCTTGGACAAGATTTCAGGTTCAGGTTCAAAAAAAAAAAAAAAGCTTGGGACCTTGAAATAACAGAGGAAGGAATTTCCAATCTCGATATTAAGAAAAATATGAAAAATGTAAAAGGATTTGCAGGTGTGTTCCTGTCAGACTAATTACCTAAAAAGATAAAAGAATTTGAAAATGGGATAATCAATTTTAGTAAATCTAATGAACCAGGCACACATTGGGTGTGCTATTATAATGATCCAAAATATGATTTTATAGAATATTTCGATCCTTTTGGTAAATATGAATTGGCTAAAACTAAATTAGAGAAAAAGTTTATTCCTGAAAACATTAAAAAATTTCTCAAAATGTCTAATAAAAAAGTAAAAGTAGCTATTAATGACAGTTTTATACAACATCCAAGTTCTGTAAAATGTGGTTTATATTGTATGAAATATATACGTGAAAGAAATAAAAATAAGTCTCCTGAAAGAGTACTTGCTTTGTTTACAGAGTATCCGAGTAAACATAATGAAAACTATGTTCTATATAAATGATTATCTTAAAATCAACAGGTCATGAAAAATCAGAAGATTTTCAAGTAAATTTTTCAACTCCTTATGAATATAAAAAATTGGCTTTGAGGATGATGACGATAGAATTTTCTTGGCATAATATAAGCGCAAAAATTAAAAACAATGAATTTACTTTAAGAAACACTGAGACTAATGAAGTCAAAGACATTATTATCCGTGATGGTAATTTTGGAGTTAGAGGATTAAATGGAATTATGATTAAATATTTTGGAAGTGACCCTCCTTTAAAATTTGGAGAAATTGATGAAATATGTTTGATAACATTCAAACTAACTAAAAATTGGGAATTGGATTTAACCAAGAGTCATTTTCATAAGATTATAGGTTTAAAAAATAAAATTTATCAAAGTAGACCGATTTGGATGTGACAGAGTATGAAGGCGAATTTAAAGCTGATATTACAAAAGGTGATGATATTATTTATATTCATTGCGATGCAGTAAATGGATCTTTAATCAATGATTAACCTTCAGAGGTTATTTATTCTTTCCATACAGGTAATCATCGTCCTGCAAGCATGATTTCAAAAGAATTTAATAATTTAATCTATTTTCCTGTTAAAAAAGATCCTATTTATAGAATAAGAATGAGAGTTACAAATCAAAATAATGAACGTATTGATTTAAATAATGGGTTTGTTCATTTTGATTTTGTTCCTAAACATGAAAGTGTAGATTATCTTGAAAAAATTTATGAATTGTTAAAGCGAATACTTTTTCTTAAATAAATGTACAACAGACATCGATTATATATAAAGAGAGAAAAGGAACCGATTATCAAAGATGAGAATAGAGAAAAATTGAATGAAATATTTAAAAAAAAAGATGAATGGTTCTGGATTGGAAATTATACCCAAGGAAAGTCTCCCCTAAATAAATGGAAAACATTTATGACTTGAAGGAGACCCAATACTATTATAACGATGATATCAAAAGTCGAATAATACGAAAAATACATCCAAAACCTTATAGTGAAGATGAAAATGCCCATTATAATTTTCATATTGTAGATACTAGTACACCTATTCTTTATTCTGAAGGTTTTCTAGAATATAAACTGAAAATAGTTAGAAATAATGGGGCTGACATTGAAAAATCAAATGTCTCACTTGTGGATGGAGGAGGTTTCATAAAATCAGCCACGATAAATATAGGAATACCAACAATAGAAACTCATTCACAAGCAAATTTTTCTATCATGAAACAGATTTTAAGATATGTATACTATACTCGAGAATATGCAAAATCTAGAGTTCAAAGTTCTTTTTCTCCATATGGATACCTGTGATTCAGCAGAACGAAATGAATTGAAATATGATGGTACATTGACAGATGCTGTTAAAATACCTGAATTTTTTACAAATCTAAAGATGAATGATAAATATAATCAAGGGTTTAAAGAGAGATGGAATGAAACAAAAGATAGTCAAACGGTTACAATAACGACACCATTAAATGAAATATTTGATTTCCTTGAGGAATATAAAAAAGCCCTTGCTGGTTTTGAAGTGAAAATAGAATTTGTCAGAAATAGCAACAAGGATATGTTATATTCAAGTGATCCTAATTATAAAGTTATAGTTGAAGATGTATATTTGCTTTTGCCTTATATTGAATTTAAAAATAAGGCTGCTATAGTTTTTAATGATTTCTTGCGGTCTAATGAAAGTATAGAAATTGATTGGAACCAACACAGACTAAATACGATAGGGCCTTATAAAAATGATAGTGGATCTTGCACTATAACAACTACATCTAATGAAGTTTTAGGAGTTTATATCATACCCCAATATACTGAAAGAAAAGATAATTTTACTAAAAATATTATGATTTTTAATAATTTAGATATGACAGAGTGTTGGATGATGGTTAATAATGTACAAATTCCTTATATGGGCTATAAAATGGATTTCCTATAGAAAGATTACAATAATCTCCTGGAAACAATATATGATGTAAGCAACAATAATAATAACTCTAGTACAGGATGTTTGATAAATAAAGAGAATTTTGGTTCACTCTATCCAATCATATATTTTGATTTGACATCCCATGCAAATTATACAGATTTAAATAATTTAGTTCTTGAATTTAATTGGAGATTAAGAGCAAACAGTCAGGAAAATTATATATTTTATGCTATTATCGTAGAGAAGAAGAAGTGTATATTTAATATGAGCGATAGAAAAATTGATTTGATTAACCCATTTATGCCTAGCGTCCCTTTTTGGGGACGGCATTTTCGCTAGTAGTCGAAAACGTTATTTATTTTTCCTAGCCTTTATTCGTGAGTATTGAGCCTCAACTCTACAAAATATTTAACATGACCAAGTAGTATGTTGATATTTCAATTTTTATGCATAATGATTTTAAAAGAAATCATCCCTTGTTCAAGAAGTTGACATCAGAAATTTATCTATTATTTCTGTTATCAGTAAAAATCGAAGAAAGTCGCAAAAATATCCAGGCACAAATCTGTTAAAAGTCTTTGTTAAATATATGTCTTCTTACTATCCAATTTTCGATGATGATATTTGGCATATTGAAAAAATAGAAAAAGAACATGATAAAAAACTAAAAAGATTGGAAAGGAAAGCAATTGTACTAAAAAATGATGTTTATGATGTAAATAATAAAATATTAACTAATGTAAAAGATCCAGTTTCAAATAACGATGCTGTTACTAAGAATCATTTAAATCAACATGTTTTCCGTGCAACTATCGAGAGATATGATAAATACAAGTCATACCATAAACCTGTTCATTTCACAAAATTTACAAATGATTTATTGAAATATGACGATGAAAATGATTTGAGATTTACAGGAGATGCAGAAATAGAAGTGGAATTTTACGTAAAAACTAAATACAAGTCTGGGTTTCAGAAACTTTCAGAAGAAACCATAAATGTCTTACCTGATGGTGAATTAGATTGGGGAGCGATTACACGCAATCAGTCATTTAGTGATGAATTTCTGACTAATAATATACATAAATTAGATATGTGTAATCTCATTGATTATAAGAGAGATCAATTACCAGATCATTTTTTTAATCTTCACTGGAAAAAAATAAATGCATTTCAGTTGAGTGAACTCAATAAGGAAATTGGTCATAAATATATCGTAGATGAATATATTAAAATAAATTAATCAATTGCAGAGTTTAAAGGTTTGCTCAATCAATTCCTTTATGATTTAAAACATACCCTTTCAGAAAAATGAATCCTTATAAATGGAGATTATTGTAAGTGCGCAAGGATTTATTTTCCCTAATAAAACAATAATAAGAGAAATAAGTTGGATTCATTTAAAATCAGGATTAGGTGAAACTATTTCTGTATTTACACCAAATTATGAAATGAATGATGCAGACAGAGCAATTGTACGTAGAGTAACCAGAGATGTACATGGACTAAGATTTAAAAGATATCCTGATAATAAAGGTTTATGGATCAGTAATGATGAAGTAAAATATTATTTAAAACAGATACAAAGCTTGTATGGTGGAAAATTTGGATTTAAAGGTGGAATTTTAAGTGTAGAAACCTTTAATGAATGGGGAATTGAAGTAGAATTTTTAGAAATTCCTAAATGCGTTAAAGTAAAAGGAACTGGTTGTTCAATGTATAGATGCGTGTATTATAAAAATTATATTGAAAAAAATATTCCTTAAGAAATGAAGAAATTTATAAAACATCTTGCTGGCTTACCTTTTGCTATTATAGGAACAACCATATGGTTAGCAGGCGCTATTATAATCTCTCCATTTATTGGTTTCTATAGAATTATTCAAAATATGAAAGAACAAATTGAAAGAGAAGAAAAACAACTTTGTCGTAAATGTAATAAAAATGATGAAAAACAGAACTGAGTTTACTAGTAAAGATATTTCAAAAAAATATTCCTTAATAAATGGAAGAGTTTAATAGTCTTAGGTCTTACTCAGCGACTTATAAATTAAAAGATTTAGATATTGGTGAATATGAATTATTAGATATAAAAAGGATTCATACTAAAAAATATGGAGATGCTTGTATTGTAACTTTAAATGTAGATGATGAAGAAAAAGATTTTTATCTCCCTAAACATAAATCAAGTATTTCAGATAAAGCTATTAAAAAGATTAAGAAAGGAAATTATTTATTTGTATATAAAGTATTCATTGATGATAAATATTATGATTGTAGTATTAAAGAATGTTTTTAAAAATAATTCTATATAGATTATGTTATTCACTTTTTTTATTTAATATTTTCTTCACTTTTTATTAATGTTTCTTCACTTTTAATACATTTTTTAACGCTAAAAACGTTTTTAACACTAAAAACGGATTTTTTTGGTATAAAATTTTTATTCACACTTTTTTCATGCTTGCTTTATGTTTCTCTTAAAAAGATGGGATTTAGAAGTTTGTGGCATTAAAAAACGGTGTAGAATCACCGTTTTTCGAGTAAAAAGATAAGTGCGCTCATAAGATTATATTCATACTACTTATATGTTATTGTTTATCACAAATCTTGAATAAAAAAGACTTTCATATCCAGCAAAAACTTTTCTGATCATAATTTAGAGTGGAATTGTAAAAAATATATATAAATCAGTGATTTTTGCCAAAAAATTGAAAAATTCCTTAAATTTCTACAAAAGCAAACTTTCATTAAAAAAAACGTTATTTTCCTTAGTTTTGGCGCAGGGGAAACTAAAATTTAACATGTAGAAGTCAGACCCAAAAATCGTGTTGACCGGTGTAATGAATCATCTAACGCGTTGTAGCTGTGTTAATTAGTGTTACTAGTAAATTAAAACACTTGATTAAAAAATATTTGAGGTAAGCTTTTAAAATACTGGGTTTATTATTCAACTATAACTCTTGATTAAAAACTTATAAATTAAAACTCTTGATTAAAAACTTATTAATTAAAATTCTTGATTAAAAACGTTTAAATTAAAACTTTAATCGTATCAGCATGCAACTAATATACACACACTCACACTTAGATATAAACAAAGTAGAAACGATTAAAATTTAAATTTAAACGAGAGAAAGAGTTATTCTGACCAGGTAAGAAGCACATATCCCTTTTTAATCATTCAAAATAACCGCAGTGAAAAACAATTTAAACTGTTTTATTTATTTCTTATATTTAAATTAAAAATAAGTTATAAAATTGAAATACTGTTAGTAATTACTTTAAAAATATATTAACTACTTAAAAATAATGTCCAGGCTTTGTCAACAGCCAGAAAATACATTTCAAAACATTAATAATATATATTTCAACAATAATAAACGTATAGTGCGTATTTTACCCACTTTATACAAAAGAATCGAGTTTTTTTAACTCTGTAGGTTCCCATACCGTTTTTTTTAAGTTGAAATTGTTCTTGATAAGCTAATTTTGTGTTCATGTGTTAATTTTATAAGTATTTTCTAGTGTTCTTGAAAATGACCCATAAGATTTTTTAAGAGAACCGTATAATTAATCTTATGTGTTCCTGTGCTTCACAATTTAAGAAACCACTACCCTAGCCACCGCCCTGCGGGGGAAGAGTTGTATTAAAAGTAAATGAGACATAATTACAAAAATTAATGAATTTATATCATCGACAACATTTTTTACTTATCAATTAGTTACGTTTTCGTAATAAACTAATTGTAAAACTTCTGTCACACAGAAAAAAAAAAAAATCAATGTCCTGACAGACTGTACTTTACTCGACATTTTTCTAACACTTTTAAGTTTCAACAATACTTTTATTCATACGCGTGGTGTGACTGAAAATTTTGGGGGACGCATATCGAAATTAACAGAAGAAAAAGAAAGTTTGGACACATTTTGGAGAAGTAAACTGTATCAAAAAATTAAATTTACTGAATGTATCTGGTAATATGCTACGATGGATAAAGCATTTTACTGGACAGCGTTGTATAAATGTGCGCTATGGTGAAGCTACTTCTGGCTATAAGCAACTACAAATCCATTTACACCAAGGAACAGTAACTAGCTGTATCCTGTTTAACATCTACTTTAACTATCATGCTATCCACCTTGTAAGTGAGGATGTAAATGTCTTGTTGTATGGCGATAGTTTAGTAATGTTGGCCTCGACATGAAAAAAAAAACACCCAGGAAAGGTTTTCTGATATCCTAAATAAAGCCTTACAGAGACTGCATAACTTGTGCTTGAAATATATGTTTCTAAATACATCCAACACAATTTATAAGTCGTTTTCATGTTAAATTGTTTTACAGTTATAATAATGCACTCACTGAATGTACTGAAGATTCTATTAACTTGGAAGTAACTTTTGATCATCTCCACACGTGAAAATCACTGGAACACTTAAGAGGAAGTCCTCGAAAACGTATAACTATTCTCAAGAGCTTGTTTAGGTTTAGATGGGGCTGAGACAGGTCTATGTTATTCACCACCAATAGAACACTTTCGGTAAGTTTGTTTAAAAATGTATCTGTGCTCCCTTTATTACATGTCCCTCTAATGGACTTGCTGAAAAGATCACGCTGACGAACTCAGTATGGAAAAGGAGATTATGAACTCTTAAAATTGTATGAAAATCTAGATTGCCTCACGGTGATATACACTGGTGTCTATAATTAAGGTACACAAACATATTTTTCACAATAATTCAAAACTACCGCTAGTAAAATTGATAAAATTTGTATTTTATATATTTTGAGTAACGAACAGCACAATGATAGCCTCCAGTTAGGAATAAATAGTATTAAGCGTTAGTTTGTAGCTCAACGTTAACTTGACTGTTTAAGTATTTGGGAATTTTGCCTGCTTTGTTGTCCATATTGCGTTCAATCCCACAAGTTTGGCTCTTTGTAGTGAGAATAAATTCTCTTAATGGTTTTGATGATTCAGTGAAATCGAGAGCCGTCGGTAGGCGTGAAGTTGGGTAGTCACAAGGAAAGGTGGTATGGTGGTTACAAGTGTCTCTAAAAGTGGTATCTAGGATGGGGAATCAATTCAAAACAAGTGATACCATCACCAAGTACCATCAGCCAAAGTCGCCCAAGAGCGACAAGAACTGCAAACGCTCGCTATAATTGGCATTAAGTTCATGACGACAGCCAGACAATGGCTACAGAGCTTCCTAGGTGCTGCGTTTGGTAAAAGAATTTTCTGGCAAAGAATATACAGTTGTCTTCCAGAGGGGCTTTTTACGGTTGGTCCCAGCAAACACACTACTGCCCGCAAACTGATGGCAGGGTACCCGCCGTGCTGGTAAAGTGCCGTATGCCGGGAGCACAGTGCATTGCCGTCAGTTTAAAGTCACTGGAATACCAATGCCTGAAAAATGCATATGCGCCAGTACATTGCCAGTAATGGTGAAATGCCTGTCGCGCCCATGTGTCTAAAACATGCATGGCATAGTTAACGGCGTGGTACTGTTTAAAATGTATCGGGCCAGCACTTTTTAGAGGTAATGGGCCAGTAAATATTTCGTAGTGTTACCATAAAATTTCTTTATTTCATTTAAATAAATGGAACCTATATCAGATGTCGCCCCGAGGCCGCAAGTTGGCTTAATCAAACTCTGATAGGCGTTCATATTATTATTATTATTATTATTATTATTATTATTTATTGGATGTGGGGTTGGTGGAGAAGTTCATTTTGGACTTTCTCATATTTTAGTACTAAAACTAAAATAATACAAACAAGTTCAATATGGTATAAAAATATTCACTACACTGTATTAGGTGCCTATGTACAGAATTATAAATTTTATTCTAAAATCTTTAGATTTTCTATTAATTTTTTTATAGTTTTGTTGAAACTTTCCTGAAAAGAAAATTGAAGACTTGTTCCTATGCAGGGTCGTAGCCAGGGTGGGTGTCCTGGGGGCTTGCCTCCTCCCCCTCCCCGAAATTTTGAATTTTTGTTTATTAGATATCAAGTAAATTTCATGCAATTTTGTGAGAAATTCTAGCGTTTTTAGCTTTCGGGCACCCCCCCCCCCCCACGAAAATTTTTTCTCGCTATGTCCCTGTTTCTATGTTCAGCCCCTTTTAAAATCTACCCGAATAGAGGTGCAAAAATATAAGAAGGGAGAGCATTACACAAAGGCCTGTCATGGATTATATTTGCATGGGGGCTCAGCTCTCTGTACTTTTTTCTTTCAGAGAATTTTAGATTAAATTAAAATATTTAGCAACCTTCATAATTGTTTCTATTGATATTTATTTTATTACATTAGATAAAACAGTGGTAAAGCAAAACGGTTACTTAATTTTATAATAAATCAGGTAATTAATGCTAAAATTTACAATAAAACAAATCAGGGCTCCAGGGACGTGCTAAGTTTGTCCAGACTCATTTATTTAAAAACGCTATTTAGATTCTTCTACAATTAAACTTTGATTCTCACTTTTCTTACGAAACTTATGGCAGGTGCAAAAAAAAAAGAATAAAAAAATAAAAAATAGGAGACAGACATATACATGAGACCTCTTTCCCAGTTAAAAACTGCTGTCTCAGATTTGGCGATATTAGAATGGGTGCAATATTCCACTTGTTTTCGCAGATCTGGCTATATTTATTGAGATTATTTGTTGGTCGTTTTCAGCGAATGTATTCGAATCTCCAAAACAAAGGGAGTTTAAACCACTATTGAATCCATGCTTAACCTATTAGAAAAACTAAAAATTCTAGCATTATACTCAAAATACAGTTAAATACTTGGTTTAAAGAACAAATAAAAATACAGTCAATCTTGAGTAATTCAAAATTAAAAGGACACAAGAAAAAAATCGAAATATCTAAAAGTTTCGAGATACATATATATTCCTACAGACAAAAGATATACATAAAAAAATATTCTAGGAATCGACCATAAATACGAATTTTTCAAGTTTTATTTAGAGCAGTATGCATAGGAGAGATTTGCACCTTTTTTGCAAGATGAGACAAACATTTTTAACATTACGATACAGGGATCTTGTTAGATGAGAGAAGCATTTTTAACATTATGATATAGGGATTTTACGAGACGAGACAAATCTTTTAGGCTATTTTGCGAGAGGCCTATTTTTCGTCCAGCGTTCACCCCCTAATACGCACGTTTCAGGGGTACAAAGGTTCCACCCTTCTTCGTAGGGGCGTAGTGAATGAGACAGGGACGAGCTTAGGGTTTTAGGAGGCCCTGGGCAAAACATATTTAGCGGCCCGAGATAAATAACATTTAGGGGCCTTCACTTTCCTTAACATTATGATATAGATAGTATGATATAACATACTAAATTATTGTGGATCTTGTCATGTCCCCCCCCAGCACAAATCGCTACTGCTACTGTAATTAAGTAAATTACATTAACTAATTAAGATTTTAATACAGTAAGATTCCATAATGTAAAATCTGCATTTAGCTACTTTATCATGTTGTAAATTTGAAAAAGAAAAGCTATACAGGAAATTACATATTCTGCACATTTAAAAGCATTAATTTTATCGACATTTAAATTCTTCAATCCCCCCCCCCCATAAACGAAATATTTGGGTTTTCGTCAAAAAAATAATGTTAATGAAAGTTTGATTACCTGATATCCACGAATTCAATAGTTACAGTCCCTGGGCGATGGTCAAGTTTGCCACCCCTTAAGCACGGCTCAGAAGGAGGGTGGACTTTTCGTACCACCCGAAACGTACATATTGTTTATTCGATTTTATTAAAGTGCCTTTATAATAATGTATTATTTGCGTTAAGCATTTAACTATTTATTTCCGCGTTTAACCTGTTCACTCTCATTATTGAAAAGATGCACCGGGGAATACTATCCTTCTTTGTCATGTTGCTTCTCACTATGGGATTTTAAATGCCCCTTCCCCTCCGACTGCGCTAGCTGAGTCGCTGGGCCTCAGCAAAACATTCAAAACCACATGCTAAATTGAGTTTTCAGCGCCCCTTCTGTTTGCCTGAATGGAAAACAATGGTAATTCGAAAATATTGTTCCCCTTGTATATGCTATGAACGGGGGCATATGCCCCTCTAGCACCCACCCCCTTAAAACTTTTCACTATTCGAATATTCACTCTTTTGTTTGCATATATTTGATAAGTTTTAAAAGCTACGTTCGTGGTAAATGGATAGTATGTAGTTAAATTCAAATTCCTCAGAAACATAAAATAAGGAACATTTTACACTTTCCACGGCGTTTGAGAAAAACGAAGATCCCAACTTCACATCAAAAGCAAAACAATTTTGATATAAATATGTGTCTGGTTATAACTGGTCATTACAAGCTGAATAATTACAAGATTATTATATATATATATATATATATATATATATATATATATATATATATATATATATATATATATGAGACGTCAGATATTTAGGTAAAGTTCCAGAGTTAAGGCAGGTAAAACGGTTTATTAAACATTATCTTTAAATTACGATATAGAGTGAGAAGAGGAGAGGGGAGACGGGTACAAAAATCAGCGTGGACTAATTAAGCAGTTCCAGTGGCAGAAGACTCCTGAATTTCGAGGTGCGGGTATATTTACATTCATCATACCACGTGGGTTGGTAAGACATAACTCTGCCTCTCTCTTATCTCTAATCGAATTACATACATTTATGAACATGACCTGCATCCGGGATTACAAAGGCGTGGGGACACGTGTACACTCTAAAGAACTCAGAAACGACGGCCTGATGTCTGACAATTTACAAAAAAAAAAATAAAACACAGCTCCTGAGCGCGCGTGGCAAGTAAGACAGAAAAGCAAAACTTACACTGAAAGTACCTCTTGAACAATACCCAAACTAGTAAAACCCAAATTACCTTTTTATACATTACAGTATCCCCCCCGGCAAAAGAAGTCTCACGAGCAATATCATTGAGGTGGCCAGTCTCTCACTTGCGAGTCAGACGTCCTTGCAACCTAATCTTAAAACTGCGAAGTAATCTAATTTTCAAGTTTAGACACCTTAAATTTTTCTGACTAGAATTCTGGAGTTATGTTGTACAGCACTTGAGGGGCAGGATGCAGTTTCTAAAATTTAACATAACATAATGATGCAATAGTACGAAAATCTTACAATAAACAATAAAACAATGAGTGAGCACAATTTTTTTCAAAATATCACAAGTAAAATATTTACAACCTAGATGGGATACAATAATACTGTACAACAGTATAGTAATATAATTAAACAAAATGGATAAACATGGCTGACATTTATTTTCTTTGGAAAATACTTATGGCTTTGGCTTGCATGGCATAAAGTGAATGGAATGAAAATAACTTGGAAAAATGGAGTTGGCAAAACGGAGTAAATTATGTGTATAGAGTGTAGAAAATTTCGAAAACCACAGCTGCTAGAAGAATTTAGCAAGGTAATACAAAAAATGATAGCCTGCAAGAGGTACTGCATTTATGTTACCTAACAATTTTTTATTTCTAGCAATGGCTTATTGTGCTTTCTTTGTTGGTTATTACTAGTACTTCTTTACAATCTGAGGGCGAATACTCTCCTCAGAGGTTTTGTTACTAGTTAACCGTCTAGGCAAATTTAAATTTTATTACATGAAAAAAAAAAGGTTGGCATCATTATTCAATAAAGGAAATAATATACGATCATTTTGGCACACAAAAATTTTACACAGTAAATATTCAAAATAAAACATCTACATTTAAGCAAACCTAATATAATGCAAGAAAATTTTTTATTTACATTGAAACAATAAGTATTTGTTGTTTTCATTTAAGTTGTCGTACCCGGGTGCATGAATTTGTCATAAATTTTCAAGTGACTTTTCAGTGAATAAAATGACATAATCTCAAGTAAATTAGAATTTGTGTCAAGTTGAGAGTCCCAATCGGTAAGTCATTTCAGGTAAATAATCGAATGAATCTAAACTACGTCATAGTATGCAAATAACAAAAATTCAAATTTCAAATCTTCAGGAAATATAGGTAATGCAGTAGTAATTTAAGCATCAATTTAATAATAGTAAGACCAGTATGAAACTTCAATTGAAATAAAATATTTAATAACACAATTCAATTGTAAACTTACTTTAATGAAAATACTATATTAAAGGAAAAAAATGCATATATATATCACTAATTTTTTTTTAACTCTAAAATAGCACTTTAAAATAACACACACAATTAATAACCATTTAAATATAATACTCTAATGTTCACTTCCACTCGTAAAATAAAAATCGCTTACTTTTACGAAAGAAATCAATATCCACAAATTGAAATCGTCATCCTTCAAAGATAAAAAAAAATATCTTCTCTCACAGATTTAAGTCAGACAGGAGAAGGAGGTTCGGTCAACATAAGCTGTAAGTGAAACTTCGTCGATTTCCGTCGGATTTTCAGAATAGCAGCCGACGTGCGGGAAAAAAATGAAAAACGAGGCTCAGATTTCTGGATGGTAAACACTCTACAGAAAGATCATCCCAGATAACGGAGGGCAGGCACTTCTTTTATTTACGTGTCGGCATTAGCGTCGTTAGTCGCTATGGAAAACTCAGGAGCGCAAATTTTTTCGATGGGCTTAAGGGAGGTCAGACAATTGTAGTTTGATCTTCCACGGCAGCAGAGCATTACACAAAGCAGGGAATGAGGAAGTCCAGATATCTGCAGTCGGTGAAGGGCAAGTTGGTTCTACTCCGTCGTATCTCTCTGATCGGCAGGCGGTCGGCATAACGCCGTATCTCCGGCGTACTCCGCATATTCGGGTAAGCAGTGTACCCCGTCTCCCGACTATTCAGCGTTAATTTTTTACAATTTAAAATTTTTAATTGGCACACAGGCAATCATCCTGTCGGCTATTTGAGACGTCACATATTTCAGTAAAGTACCAGAGTTAAGGCAGGTAAAACGGTTTATTAAACATTATCTTTAAGTTACGATATAGAGTGAGAAGAGGAGAGGGGAGACGGGTACAAAAATCAGCGTGGACTAATTAAGCAGTTCCAGTGGCAGAAGACTCCTGAATTTCGAGGTGCGGGTATATTTACATTCATCATACCACGTGGGTTGGTAAGACATAACTCTGCCTCTCTCTTATCTCTAATCGAATTACATATATTTATGAACATGACCTGCATCCGGGATTACAAAGGCGTGGGGACACGTGTACACTCTAAGTGAGAAGTAATAGCACAATTTAATAGGAATATTGATAAGCTTATATGAAAATAAATTAGTAAAATTGATATAATTTAATGCAGTATTAGTTAATGCACTTAATAAGAATTAAATGATTGAGTTAGCTTATCTCAAGACAATTTTATATAGAGAGTGTTAGTTTGCGATATACATGTAGCCAACCTTTGCTTTATTGTTATGGCAAAGCACACCAGGGCTATCTCTCACAGGAAGGAATGCCTTGGACAGAGAACTTTTTACGGGGGGTCTAACGCATACTTACGTTACATCTGGAGAACATCCCCTTCTCCCATTCTCCCCTCCCCAAAAAAATCGAAGGAGAAAACTTCAGACAGTTAGATCAACAGCCGTATGTTAGGAACAAACACTGGACTTTCACATTTATCAATGTTCAGTTATGCACACGGCCATTGATCTGCTCATAGACATAGAAAAAGAGAGGATGCAGTGGCATGCCCCCCCTCCCCTTCTAAATGTAAAATTTTGTTACGGGGTCCTGTACCCTTTAAAAATGATGGAAATCGAAAAAATTCTTTTTTATGTATATCATCCTGCATTTACAAAAATAATTTATTTACATGTAAGAAATTTTGAATATCAATACAATGGCCATTTCTGTTTACATTAATGTTTTCAAAAGTTTTCTAAATCATAGCAATTAATTTATTCACTGATTAAAAACAACTATTTTTCACATTTGGCTCACTCCGCGCAGCCTAACGCACATAAAAATCAGTTTACAGAAGCAGTAATTTTTCTATATACACTGGAATAATACATAATTAAAATGACCTATTATGATGTAGATGCATACCTATCTACAGAAAAATAATAATTAACTATTTTTTCACTAATTAAAAAATGAAATCATTTGTAAATTTAAAAATCATATAACGACCGATATAAAAATTAGTCATTTTAATTAGGCATTATCAAAGTGTATGTAGAAAAAAGTTTGAGTTTGTAAAATGATTTTTTCGTATGTTAGGCTGCGCGCAGTGAACCACATATAGAAAATAGTTGCTCTTAATCTGTTAATTAATTTAAACTTCCTAATGAACTTAGAAAACTTTTGAAGACCTTAGTACCTAAAAGGCTATTGTACTGATATGCAAAATTTCTTACATGCCGATAAATTATTTTTGTAATTATGGAGTCATATACATGAAAGCACTTTTTTCGAGTTTCATCACTTTTAAAAGGTACAAGACCCATTAAGAAGTTAAAAATCAAGCCTCTTTAGGAAATATTCTGCCTTTTATACAACTTTTCGGCAGAATCTATTTTTCTTCCTGGTTATTTGATTGTATAGTTTTTTACTTGCACGTCTGTTGACATTCTTTGCATCCATACTATTAATAATACCACTGCTGTAAAAAGCACCCTGTTTTACGTGACCCTAAATTTACGTGAGATTCTTTTTTAGTTAAAAATTTAGCAAAGCGATAGTCTTAGCAAGCTCATAGTAAAAGGAATCTTTTCAATAGCTATAAACAGTACACTCTAGTAATATAGGTTGCACGTTGATATATCATATGTATATTTTGTGTGATATACATATGATATATCAACGTGTGATATATCAAGTTTATAGATATATTTATTTATATAATTTTAATAATTTTGTGCGTTAAGGTGCCACGAAGATATAGTAATCTAACCTTATAAGACAAATCTAACCTTATAATCTAACAAAAGAAAAAAAAAGAAAAGCTAATCACACTTTAATGATAAGAGTTGGAGCAGTTCTTTTCTGAACCGGTCTTGATTTACTCCATTGTCGTTTGGATTTTACTTGGTACGTTCTTCTTTGACCTCAGATTGTTTGTGGAAAGAAGGAGATAAAAATGCATCACGAACATATTCCAGAGGCAGGGCAGGTCACACCAGTCTGATTTATTTGAAGAATTAGGTGCGATATGCTTTATTCTAAGGTGGGCGGCATGGTCCTGAGCTCTTCTTGGGCAGAGATGAAGAGGGTGGTCACTGAGCTTCATTGCTTGGCCTCTTACAACAGTGATGCCACGTAACGGGTGATAGCATCAATCATATCGATCTTTAAAATAAAAAGCATCCTAATTTTTGTTCATTCCGATGTCTGAAATAAATATACGAATAACACGCAAATCTATTGATTAAAACTAACACTCATTTATTGATTAAATTTCTTATCGGTAAGTAGTATTTTACCTTTTTCATGTCAATAAATTGGGTTGCTGCTTTAATTAAATCTCACAGCTGGCTTAACCATGATTGCATTTCTGTATTCTCACTGTACTGTGAATTCGTTTTATAACGAGAGACTATAATGAAATTATATTATATTTATTAAAAAAATAGTTTTTTATAGTGTATTAAGGTATATGTAATGTATTTGCCTTGATTTAAAATTTATTTTCTCGGGCTTATAATAATAGATTACAGCTCTGATAATAAAAAATGAAGAAAACGAATCATTCAATATATTAATCAAAAACAGCAAATTTTAATAAAACACCCTTTTCTAGCTTAAAATAAAATCTTAATTGAGTACAGATATGTTAATTAAAAAAGGGCTGATTTGCTAAAACGCTCATTCTATAGCTTAAATAATAATCGTAATTGAGTACAGTTATATTAATCAAAAACGGACAGACACTCCTCATTTTTGATTATTATTTAGCCTAAATGGAGCTGTTGTATAGTGCTCAAAAATTGAGAATTTTTCGCTCCATTGATTTTTGTCGATAAATTGAGTAAATTTTACTCAATCGGGAGAATGGCTGTTTGAAGTCAAAAATTGAGTTAAAAATATACTCCGTTTGATTATTATTTTGCTAATAGATTTAAGCGTGAATACATACAGGTATATCATGTAGTCTTTTGTTAGGCCGTGTATAATGATTCATGTAGGTAAAAAAATGCCTGAACACTTGAAAACTATGCGTTATCCTACTATGTAGTTACGCTGATCCCTGAATCACTGACTCTAACAATTCCGGGCAAGCACTCGAAGATAAAACTTTTACCGCCAATATTCGAAGAAGATTAAACAGCTAAGCACTGAAAACGTAGTAAAATCTACGCCGTTTGTAGGATCCGCTTGAAATTTTTCATAATTGCGTATAAAAATATAGAAAACTGTCTGTGCTACCTTAAAAATTTGAAAACCCACCCGTTCGGTCATTTTCAAGCGATTTTTTGCTATTTTCAGTTACATTTTGTTTCCGAGCGAAAAAAAGTGATTCATTTGCGTGACAAAATTTGCTGTCGCAAATGACATCACGTCATATTGAAGTCACGATCATCAGGCTTTGAAGGAAAGTATCGAACCCGATTTATTTTACCAGTTTTTCCAGATAACATGGTTTGATTTTTTTTAAATTAAAGTGATCGTCTGCATAAAGCATTCATATAAGTTGGTCTGTTAACACAAAACGAAATCGTTCGAATACGAAAAGTTTCCGCGCGTTTCCAGAAGAGAATTAAATTTGATTCGGTATATAATAAACACTGAATAAGAAGTTATTTATTTTAGGTGGACGAAGATGAAACACATTGAGTGCAGACGTATTTTCGTCAAATAATTTTTCTAGCGCCCGTTGTAATTGCCCCCAGAACGGGCTTTGACTTCTAGTTTTTCAATAACTGAAGAAACACACTGAAGACATGGCACTATCAAAATCCTGGGAAAGAGGCTGATGGTCTTACAGACGATGACTCGGGAGAATCACCACGAAAATATGTATCGATGTCGCAGAAGAATAGCACAACAGGTAACGTACACTAATATTTGCAGAAATGCAGAAAATAAGAAGAGAAACTCGGCATTGAGAATTAACACGAGATCATTACGCAAACATTCGACACCCTAGCGGAATCACCTACAGATTGTTGCATCCATTCATCACGCCAAGCGAGGGTTTTATGAAACACACGACACTGTCATGCACAAGGTTCACATAACCGGAGCATACTTTTCAGCGATTTTCCTTTTACATAAAAACATAGTAAAGCTGAACACACGAAGAAGGCCACACAGAGTACATCAACACCAACAAAAAAAAAAGAAAAACAGAAACAGGATCAGGGTCGGTCCTAGGTATTTTCCTAAGTGGAGCGAACTGGGAAAATGCGCCCCCCCCCGCCATTAAAAATATAAAAAGATCAGCGGGGAAAGATTTAAAGATTTCAGAGCAGGTAAAGGCTCAAATTGTGGGAATCAATGTTCTGGAATGAGGACCGATATCGCCTGGCGGAAGAGAACCTCATCTCTCTACGCACCCCCCCCCTCCGGTAGCGCCTAATGGCCTCCGAAATGCAAAATTCTATTATTTCAGCCCCGTTGTTCTAAATCCCTGCTGTTTCGATCTACCTCGTTCCGATTAGAGGCAAGCGAAAGCTTATCCCTCGCAGGCACTCTATAGCAATACACTTTGACTTTGATCTGCTCTCTCTCTCCGTTGTGTGGGGGGGCGGGTTGTACGGTTTAGTACATTCTTTTTTTGACGGTGGACCCCGTCGGGTCGTAAAACTAGCGCGAACAATGTCCCATTCTTAGAGGAGGTTTTTTTCTTTTTAATATTTTGAGTTCCGATTTAAAAAAAAAAAAGATAAGATTTGTAGTCTCGGAATGTAGGCGGTTGATTAACAGAGCCGATTGGCGTTACCCAGGGGATACCACGAGGAGGTTGGCTCTTTTTATCCCCCCCTTTATTTTTGTGAAAACTTATTTTAATGGATTTTTATTTCAACGTTGTTGGATCATATCGTAACTTTTATTTCGATTGCTGTCGGACATTGTATAAACATTTGTTTAATTTGGAATTCGTTTAACCGGATGGATTTTGATTTCATTGTTGTTGGATCGTAACTTTTATTTAGATTGTTTTGGGACATTTGTTTTGTTTTTGTCGTAAATCCAGAGGCGTTTAATTTTGAATTCATTGTTGTGGGATTTCTTCTTTAACTTCTTAAAAAGTTGCCATTAGCTTTCTTCAGTTGAAAAACCGCAGTGTTTTAAAACGTTAAAAGTGTTTAAATGCAGCATTTTTGTGAAAACTTATTTTAATGGATTTTGATTTCAACGTTGTTGGAATATAGCTTTTATTTAGGTTAATTTTTGTCGTAAATCTATAAGTACTAGACGGCAAGCCGTCCAGAGTCGCTGGCCCGTGAAAATTCGCTTTAAAAAATTGCCGACCAGTAAGGTAGAATTTGTGCCTCTGTTAACTGTGTCAGTCAGTCTAACGAATACGTGTCTATGCAGCAGCGTAGCCAGGATTTCATTTCGAGGAAAGGGGCGGGGGGCTGGACATCAAATTGTAAGCTAAAGTCGAACTGTAAACTAAGTATCAAACTGTAAACTAAGAAAAGGGTCCCAATTCCGGGGAATGGCTGCGGCCCCCCTCTGGCAACGCTCATGCGTATATTATATATATATATTTTTTTAATTGGAGTCGTGTTACTCTGAACTTAGAATTTCTTTCTGATGAATTTATAGAATTCAGAGTTAAGTTGTTGAAACACGACTCCCCAATTTTGAAAAAATAAAATCATACACGCATAGTTGTTACACTGACACAGTAGCACCCCCCCTCCTTCTCTTCTGTGTTCGCGTTGTTGCAGGAAGACTCGTTATTATACTGACGATGACTGTTAGAACACAGACATGTGGAAGGGGACATGCATGTATCAGCTGCGGTCGTTGCACACGGCCCGCGCGAGCGGGCATATTGAATAAAAAAAAATATATGCGATTACGGACAAACTATTGAGCTTTCATTCAGCTAGTCGCTGAAGGCGAGCGGCCTGTAGGTTGCTTTTTTTTTTCGAAACGGACCCAGTGGTCGCCGAAGGCCGGTAGCCCGTACGTTACACTTTTTGGTCGCGAAGAAGCCCTCGGCGGATGCGGCCGCTCACCGAATCGCGTGAAAACGGCTCGTACGTTGCATAGGCTGGACGTGAAGCGGTGTCGGACCAGTTGGTTGCCGAAGGAAGTCGGCCCGTAGGTTGCACAACCTGTAGCAAAGCGGCCCGTGTGCTCTAGGTTGCACATTTTGGCTGCGAAGCGGCCATCGACGGCCAAAACTGGTCGCCGAAGGCGGCTAGTACGCAAGAAGTTCTCTTTTGAAAATGATTACAACAATCGGAAATCAAACCTCTGAGAGCAGTAGAGGCAGCTTTTTTTTTTCCTTCCCCAGAGGGGAAAAATAAAAAAATTTTGGAAAAAAAAATGTCCGGGTATTACGCGTCCGGATTTTGGACCTCCTACTGTATATATATATATAATGTAGTAAGGTATTTTGGCGCCCCTCTAGAGATGGCGCCCCGTCCGATCGCACCGTTCGCTCCACCCTAGGACCGGCCCTGAACAGGACTTGAGAATACCTCTTCATTTATTCACGACTGCTGAGAAATCCAATACGCATATTTTTTACACAAAGTCAGAAATCAAAAACATAAAAATCTACATCTTGTTTCCCAGAGTCAGGCTAGGAAACTCGTCTCGGGCGAGAGATCGAGCTTCTGCCTTCCCCAAATCTGTCTAACGGTCACTTTTTTTTTCTTTTTTGAAAAACACCAACCGACAATTCCCTTTTAAGAGAAAAAAGGTGCGTCAGAACGGACACAGTAGAATGTTCTCATTCTGTTCGAAAAATAAATTATTAATGATTGTCTCTTTTTTAAAACAAAAAATATGCATGTGATGAGTAGTAACATGACATGGCATACATTAAATTTGGGTAATACTGAGAGCCACGCAGCACTTGAATTCCCGTGGATTGTGGATTGCGGATTGAGTAACGGATGGAGTAAGGGGGAGCGTGTCATTTTCAGACGGTGTAGACTTTTACAGAGTAGTAGAAATAATTGTATTTAATGTTAGGACAACGATACTTTGCCATTTTTTAGACATAGAATGGTATATGTGAATTTTCTGACATAGGAAATTTAGGATTTGTGTTTTTTGGAATTTTCAATGTTAATTTTTGACACACAGAAAATTTTGCTGAGATGCGAACTAGTACTATGTAAAAGAAATTACAAGATAATGATTTCATTATTGAAGATAAAAATTAAAGTTGGGTTTTAGCTAGTTGAATGATATATGTTTTATGCAAACTTCTACAAAATAGTAGAAAGAATTGTGTTTAATGTTAGGATAACAACATTACAAGGGATTACAAGGGATAACCATTCTTTTAGCTTTAGATTTTTCAGATAACTAGGAAGAGTTAAATTTTGGCGTCAGCCATCTTAATAGAAAAAAATACGTTTCGGATTTTTTTTAATCATTATGGTAAAATTCTGTTTAATAATGAAATTTAGAATACTATTTTAGCGAAAGCGAAATATAGATTTACCCCTAAAAGTTAACTTCACAGTACACCCGTTGACTTAACAGATATACTGTAAAGATGTAGCTATATTCTTCTTATACTTCTAAAAATATCATGTCCCACCCTACAATCGGTACCACATTATCATGTAAACCTTTTACAGAATAATAGAAATAATTGTGTTTCATGTTAGGATAAAGAGACTTTGCGAAATTTTTCGTGATAAATGGCACTCTGTTATATCTTTAAAAGTTTTAAGAAAGTATTAGTATTGATAAATTTTTAAAAATCCCATAGTATGGAAAATAAAGTCTGGGTTTATGGTAACTGAACGGGAAATCGCGGTTACATGGTAATTTCCTTATATGACTTTATGTTTTCAGAATTTTACAATAAAATAAGTTACAAGCGAGTAAATAAAATTACAGTTTTAGATCTAACTATCAAGATATTATACCTAGAAAGTTATAATATACCAATTCAATAATAGGAATACTTATATTTTATGTACAAAAGTATCATTTACCCAGATACAGATTACGCAGGTGTTTCATTTTATGGTATATAATCTATCTTTAAGTAGAACATATTGTTACAAATTTTCGAGGCAACTCGCTGTTCTGGGGCCTTAAATACTTCAAAATTCGTATTCTACGCTTCAAATACTTAAATTTTGCCTTTTGTTGCATCAAAATTGGTTAACTAGAGCCGGAGATACGGAGGTTTCAATTTCCCCATTCATTCGTATGCAGTTTCTAGAAATCTCGAGAAATATTTCTCCTAAGCCTTCGGTAACTTTACCTTTGGGGACTTATCTTTGGCGCCAAATTTGGCGATATTTCGCCAAAAGTCCCAGAGCTTGGCGACAGTTTGGTTATTTGGCGCGATTTTCTCAATGGGGCTGGTAAAGTTGGTTTTATTACATAAAAAATACATAATAACCTAATATTTCTCTTCTATGACGTTATCAAAATTCCCACTTTATGTGGAATCTTCGAGATAAATCCTTCTGGAAGCTCCTTGTAGCTTCTGCCTCTCCTATAAATACAAGCGCGCTACCCCCGATAGAGTCAGCGTGGATCGAGCTGCAGATGTCCACGATCCTTACAAGTGGACTCTTAAATAGAACTTTCTACACCGACTGGACTTTAGAACGACAATCTTTAGAACTTTTTAAAATCACACAAATTTAATTTGGACTTTTAAGAATAATGAGCTTCGTTCAGACTCCGAAGAAATAGCTGCGTTCGACATTAAAAATATAGCCGTTTTACCTGCTCAGCAAATAATAGACTGATATCACTTTACCACCAAGAACTGATTCGATAATTTCTGGAATAATAAAGGAAAGTAATAAATTCGGTTTTGGATGAATCGTACTCCCAAACAATAGTAATCCTGTCAGAGGAGTACTTGTGGGAGCAACACTTGCCGACATGTCAAAAACTAACATTCCTGTTAGAGTAGCTAACGTGACTGGCAAGTCGAAAGTGATAGAGAAAAATGAAAAGTTGGCAACATGCACTCTCGTTACCTGCATTATTAAAAACAGCAACCCAACAACAGCTAAATCACGTTAGTGTCTGAAGAAGGAATTATTACTAGACGTGGAGGTAACTGTCAGAACAGAGAAGCCCTTCTGAGAAAATATTTATAGAATTTCTAGACCTCTTCTCTCGTACTTCCGGTGACTTCTGTCGTACGAAGTTGACGCAACACAGAATAGATACGGGCAGCCATTCTCCTGTGGCACCATATGTACACCTCTATGTACACCATATACAGGGCCTCACAAAGTGCTTAAACGAAGTGATAAAACCTTCACTATCGTTGTTAACGGCAAGGAAAGGACAGTGTCAATTGATCGTTTAAAACCTGCCCATATGCCCTTTCTAAATCCTCTTCCAGCACCATCTTTTAAAGATGTTTCTCTGCCAGATATGACAACTGAAAAAGTAAAATCAAATGATGAAACATTTCCCTCTACGGCCACTGAAACAGTGCCGCCAGGTGTTACAACACCCGTTTATCGAACCCGGTATGGACGTAAGGTCCAATTTACAAAAAAGTATCCTGAACTCTAAAATTCTTCTAGTCTTTCTCGTTTCAGATTTTTTTCCAGGAGGGGAGGTGGTGTGGCGTTGCATTTCAGAGCCCGCTCCAAGGCAAGCGCTGATCGAAAAAGCGCGCTCCAAGTCAACTTTACGAGCCGAAGATCCTCCGTACCAGCTAGCGCAGGCGCAGACTGGATGGAGAAAATAGAGCAGCTTTGCTCCTCGGAATGCAAGTCAGTTTCGATGGCTCGCCCGTAAATGTGGTTTGGGGCATCCCTCCTCACTACAAAAGCGCTGGATGCTTTATGTTTTAATCTTTCTGTTGATACACCTTCTGTTGATTTTAGTTAATAAATGTTATTGTCTGTTCTACTGTTAAACGTTCTTGTTTTATCACACTAACAAGTAACACTGGTGACCCGAAAAAAAGTTTTAAAGAAAGTCAAGTTCAGGCTTTTACTCAAAATGACGGATTCTGAAGTGGCTGACAAAAATGCAAGTACTACTCTGAATAGGGTCTCTGTCAAGGTGCCGCCCTTTTGGAAAGAAAATCCAGCTGTGTGGTTTCGTCAAATTGAAAGTCAGTTCATAACTTCTGGTGTATCATCAAGTATAACGAAATATCATATTGTGATTGGAAACATCGAGGCAGAGGTTCTATGTCAGGTTAGTGACATAATTGATTCTCCTCCTGATGATAATGCATATAGTGTACTTAAAAAACGCCTGATAACTATTTTTTCTGATTCTGAGGAATGTAGGTTAAGAAAACTTTTGCAAGATGTAAATTTAGGAGACAAGCGTCCCTCCCTCCTCCTCCGCGAAATGCAGGAGTTAGCGGGAACGAATGTTGGTCAGGGATTGCTTAAATCCTTATGGTTGCAGCGTTTGCGTACACAAATACAAGCTATTTTGGCTACCTCATAGGATGAATTAAATAGATTAGCTGTAATGGCTGATAAAATTGCTGACGTAACTAGTTTGTCGACTTTGAATAACACAGAGTTAAGTTCAAAACCGGAGAAGTTAGATGTTACAAATACAGCTCTAAACGATTTGCAAATACAGATTAACGAATTAAATAAGAGAGTTGATAAACTTTTTACTCTGTATTCTCGAAATAGATCAGTTTCTCGAAAACGTAATACTTCTACCCGTCGTTCTGACAGTGAGGGGAGGTCTTGCTGGTACCATTTTAAGTTTGGTGAAAAGGCAACTAAATGCACGAAACCTTGCTCGTTTTCGTCGGAAAACTAAATAGCCAGGCATTTTCAGCGACGAATGTTGAGGCTTTAAAAAATTGTCGCTTAATAGTACGCGAAAGAAATTTGGGGATAGACCTACTAGTTGACACCGGAGCGGATTTAAGTGTTATTCCACCTACACCTGATGAGCGCTTTTATAGTTCAAAGTCTCTTTTAAATTTGTTAGCTGCAAATGGTACTAAAATTAATGTATTTGGAAAAAAAATATTGAATTTAGATATCGGCCTTCGTAGAATTTTTCCTTGGACTTTCACAATAGCTGATGTCTCTCGACCTATCCTCGGTGCAGATTTCTTGCATAATTTCGGAATAGTCGTCGATTTAAAGTCCAAAAAATTGATTGACAGCTTGACTAGCGTTTCTTCTCGAGGTAAAATTTCACAGGTACTGTGTCAAAGAATAACCCTCGTTCATCCGTCTGAAAGATTCGATATATTATTAAAACAATACAGTTCTTTATTCGATGATAATTTTGAAACGTGTAATAAGTCAAATGTCTGCCATACAATAGAAACCAAAGGCCCACCGGTTGCGGCTAAAGCTAAACGTCTGTCACCAGACAAATTAGCAGCAGCTAAAGCAGAATTTTCATACTTAGTACAAAAAGGAATTTGTAGCGTTTCGAAAAGTTGTTGGAGTAGTTCACTGCACATGGTTAAAAAATCCGACGGTACGTGGCGTCCATGTGGAGATTATCGTGCTTTAAACGCAATTACAGTTCCTGATAATTATCCAATCCGACATATTTATGATTTCACATATAATTTATACGAAAGAAAGTTTTTAGCACATTAGATTTACGAAAAGCATATCATCAAGTTCCAATGAATAAAGAAGACACACCAAAGACCGCTATTACTACGCCATTCGGTTTATTCCAATATAATTTTATGACCTTTGGATTGCGAAATGCGGCCCAAACCATGCAGCGTCTTCTGGATCAAGTTTTGGAAGGATTAGACTTTTGCTTTGTTTACATAAATGATCTGCTAATAGCTTCTAACGACCTAAATGAACATTTACTTCACCTAACAGAAGTCTTTTCTCGCTTGAAAGAACACAAATTAAAGGTTAATTTGCCGAAGTGCACATTTGCAGCAGACCAAGTAAAATTTTTGGGACACATGATTGATAAAACAGGTATAACCCCTTTACCCGACAGAGTAAAAGTGATTGAGGAGTTTCCAAAGCCAAATACTGTCGTTGAACTTCGACGTTTTTTGGGTATTTTAAATTTCTATAGAAGATTTTTACCCTATTCAGCTGAAACCCAACTCCCATTGCATGCAATATTGGGACCTGTTAAAAAAATGATAAATCTGTATTGAATTGGTCAGTAGAATCTGAAAGATCCTTTGAAAATTGCAAGAGAGTATTGAAAGAGATAACGTCCTTAAAACATTCAAATTTAAAAGCTCAAACTGCAATAATGTGTGATGCTTCAGACAAGGCCATAGGCGCTTGCGTGCAGCAACATAACAAAGATGGATGGGAACCTCTGGGATTTTTCTCAAGGAAATTAAGCTCTACTGAAATGAAATACAGCACTTACGATCGTGAACTTTTAGCGATTTTTGCTGCAATTAAATGTTTTCGTTACCTTTTGGAAGGAACCAACTTCATAATTTTTACTGATCATAAGCCTTTAATTAAAGCATTTTCACAAAAATATGATAAACTTTCTCCACGACAAATCAATCAGCTTAATTTCATTGCGAAATTTAGCACTGATGTTCGTTATATGGCTAGTTCAAAAAATACAGTAGCCGATGCCTTATCAAGGATTTACGAAGTGCAGTTTCCGGAACCTTTGGACATTCCAGCTATAGCGCGGGCCCAAGAATCCGATGAACAACTTAAAGAACTCTTGTCAAATCCTAATACCGTTTTTAAGTTACAGAAACTACCTATTCCAAATTCTGATTATTTTCTATATTGTGACACTTCTACAGCTACCATTCGCCCTTATATTTCGGAAGACTTTCGAATACAGGTGTTTAATACAATAGATTGTCTTGCTCATCCTGGTATTAAAGCAACAGTGAAATTGATCACGGATCGCTTCGTATGGCCAGGCATAAAAAAGCAAATTGCACAGTTATCACGGACCTGTATTCCCTGTCGGAAAGCTAAAGTTTATCGGCATGTACATTCTCCTTTCGGTGAATTTACATGCATTACATTCTCCTTTCGCAAGTTCCAAGTCAGCGTTTTTCACATATAAATATCGACCTGATTGGACCTTTACCATCTTCGCACGGTATGTCATACTGCTTAACGTGTATAGATAGGTTTACAAGATGGCCAGAGGCTTTTCCACTTCCGGATATAAAAGCTGCAACAGTCATAAATGCATTTTACAGCGGTTGGATTGCGCGATTTGGAATAACCGAGCGCATAACAACTGACAGAGGTACACAGTTTAGGTGTGAGGTACTACGCTCACTAGCAAAGAATTTTGGAATAAATCTGTCACATACCACGGCATATCACCCACTGTCAAACGGGATTATTGAGCGCTGGCATAGAGTGCTAAAACAGTCCATAATGTGCCATACCTCCATTCATTGGACTGAAGCTTTACCCATGGTTCTTTTGGGATTACGCACGGTTTACAGAGAGGAAATAGAATCTTAACCAAGTGAGCTAGTATATGGAGAAAATCTTAGACTCGCAGAACAGTTCTTTTACAGCTACAACAGCCGATACACCTGATAGTAAATTTCTTGCAAGGTTAAATAGGCATATGCAACTTTTAAAACCAGTTCCTACTACTAGTCATAATTCAACAAAGATTTTTATTTTTAAAGATTTGCATACATGTTCACATGTTTTCCTCAGGGTAGATGCTGTAAAGCCATCTCTATGTACACCATATACAAGGCCTCACAAAGTGCTTAAACGAGGTGATAAAACATTCACTACCGTTGTTAACGGCAAGGAAAGGACAGTGTCAATTGATCGTTTAAAACCTGCCCATATTCCCTCTCTAAATCCTCTTCCAGCACCATATTTTAAAGATGTTTCTCTGCCAGATATGACAACTGAAAAAGTAAAATCAAATGATGAAACATTTCCCTCTACGGCCACTGAAACAGTGCCGCCAGGTGTTACAACACCCGTTTATCGAACCCGGTATGGACGTAAGGTCCAATTTACAAAAAAGTATCCTGAACTCTAAAATTCTTCTAGTCTTTCTCGTTTCAGATTTTTTTCCAGGAGGGGAGGTGGTGTGGCGTTGCATTTCAGAGCCCGCTCCAAGGCAAGCGCTGATCGAAAAAGCGCGCTCCAAGTCAACTTTACGAGCCGAAGATCCTCCGTACCAGCTAGCGCAGGCGCAGACTCGATGGAGAAAATAGAGCAGCTTTGCTCCTCGGAATGCAAGTCAGTTTCGATGGCTCGCCCGTAAATGTCGTTTGGGGCATCCCTCCTCACTACAAAAGCGCTGGATGCTTTATGTTTTAATCTTTCTGTTGATACACCTTCTGTTGATTTTAGTTAATAAATGTTATTGTCTGTTCTACTGTTAAACGTTCTTGTTTTATCACACTAACAAGTAACACTCTCATGAAGCAGCATCCTAGACGGCTGCTGTTTGCTAAGCAAGGAGAGGTGAGCAGACTTTTAGAGGAGATCCAGCGTGATGACATCATCGAGCCATCGATTAGTCCCTGGGCCTCGCCGATTGTTTTGGTCCGAAAGAAGGATAGTTCCACCCGGTTGTGCGTGGACGATAGACGCCTGAATGGCATTACCAAGACAGACAGCTACTCTCTTCCCAGGATAGACGACACTTTAGACACTTTATCGGAAAATGAATGGTTCTCCACTCTGGATCTCAAGAGAGGCTCCTGGCAAGTAAAAATTCACCCCGATGTCCGTGGAAAGACTGCGTTCACCACGGGACAAGGATTGTGACAGTTCAAAGTTATGCCTTTTGGACTGTGCAACGCACCGGCTACATTCGAGCGTCTGATGAAGGCAATGTTGAGAGGAATTACCTACGAAACATGCCTCGTGTATTTGTACGGCATCATTATCGCTGGAAAGAATTTTGAAGATAATCTAGCGAACATCCGAAAGATGTCGCAGAAATTAAGGGAGGCGAACTTGAAACTGTGTCCATCTAAATGTAAATTGTTTCTTCGGGAATTGCGTTATCTCGGGCACATAATATTCGACCACGGAGTCAGGACCGATCCCGAAAAGACGTTCGCAGTCAATAGCTGGTGTCATCCTGAGAATATCCATGACTTACGAAGTTTTCTCGGAGTATGCACTTACTATGGAAAATTCGAAAGTCCGGTTGGTGTAGAAAGTTCTAGTTAAGAATCCACTTGTGAGGATGGAAAACGAACTTTATTGTTTCTAGAACCTTCTACACTGCCAAGACTGCCACTATGCCAAGAACATATCATTGCTTACTGGAACAAATGCCTTTCGAAGACAGAACGTAACTCTTGTGTTACGAGAAACGAACTTCTTGCTATCGTTAAGGCCGTGGAGCATTGCCATCATTAGCTGTACGGCAGAAAGTTCCTGCTCCGAACGGACCATGCCTCTTTAACCTGGCTTCTAAATTTCAAGAGTCCTGTGGGTCAAATAGCCAGGAGGTTACTAGAACATGACATAGAAATATGTCATCGGAAGGGAGCATCTCATGGAAACGCAGATGCTTTATCGAGAAGGCCCTGCAGAGAAAGTTGTCGCTATTGCCGCAGGGCAGAGAAAATTTACCATCTGAAGCATCCCGTGGTCCGCCAAGTTACATCATTCGCACCATTTTAAGATTCCTGGAGTGACGAAAAAATCTGGGCTGTCCAGTTAGATGATAGCGACATCAAACCTATTGTGGCATTTATGCAAAAATCGAACTGTAAGCCCAGTTGGCAAGAAATATCGTGATGTAGCCCGGCAACGAAGCACTGCTGGGATTTCTGGGATTCGCATCACCTGAGAAACGAAGTCCTGTACTGTATATGAGAATCTGAAGACGGCAAGATGCTTAGTTAGATGGCTGTTAGTATTCACTCGTTCAAGAATTCCGGAGGTTCTAGAAGAGCTGCATAACGGCTTAACTGGGGACCATTTTGGCATAATGAAGACTTTACAGAAAGTTCGCGAGCGCTTCTACTGGGCCAGGGCTCGAGACGATGTTGAAAAGTGGTGTCAAGCTTGTAACGCCTGTGCCGCCCGTAAAGGAGCGAAGAGACGTAGTCGTGGTTCGCTACATCGTTATAATGTAGGAGCGCCTTTTGAAAGAATTGCTCTCGACATTTTCGGACCTCCTCCACGAACTTCGGATGGCAACAAGTGCATCCTAGTTGTCATAGATTATTTCTGTAATTGGCCCTAACTGTATCCTATTCCCAATCAAGAAGCTACGACCGTAGCAGAGGTACTGGTGCAAGAATGGATTTTCAGGTATGGAACCCCTCTGCAACTTCATTCCGACCAAGGAACGAACTTTACCTCTGCTGCTTTTAAAGGACTATGTCAATTTCTCGGAATCGACAAATTCCAGACTACGCCTTCACACCCACAATCCAACGGTATGGTGGAGAGGTTTAATCGCACTATTTTGAAAAGCCTTTCGCTCCTGATCTTTAGGAATAAGTAGGACTGGGACAAGAAACTCCCTCTCTTTCTCCTGGCCTATAGGAGTGCCGTCCATGAAACTACCTGCTTCACATCTTCCCAAATGCAATTGGAAGAGATCTTCGTCTTCCCGCCGATCTAGTATTTGGCCGCCCTCCAGCTACGTCTTGCCATTGTGCCATATCTGGAATTTTATAGATGTGGAAATTGTCAAGTCATTGGACATCGCTCTTTCGAATGTGATCGTAAACAAGCGTGTCCAATGTGCTCAGGTGAGCACTGTCAATCTGAATGTAATTCAGATAAGGAGCGATGTGTTAATTGTTTTGAACACGCTGAGTTCGTTCTTGAATGCGATCATCGACCTGACAGTAGGAAATGTCCGGCGTTTTTACAATACAAGAATCAATTGTTTCAGGCAGCTAGGAAGGTTAGGAGACCTCCATAGTAAAAGAAAAGAAAAAAAAGAGGAAGTAGATAGAAAAAGAAAAATCTAATTTATAATGGCTGATCATTATAAAGAAATCAATATTCTACAGATAAATTTAAATCATCATCGGGCGGCTAATTGAGCGTTGTTCTCATTTGTTATGGAGAATGCTTATGATATTATTCTCATACAGGATGCTTATATATTTGACAAAGAGTTATATGGTTGTCCTCAGTTGTTTAGATAATTTTTTTCAATAGATCGCACAACAGCAATAGTCGTTAAAAATAAGTGTCTGGCCACTGAGATACATAGTTCTAGTAATTCAATATTTATAAAGTTATACTTGAGGAATAAAACATATACTGTGGGCTCACAGTATTCACCCCCCTCGTCGAATATTGAACAGGACTTTTGCGATTGGACACAGGTTATAAATAATATGGAGAATTTCATATTATGTGCTGACTTAAACGCGCACGCAGAACTTTGGGGATATGATCATTTGAACCGAGGTCAGATTGTTTTGGAAAATATAGCTGAAAAAAACCTTGTAGTGTTGAATGACCCGCAGTTTCCCCCAACATGGTTGCATGATGTACATACAGGACACCCCTACTTAACAATAACTTCTTTGGATATAATATCAACAGTAACCTGCTGGCAGGTCTTAGATTCTGAGACCTGCAGCGACCGCAATTACATATCGTACTCTATACAGGATAATCCTTCCTATACTACGGACTACCGATATAAAACAGAGTTTGAAAGATTTACTAAATTTAACAGGCTATATGGTAGATTTCTGAATAATAGCATCCACAATATAGCAGTTGCTAAAAATTCTTCTTGTCTGCAGGGGGCCATGGAGGACTTTCAACATTCTTTAATAAATCTATGCAATCGTACCTTGAAGAAGAAAAAGAATAAATTTACCGTTAATATTTCATGGTGGACAGATGAGCTATCTGCAATGCGAAACAGGATTAAGGCAATGTATAGAAGAAAAATAAATAATCCTGATGTGAAATATTATAAAATAACTTACAATAAAGAAAGAGCTCTTTACAGGAAATTATTCAAAAAATCTAATGAACTTAGTTGGAAAAAGTTTTGCACAAATACATGAAATGCTTTTGGTAAGGTATTTAATAAGGTTAAAAATAACAGAAATGATCTGAATATAAACAAAGTCTTCTATGGCCTTCCTGTGGACACTCACTATAATGTTCTACAAGAATTGCTGGTGGACACTCATTTTCAAATGACGGGTGACCATGGTGGTATTTTTGTTAATGAGTATATAGATAACATTTCGGAATATACGCCAATTTCTATAAAGGAATTGTGTTATTGTATCCAGTTACAAAATAATAACAAATCACCTGGCCTTGACAAGATTGACGGTCGCATATTAAAACAACTGCTCTATAATAACTCTACTGATCTAATAATGATTTTTAATAAGTGTTTCTCATTAGGTGTCTTTCCAAAAATCTGGAAAATTGCATTAGTGATCTTCTGTCAGAAACGCAACAAGGACCCCCGTGAGCCCAAATCACATAGACCCATATGCCTCTTGAGTACTTTGGCTAAAACACTTGAACGAATAATTAAGATTAGAATCATGACTCATTTGGAAAATATAAATTTTTTGCATAACAACCAACATGGTTTTCTAAACAACAGAAGCACTATATCTTTATTAAATATTGTTAAAAATAAAATAAGCACAATTCTGCAAGACAATAAATTTTACGCTTTTGTGTCTTTTGATATACAGGGCGCATTTGATAATATAGATTGGGATATCATTAAAGGTATTATAGTTGAGCTTCCCATACAGGATTACCTAAAATCAGTTTTAATAGATTATTTGAATGATAGATTTATAATTTCTAGAACGCAAATCCATACAGTAAATAAACAAATTTTTAAAGTTGTCCCCATGGCTCCTGTATAGGACCTATGCTGTGGATTTTCGTTGCAGACAAAATTTTAAAAGAGTATAACAAAATATATCACAATCTTTGGGCCTACGCTGACGACTTCTTGATTTTGACCCCAGCTAACACACGCCCTGAGGTTGAGCAACTCGTTAACACCCAAGTTGAACTTTTCAGTAGCATTTGCCAGAAATTTAACCTAAAAATTTCTATTAATAAAACTCAATGATTTTTCGTAAAACAATAACTGGTAAAATGTTACAGACAAGAAATCCTATTTTTAAACTTTTGGGTCATACAATTAAACTAGTTAAAAATTTAAATTATTTAGGAATAGTATTTGATTATAAATTAAACTGGAACGAACATCTGGATAACATTTAATGCAAAACCCCAAACTTCATTAAAAACCTAGCATATATATCTCACTTAAAATGGGGTGTGAAATTTAAAATATTAAAAATCTGGTACAGAACAGTACTTGAAAGCAGATAGATTATGCGGCAGTAGTCTGGTTTCCTTCACTAACAGTCCCTATGAGAGAAAAGCTTATTCGAATACAATGGCAAATACTATTACAACTTACAAAGGCATTCAAACGCACCTCTACAATAGCCCTTAATGCTTTAACAGGTATCCCTCCAATTATTATCACTATAGAGTCCAGTTTGAAAAAATATTGCATTTTAAAGGAAAATAAACCGGTCATCATAAATAATACACCACTTTTACCTAATAATTTTGATTGTGCTTTAAATAAATTACCCACTCACTTGTTTTCAGATATTAAGAATTTAAAAATTGATAAAAAAAAAAAAAAACAAAGTAAGCAAAATGAATATTTGGAGATATCCTGATGGATCACATATGGAGGTGGGAACAGCCTATGCTTTTACAGCCAGAAAAGATAATAGATACATTTGTGATTTTAATGAAAGATTACGCAATAGAAATACAATTTATCGGCCGAACAATCGGCAATTTTGAAGGCAATTCAATGGACAATAGCAAATAATTATAATAAAGTAATAATTTATACAGATAACAAACCAACCGTTGAAGCCTATAAATCTCCTTTGCCCTCAACTTCTATAATGTGTAGTAGTCAAGATCTCATAATCGCCAATAGTCATATAGAATTTGTAATTGCCTGGGTTAGGGCTCACGTCGGGGTCGAAGGAAATGAAAGAGCAGACCAGCTTGCTAAAGAGCCATTACTTCACGATCATAATAATGTAAATGTCAATATTCCATATCCTACTTCATACATAGATTTACTTATTAAACAGGAAATTATAAATACCTGGCAAGATGAATGGATTAACTCAAGTAAAGGTCGCTATACATATAATTTTATTAAAACTATGAAATTTTCACAAACAATCATTCATCCTGTTATTGCTCCTTTTCTGACTGGCAACGGTTATTTTCCGATTTATATGTATAAGATTGAAAAACTGGATAATGATCTATGTATATGTGGCCGTCAGGATCCCCCATTGCACTACATTTTTGAAAACTGTCCCATAATGCCACATCACTTCAGATCTAATAATAGTATGGATATATATCAACAATTTTTATTTTTAACGCAATGTAAAAAATACTTATGGCAGATATGTCTTATTTACGCTGAATCGCAGAAGTTATATTTAGAATGTCTTAGATGAAAAATTTACCATAACAGTACTAGTGTGATGCGTAATATGTGGATGAACTTACTTATATTTATGGAATGTTGCTATTTTATGCTTATATGAAGGCTTCAATGTTTATATGAAGGTGCCTATATTACATAATGAATATATCTGTTGTGAATATGTGTGTGCATGTGTATGTGTATATATGTATATATATATATATATTGTTGTTTTTGTTTTTAATGTATTTTAAGTTGTATCTTTAGATTGCAATTTGTATCCTCACACAGCATTATAATAGTATTGGAAAATATGGATGTGTATATTTGTATATGTATGTATATAGGGGTTTGATAATTTATGATGCACAAATATTAGTTTAAAAGTTTAAATGTGTTGTATTGTCGCGCTTGGCTTTAATTTCCCGCTGATAGTTCCTCCTCCTCTGGCCACGACGGTGCGGTTTTAGGTCTCCTCCGGGGGGGGTATTAGTTGAAATCCGCTTTCGCGGTCGGCTTCCCCGGTGGGTGCTCCCTCCAGCTACGTCTTCATCGCCAGAGGAGTACATGGAAATCTTACGGCACGGTTTGAAGACGTGCATCATTTTGCTCGGGAGCGGATCAACCTGAACACGGAGAAGATGAAAACTCGCTATGACACAAAGGCTACGGGACACGAGTTCAACGTAGGTGACATAGTTTGGGAATGGAATCCTACTCGACGGAAATTCCTGTTTCCCAAGCTGAAATCGCCGTAGGACGGTCCTAACACACTCCTGAAACAGACTGAATGACGTCATCGTACGGATTCATAAGTCACCTAACTCGAAATCAAGAAATGTTCATTACGATCCGCAGCCATTTACCGTGGTTGTAATTAATTAATTACATATTAGACCATGGTCACTATGGCGTGATTCCTCCTTTCTTTCATCTCTCATTTCTTTCCTGTCTTTCTCTTTTCTTCCTTTTCCCTCAACTCTCTTTTACTCAGCACATACGCCATGTTTAGTGTACATATTTGTAATATATTGGTTTTTATTAATGTTTATTACTCATCAGAGTGTAATTATTTATAATCAACAGTACTGGGTAACAAAACAGTACTGGGCTTTTTGGGATTCGCTTCGACTGAGAAATGGAGTCCTGTATCGTAAATGGGAGTCGGACGACGGCAAGATGCTCCGATGGCAGCTAGTACTCCCTCGCTCGAGGATTTCGAAGGTTCTAGAAGAGCTGCATAATGGCTTAACTGGAGGCCATTTTGGCATAATGAAGACCCTGCAGAAAGTTCGCGAGCGCTTCTACTGGGCTAGGGCTCGAGGCGATGTCATAAAGTGGTGTCAAGCTTGTGAAGACTGTGCTGCCCGTAAAGGCCCGAAGAAACAAAGCCGTGGAAAGCTACATCGTTACAATGTAGGAGCGCCTTTCGAGAGAATTGACCTCGACATCTTGGAACCTCTTCCGCGAACTTCGGATGGCAACAAATACATCCTAGTTGTCATTGATTATTTCTCTAAATTGCCCGAAGCGTTTCCTATTCCCGATCAAGAAGCTAAGACCGTAGCAGAGGTACTGGTGCAAGAATGGATTTCCAGATATGGAACCCCTCTGCAACTTCATTCCGACCAAGGAACGAACTTTACCTCTGCAGTCTTTAACCTCTTCACCGGCTTGAAAAGAAAAACTTCTCTTCCCTTTTTCCCTGAAGCTTCCACTGGGAAAACTAACAGAAAACGGCTTGGTACTCAGCCATACAAATGTTGGTTTCCCTGCTCAGCTAATGCCATCCCCCCTATTCAAATGTCAAGAAATTACACGGCACAACCCACCCACTGTGCACAGAGTGAGCGGGGAATTTCACCCCCAGTTTTTCAAGTAATTCTGTGGTTTTGAGAGAGGGCGAGGGAGGGGGGGGGATCATAGGAGGAGCAACTTTCACCGGGGAAAAGATTATGAAGTGTCAAGCATTCGCTGATAAATTTTGTAAGGCTTTATTGCAATTAAGTGAATTTTTATTGTGTGATTTAAATATTAACGCCGTTTAACCAAAGCTTTTTGATAAATGTGTTGGCCGTGATGAAAATCACGCGAGATGAAAAAAAAAAAAAAAAAATTGAAAATGTTTACTTACAAGTGTACATTTGTAAAAACTATAAACCTGGAAAAGCAATAAATTTTTAATACTCTTAAGTATATCACGGCTCAGAGGTTATTCGGTGAAATAATATTTTTAAAATCCTTTCTTCCTAGTAGTTCAATAAATTTTACTAATTTAGTACGTAATGCACCTTAGGTGCGAACATTCTGACTGTCTGGAAATATCTGACGGTGTTTATTTTTTACTCTGGTTAAAAGTTAAGAGACTATTTTAAAGTAATATTCTTCAATGAAATAAAAATTACAGATTCTCCCTTCCAGGAGAATATTAGGAATCTTAACCGTAATTAAATAATTAAAAGAGCAATGCGCTCTTTACTTTTAGTTTCGGCTGTACGTCAAAGAAGAGCACTTAATATCTTAGAAGAGCTTATTCAAAGCTTTTAAACAGTCCCTTGTTCATTGTGCAAGTTTTTCCTATGAAAACCGAGGTCCGATATATATAAATATATAATGTGCTAATAAGCAAGGCTGTAGCCAGCGGGGGAATCATGGGGATTTAAAATTTAGTCAATGCATTAGTAGCGTTTTACTTACGATGGCTCTTACTGCAGAGATATTCTATGAAATTTATATGCAGAAACGAACCTTTTCCCTTTAAAAAGATTCTTGTTGTTAAAAGGACACAAGTATGTGATGAATTAAAAATAACAATAATTATCCCCCAAACCATAGTGGTAAATCTGGGAAAATCAAGTTGTAGTCAAATTAACAAATTCGTTGCTGTGTATAAATAGCTCGCTGAAATTAAATTATTCTCCGTTGAGAGAAGTTTCTTAATAGCTCAGCCCCATTATATATGGCCTAGCACCAGAGGCAAGGGCTTACCGTAAGCCCTAACATTCCCCGCAATGGGGGGGGGAGCCTCTAAGCTGAACGGGACCTCCAAAGTTTCACCTCTGTATTTTTAAAAGAGTGAAATTTAGATTTTTTTCTTTAAATAATTACCCCCCCCCTTAACTCAGAGCCTTATTATCCCACGGGCAAATCAGGACTTTGCCCAGGGTCCCCAATTTCAAATATTTTTCTGAAATATATTTTTTATATCAAAATTTTATGAAAAATAAAACAAATTTCATATATGGGGGCCCCCAAATTCTCCAATGCCCGGGGCCCCCGTTGGTCATAATCAGGCTCTGCCTTAACTTGTGCTATATCTTCTGCAGTTTTCCTTAACTTGTTTATAGTCTGCTTTTACTTTTGCAAGACTGAGTCCATGAGTCATTCCATTTTAATTCAAATAGTAATTGCCTTCGATCACCACTACATCCTCTCTCCCCCCCACAAGTACAAAAAAAGAAAAAATACAGAAGCCCACAAAAACCTGTGTGTATTTACTATTTAGTATATACATTACTTCACTTATAATAGTAAAGGTTACTCCCATTTGTATATAATACAAATAATTATCTTAACCAAGAATAAAAATATTTCAAGTGCACCCAAAGCGATGTGATGATTATGGTTTGTACTAATGTAAACCAAAACTTTTATTGCCACGACTCCAAAAATTTAGAAAAGTTGCGCTCAAAAAACGTCATAAAATCCACCCTGTTGTTTTCAGTGGAAATGTTTCATAATTATGTAAAAAAAAAAAAAAAATGTAGAAAAAATAATACACGCTACACAGTGCCAGATCCAGAAAGTCTGTTTTGGGAGGGACTAAATTTTGAAAAAAGCTTATTTAACCCAAACAAAATGTACAATAAAGCAAAATTTTAGTCTAAACCAATGTAAAAACTTTTGGGAGCGGCTAAATGATTAAAAAAGATCACTTTACATACTCAATGTGCATAATGAAGCAGAATGTTACCCTTTAGCAATCTCTTTTGGGGGGGGCTGAAGCCCCCTAGCCCCTCCCCTGAATCCGCTACTGACGCTACATAAAAATCAGAAAATTGCCATTCTCCGAATTTCAACATTTGTTTGGAATTTTTAAGTTAGAAAATGGTTTTATTTGGATAATAAAAATAATAGCCACATGTAGATCATTCTCAGTTGTATTAATTCGTAATTTTGGGGATTTTCAGAAAAAAAATATAATAAATTTTTTTATTTTTCAGTTCTTCTGGAATGTCCTTCCTACTAATTCACTATGTTCCGTAAACGTCAGTTTTTCGGGTTTTAAGTATTTCTGCTAAAGAGGGAGAATTATAAAAATTGTCTATTGTTACACAGTAGCCCTTTTCTAAATATCTGTCCAGTAAGGTCATTACGGCCTTTACACCAGTTCCGTTTTGCTTGTATCCTGGCTAGTATTTCGTCTTTTTTCCGGTGTATATCATCAAATTCGAAACGTATCCAGACGAAGATTCACAGAGCACGAAAAAATTTATCCCGAATCCTGCTCGTTTAGACGGTATAATTTCCACCCGAGCCTTCCTTTGAAAATCAGAAGAGATTCATCAATTGATAAATCTCTCTCGGGTGTGTAACATTTCTGAAAATTTTTTACAATAATATGCATTACTGTTTCGATTTTTTAAAGTGGATTATTCTGGTTTTCTTCATCCACGTAGCTCTCATTATCACAAAAGTGCAAAAATTTCATGATCAGGCTAAACCTTTTTTCTCTCATATTTTTGACAAAGTAAGGCGTTTCCAAAACTGGAATTTTCGACAAGTACAGGGACTCTCGGGGTTTTTCCTGAAATCCCTCTAGAATCAGCAACGATAAAAACAGCAGCATTTCCTTTTTATCAGTGTTTGCCCATTCTGTGCATCTTGATTTTGGAGTAACATTGTGAGAATTGAAATCCTGCAAAGCAAACAAATTCGTTTGTTCCACGATTTGTTCAAGAACAGCATCATCAAATAATTTTGAAAAAAACTGTAGAGGATCGGTTGGGTCGTCAATTTGAAATAAAATACCGGGTGACTCTGTGAAATGAAATCGAGGCGGGGCTGGTAACGGAGAATTAATATCTAATTTACACCAATTACGAACAGATGAGATATCCACAGAATCACTATCACTACTAGAATCAGTCTCAAAAAAATAATCAGATACGCTGTCACTGACGCACATCATAATTAAATTCAGCTGTCAGAGAACTCTTGAAAATAATCTGAAATTTACACGCGTAAGAGAAAATCGGAATTGATGTTTGAGGGAAGCAAATAGCAAAAAGAAAATGCAATATATGTCTTGCTTGTCTATTTGAAAAGGAAAGGAAACTCCATTATTTTCCCACTCCCGTACACTTTTAAATTTTTCCGAAGAGTTTTTCCACGAAAATTTACAAAAACAGTCTGTAAAGGAGCTCTCCAACCCAAGATTTCTTTTTATTAGTGACAATCACCTTGTCTAAGCTATTGTTAGCAGGCTTTACAGATAGAGTGATAACACTGCAATAGATCTGCACAGAACAGTATCTGCCGTTAAGCCTTCACAGTTATAGTTAAACATTGTAAGTAAAACAGTAAGTAAAATAGCGATTGTAGCGTAAAAATGGTGTAACTTAACCCAGACTCGAGGTCTTTGTGCAGTTCATACGATTCGTTTTCGGTTTTTCAATGAGGAAATGCAACGGAAGTATACTTTTGTTCTATTATTACTAGGGATTGCGGGAAAGGCCACCTTTTGAGATGCTCTAAGCAATTTAGAGAAGGAAAATAAAATAATGTATTAGAGAGAGAGAGAGAGAGAGTACAAAACACACAATTTTCCAGGAATCGATCCAAGGCTAATTACAGCTGATAAAGGTCATTTTATTAATTTTGATAACAATGATCCTCAACTTAAAAAATATTAATATCAACAAATAAAATACCTCAAAGATAAATGCATTGATTACAACGCAAGACTCCTAAAAATCTGAATTGAGCCCTACTTTTAACTTTAGTTTCTCGTGAATATTAAAGCTGGAGTGTATATTTAGTGTCCGGGGGGGGGCATAGGGGCACGTACCCCCAGACGAACTAAATTTACACTGTAGAGATGATTGACTTGTTTTGTAAATTCTAGTGATTTCATAAGAAAATGCGACAAAAAATGTTTTGTGCCTCCTCCAGAATTATTATTATTATTATTATTTTATTTATTTATTTTATCCGCCATAGCGAGTATCTACATACTCTTTTTGTGCAATGCGATCACCCATTTTGATTTTAAAAGAATCCTTAGATATACAGTTTTATCACAATGGAAATAAATTTTATTTTCTAAATAATGTTTAGATTTTAAAGTATATATGAACTTACAAGTAAATAAAAATAATAAAATTGCTCTTATAGATTAGTTTTTATCCCGATCAGAGCGAGTTTTTAATGACTGAAATAACTTTATGTATTCGTTAATTATTCAATTTAAGCCGTAAAATAAAATCTGAAAATTATTTTTAGTTATGTGTATCATTTTAAATTATTTTTTAATACCTTATGCATTTTATATATTTGACTACATTTTAAACGCTTCCAGATAAATCATTATACTTTTTATCTGATTTCGCATTACTTTCCCTCCCCGCATAAATAAATAAATAAATTTTAAAAAATTCCAATGGACTATAGTTCTGTGTTATAATTATTTTTATTAGTATACAACAGAGCAAAATACAACAGAGTTTCAAAATAATCGATACGAATAATATGTCATCTGTGTTGTAGATTAAGCATTAACAGAATTTCTTTATGATTTTTACATAAGCAAGCATTCCTCTTGAAAACGATCAATCAAAGAAATAATTAAAATCTTTACATAACTTAATGGATTAAATTCATCATAAGTTGCTAATTATTTTATTTGATTGTCTTTTGAACAATAACCAGAATTAATAATACCGAATAGGACCTACAGATTTAACGTGTGAGTTTCATCTGTTTTAGTTAGATCCTCAGTCCTATTTTCTATCAATAAAATGTTTCTGGCCTTTTATAAAATAAATTATATTTGTCTAATATTGGCCTTTAGACATTCAAACCCAAGCCAAGTCAACCCCCGAACAATGTGCAGTAGTATATTTTTTTATTTTGAATATAAAGTAGTTCAAATTAAACATAACTAAAGGGTTTTATGTATTAAAAAATGGTTTTTGACCAAATATGTTATTTTATGTACCAGTTTATTTATTTTTTGCAGTTTCCTTTACTTCTTTTCCTCATTCTAAAATCTAAATATTAGTGTAATGACTTAAAACAGACTAATAATGTACTTGTAGTACTGTACAATGTACTAGTAATGATTACCCATTGAAACGCTGAAAAACTCGTAAAAATATTAAAGTGTGATGTTAAAATTCGGGTTTCTTGACTTTAAAAATTAACAGTGAAAATTTTAGATTTTGTTTTATTTTTTTATTCATAATTTTAATTAAAATATTTGTGTTTAGCCTTTGAACAAATGGAAAAACAAAAGAAAACCCACAAAGATAATGCTTATTTACCGGACATAAGTTTCCAATATATTTGTAAATGAGAAAAGGCCAGAGAGAGAGAGAGAGAGGTATTTGTCTTGTAAATGACACTTTGCGCTTCTCTTTTTATCAATTCCTCAGAAAAACTCTCACGGCAGTGGAGCATCAGGGGGTGGGGGGTTTGTTTCTAATTGGGGAATGGGGACGCTCACTATCTCACTATCTCACTATCTCTCCCTCCATCACTATCTCCCCGTTTGTTTGGTCAAGTAAAACGAATGTTATTTATTACGTTCCATTCATAGCTATCCTGGGCTAGAAGAGGGCCTCCCTCTTCTAGCCCAGGATAGCTATGAATGGAACGTAATAAATAACATTCGTTTTACTTGACCAAACAAACGGGGGAAGGAACGAGACAGAATTGAATGCGCCTTCGATTTAGACTCGGGGCTGCCGAAAAACGTACAGTTGATTCTTGACGAAATAGATCGTCAGAGCCGAAAATCGTAGGGTCTCAGATGACGGATATATTCGGGGCAGCCGGTCAAGGGGTTAAAGGACTATGTCAGCTTCTCGGAATCGACAAAACCCAGACTACGCCTTTACACCCACAATCCGACGGCATGATGGAGAGGTTCAATCGCACAATTTTGAACAACCTCTCGCTCCTGGTATCTAGGAATTAAGAGGACTGGGACAAGAAACTCCCCCTCTTCCTGCTGGCCTATAAGAGTGCCGTCCATGAGACTACCGGCTTCACACCTTCCCAGATGCTGTTCGGCAGAGATCTTCGTCTTCCCGCCTATCTAGCGTTCGGCCGCCCTCCAGAAGCGCCTTCATCGCCAGAAGAGTACATGGAAAATCTTCGGGTACGGTTTGAAGATGTGCATCATTTTGCTCGGGAGCGGATCAACCTGAACACGGAGAGGTTGAAGACTCGCTACGACACGAAGGCTACCCCAGCTAGCGCACACAAGTTTAAATTACGTATTCCCGATGTCGAAATGTCGAAAATAGGTCGATGAAAAATTACAGCAAAAAATAGCGTTTAAAAGAGATCAAAAATACATTGTGTTGTCGACGTTATAAAACGCCGTTCGATTTTGGTCAGGGAGGCGGCTATCTTCGACTGTTAATGTTGGTCGCCCTCAGCAGGTCTATGATCCGTCAATACATCGCCGATTTTCCGCTCATAGCTTGGGCGGTCTGAGAGACCCCCCCCAGCCAGCCAAGAAGAAACACGATAGAGCATCGAGAAATTCTTTCAGCTTAGTTAATAGTCAGTTGAACGTCGAATAAACAGTGCAGGGGAGACGGAATTTATGGGGTCCTTTCTCACGACCTTTGACATGTCCACCCCAACCGTTTTCTCAGAAAACAGATGCTTTTTTTTTCTTTTTTGTGTGTGTATTCGTTCATGGTTCGCGTGGCTCGTACTTCGCAGTTTTTTATGCAAGGGCAGAACTCGCTCGAGCGTGTAGTCAATGGCTACACAGAACAGTAAAATTTCCATAGTTTTAACTATAAAAGTGGATATTTTTCAAGTATCTCTTGGAATATTTTTCAAGTTCAATGCTAACACGATTTATCGTTAGCTTGGCATATTAATAAGTTTGTCTGGCTCTCTTTAAATTGTGTTGGCCGGTGATGTTATTAAAGTTTATCGGGGTAACTACAAATTTTAATTCCAGCCATCAAAATTTTAGAGGTGAGTTAAATAATTATTTAACTAATAATTATGTGCTTTGTTTCTTTTATTCATTTTCTTTTTAATTGCTAATTATAAGTCTTCTTATTTGCATTATAGAATGAAATATAAAGGTACAATTGGCATAAAATCAACTGTTCACCTTAAGCATATGAAATATTTTTTCTCATTATAAGCACGAATTTACTTAATGTAAACTTACTATAACAAAAGTCAACTTATTATTGCATTATGGCATAACTTACAATGAAACAGATTAAAGCACTTTATGCAAAGTTTTTTTTTCTTTTTAAATTGTATACTAATATGTGTGCATTTAGTATGTAATTTAAACCTATTTGGAGTAGTAAAATTGAACAAATCAAAGAATTAAGAGAGATAAATAAAAAACTGTTTGTGTAATGAAATAGACAGAAATTTTCTCGTGGGAGGGTGAGAGGGGGGGATTCGTAGATAGAAAACTTGTTCATATTTTATTACAGGAAAACTATAATAAACTATGGAGATAACAAAGCAGGCTTATTCGTCTAATAGAAGTGGTTCCTTGACGATTTCGTCGAATCCTGACAGTTTATAAACGTAGTAATTATGCCGGAATTCCAGACATTTAGAGAATATGTCAGTCACACACCATTTACATACGTCCTGAAAGCATGGAAATTCATACTTCTTGTCGGGTGCACATGCCGTTTAAAAGGAAACACTTTATATTTCTAAATATAATACATTATACTACTAGTTGTTAGCTAATGAAAAGCAATTTTGAATTAAATGATTAGAAATAACAAGTTTTAAATTAACTTCTAATCGTTTAGATAAAGTTATAAAATTTATATTCATAAAAGTTTGAACATATACAAAAATATATTAAAGTTAAAATATAATCTTGATTTTTAATTTAACAGATAAGTAACTCGCACGAACAACTTATGTCACTAATTTACATTTTGAAGGGTTTCCATTTTTTCACCCGGTACATTTTATTAATCGTTTTGGCTGTATTAGGTATTTTTAATAAAAGGGTGCAAAAAATTATTTAATCTACTCTTATAAACTATCTAAATATTTTCATATATTGGTTAAAAAGTAACCTTTTTTATATAAAATAAGTAAATTATATTTACTCTTAGTAAAATTGCGTTTTAAACTGTATTCCTAACTTAACTAAATTTACTAATATTTTATTTAATTTTTAAGTTACTTTTTCACCATCTTTCACCAATATATGAAGATATTTAGATTGTTTATAACATTGAATTAAACAGCGTACCCACCCCCCTTTTATTGAATATACCTACAGTAAAAACAATTCATAAAATGTACCGGGGGGAAAAAGTAAACCCTTTAAAATGTAAAATAGAGACATAAGCTATTTATGCAAGTTACTGATCAATTAAATTCAAAAAATCAAGATTATATTTTTCTTTAATGTATTTTCTCTCTGTTCAAATTTTTATGAATGTATATTTTACAACTTCATCTAAACGACTAGAAGTTAATTTAAAACTTGTAATTTCTGAACATTTAATTAAAAATTACTTTTTATTAGCTAACAAACTAATATTAAAATGTATTATATAGAAATATAAAATGTTTCCTTTTTAAACGGCAAAAGTTCACAAGATCAGAACAGTTTGAATTTCCATTCCTTCACGACGTATGCAAATGGTATTTGTCTATTCTCTGAATGTCTGGAATTGCGGCATAATTACTACGTTTATAAATGGCCAGAATTCGACAAATTCTGCGAAGTCTTTAAAGAACGACTTCTATTAGACGAATATAAGCCGGTTTTCTCTGTCCTGTTGGAGCGATTCGACAACGTATAACGTAAAATCAACCACTATGAGCTGAATTTTATAAACGGATTCCGAGAATCTGTCTCCCTTCGCCGTTATAGCGACGAGTGTTCGACCAATATCGGGGATTTTCTCTTCCTGGCGGTCACCCTTTTCCAGTCTTACGCCGTAGTTAAGCGAGATTGTTATCTCTCACGGTCTCCCCTCGCGGGTAATACGCCGTCGAGAAGTTCAGCGCTCGACTGGCAAACAGGTGGACATATCCAAGGATTTTTAACGTCGATGATTACGTCGAAACTACGTCGACAGCGACGTTAATTCGATGTATCGTGGCTGGCTGGGTACGGGACACGAGTTCAACGCAGGTGATAAAGTTTGGCTATGGAATCCTACTCGACGGAAAGGCCTGTCTCCCAAGCTGCAATCGCCGTGGGACGGTCCTTACGCAGTCTTAAACCAGCTGAATGACGTCATCGTACGGATTCGTAAGTCACCTAACTCGAAACGAAGTGTTGTTCATTTCGATCGGCCAGCCATTTACCGCGGCTGTAATTCATTATTTGGATATTAGACCATAGTCACTGTGGCGTAATTCCTCCTTTCTTTCATCTCTCATTTCTTTCCTGTCTTTCTCTTCTCTTCCTCTTTCTTCAACTCTCTTTTACTCAGTACTGACTTACGCCATGTTTAATGTACATATTTGTAATATATTGGTTTTTATTAATGGGTATTTGTTTAAATACTAATAGTGTGTAATTATCTATTATTACCATTATTTATTGTGTGCATTTGATTATTGTGTTATTAATTATTTGCTTAAATTATGTTGTTAAGAACTTGTTAAAGGTTAGAAACTGTAGATATTTGTGTGGCCTCCTAACAAGGGATTGTACAGCCTGGGACCTGCAGTACTTGGGAAGAGGTTAATGCTACGAATTTCCGAGGCAACTCGCTGTTCTGGGGCTTAAAATAGTTCAAAATTCGTATTCTACGCTTCAAATAATTAAATTTTTCCTTTTGTTGCATCAAAATCGGTCAACTAGAACCGGAGATACGAAGGTTTCGGTTTCCCCATTCACTTGTATGCAGTTTCTGGAAATCTCGAGAAATATTGGTTCTAGGCCTTCGGTAATTTCCCTTTTGGGGACTTATTTTCGGTGCCAAATTTGGCGGTATTTCTCCTAAATTCGCGAAGCTTGGCGAAATTTTGGTTATTTGGCGCGATTTTCCTAATGGGTCTGGTAAAGTGTGTTTTATTTCATTAAAATCGCATAATAGCCTAATAATTCTCTTCTATGACGTAATCAAAATTCCCGCTTTATGTGGAATCTTCGAGAAATACATTCTTCTGGAAGCTCCTTGTAGCTTCTACCTCTCCTATAATTACCCCAGACAGCACATAAGCTTAAATCAAGCTTGGCATTTCTTTGAATTTGACGTATTAATACTAGCTTAATAGTTCAACACATTTTAAGCTTGCAGCAAGCTTGGAGAAGTCATTTGAACTGTCAAGCTTGAGTACAACTTGATTACTGCTTGATTTGGAAAGCCACATCCACATAACAAATAATTTATCATCAGTCATAAATGTACTTGACCACAGAATTAAAAAACAAAAGATTGTATATTTCCAAATATGGAAAGTCTTCAAAATAAAATACAATTATACTACGAAATTGATTTCAAAATCAGTCGTTTGTCTCGATTTTGGCCAGTATTGTTCAACATGAGTGTCGCGATATGGAAGTTTTAAAACTTGTGTTGCTTTTAAGTTTATATTATGCTTATTTCCCTATTAGTAGAGTCTATAAATCACACATAACATTATTTTAATTTTTATTCATCCCACGGAAAAATAAAAGAAACAGATCGGCATCGGGCACTGATCGATCTCGCCAGAAAACGGCGTGACAACCATAACAGTCACTTGAAACTTTAGTCATGCCAGCGTGAGGCAGATTGACGGAATGGTTAGGATGCTGGCTTAACAACCCTTAATTCTGGAGTTCGACACCGCGGACGATTGGTGGAAACAGATTAAAATAACTTGAAATTTCAGCATTGAGGGGAAAATGCGTGGAAAAATAAAATATGTGGGGCGAGTTCGCCGACGGGCGCCCCGTGTATTTAAGAATTTTTTAAGCTTGAAATTAAGCTTGATATGTCAAGCTTGATTCAAGCTTGCTATGTCAAGCTTAATGCAAGCTGGGCAAGTGTAAACTTGAACACTTGATTCAAGCTTGCATTATGCTTACACACTTGAAATTTTCAAGCTTAATTCAAGTTTATTGACTTGATAAATGAAGCTTGCTGCAAGTTTGATGCAAGTTTGCTGTGCTGTCTGGGACAAGCCCGCTGCCCCGTATAGAGTCAGTGTGGATCGAGCTGCCGATGAGTATTGATGAGTATATTTTCTTGATTGACGCTACAGAAGCACTGATTCCGCTTGCTTTTCGAAGCTGATTTTGAAGTGCTTTGTGTAAATTCTTCATTGCTGTGTCTTAAGGGATTGTGTACGATTCCCCTTGCTTATTTCCACTGAATTTTGCCTGTGGAAGTGTTTGGTGTTGTGTGAGAAATGCAGCATTTCTGAGAGCTTCAGATCTAAGCGGAATGTTAAAAGCACATTACTGTTTGACTGTGCTTGTGAATCTTGTACAGCTGGTTTTTCGACAAAGTTCTAGAAGCAATAAAGTTGTGTTCCATCCTGACAAGTGGACTCTTAAATAGAACATTATACACCGACTGGACTTTAGAACGACGAATCCATGAAACTAGCAGAGTATTCTGCAACACTATCAATAAGTTTCCCAAAATGAAATGTATGGGATGTCGGGTAATTTTATTGACCAACATCCAAGGTCACTTCCCAGCAAGCGCACACACGTATATATTACGTATTACCGATGTCGAAATGTCGAAAATAGGTCGAGGAAAAATTACAGCAAAAAATAGCGTTTAAAAGAGATCAAACATACATTGTGTTGTCGACGTTTTAAAGAGCCGTTGTATGCTGGTCAGGGAGGCGGCTATCTTCGACTGTTAATGTTTGTCACCCCCACGAGGTCTATAATCCGTCAATACATCGCCGATTTTCCGCTCATGACTTCGGCGACCCCCCAGCCAGCCAAGAAGAAACAGATGGAGCACCGAGAAATTTTTTCAGCTTAGTTAATAGTCAGTTTAACGTCGAATAAACAGTGCAGGGGAGACAAACGTTACCGTGTCCTTTCACACGACCTTTGACCTGTCCACCCCACCCGATTTCTCAGAATTTTGGAGAACGCTGAAGTCACGTCACAGATGCCTTTTTTTCCCTTCTTTTTGTGTGTGTATTCGGTCGTGGTTCGCTTCGCAGTTTTTTTTATGCAAGGGCAGATCTAGCGCCATTTTCATCGCGTGGTCACTGGCTGAGCTCAGCTTCGCTGCACAGAAGAGTACATTTTCGATAGTTTTAACTATAAAAGTGGATATTTTTCAAGAATCTCTTGGAACATTTTCACGTTTAATGCTAACACGATTTATCGTTAGCTTGACATGTATTAATAAGTTTGTCTGGCTCTCTTTAAATTGTGTTGGCCGGTGTTGTTGAAGTTTGTCAGGGTAACTACTAATTTTAATTCCGGCTGTCAAAATTTTAGAGGTGAGTTACATAATTACTTAACTCATACTTATGTGCTTTGTTTCTTTTAATCATTTCCTTTTTAATCGCTAATTATAAGTCTTGTTATTCCTTATTATAGAGTGAAATATACAGGTACAATTACCATAAAATCAACTGCTTACCTTAAACATATAAAATATTTTTTTCTCATAATAAGCACGATTTTACTTAATGTGAGCTTACTATAACAAAAGTCAACCATTATTGCATTATGGCTTAGAATGAAATAGGTTAAGCTTTTTTGTGCAAAGGTAATTTTTTTTTCTTTTTAAATTGTATACGAATATGTATGCATCTAGTATGTAATATAAACCTGTTTGGAGTAGTAAAATTTAACAAATGAAAGAATTAAGAGAGATAAATAAAAAACTGTTTGTGTAATGAAGTAGACAAGATTTTTCTCGTGGGACGGGGGGGGGAACTAAAATTTATAGATAGAAAACTTGTTCTCATATTATTACAGGGAAAAAATAATAAAAAAAAAGCAGGCTTATTCGTCTAATAGGTCGTTCCTTGACGATTTCGTCGAATCCTGACAATTTATAAACGTTCTAATTGTACCTCAATTCTAGATAATTAGAGAATGTGTGAGTCACATACAATTTACATACATCGTGAAAGCATGGAAATTCAAGCAGTTCTTATCTTGCGCACATGCCGTTTAAAAACAAGGAAACACTTTATATTTTTAAATATAAAACATTTTACTACTGGTTTTAGCTAATGAAAAGCAATTTTGAATTAAATGTTCAGTAATAACAAGTTTCAAATTAACTTCTAATCGTTTAGATAAAGTTATAAAATATATATTGATAAAAGTTTGAACATATACAAAAAATATATTAAAGTTAAAAATATAATCTTGATTTTGAATTGAACTCATAAGTAAGTCGCATACACAGCAGATGTCGCTTTTACATATTAAAGGGTTTCCATTTTTCCCTGATACATTTTATTAATCATTTTGACTGTATTGGATATTTTTAATAAAAAATTATTTAATCTACTGTTATAAAGAATCTATATATTTTCATATACTGGTGTAAAAGTAACTTTTTATATAAAATAAGTAAATTATATTTACTATTAGTAAAATTGCATTTTAAACTGTATTAGTTAACTAAATTTACTAATATTTATTTAATTTTTTAAGTTACTTTTTCACCATTTTTCAACAATATATGAAATTATTTAGATTGTTCATAACTTTGAATTTAACAACGCCCCCCCCCCTTTTTTATTGAATATACCTAATACAGTTAAAACAATTCATAAAATGTACCGGGGGAAAAAGTAAATCCTTTAAAATGTAAATTAGAGACATAAACTATTAATGCGAGTTACTGATCAGTTAAATTAAAAAAATCAAGATTATATTTTTTCTTTCATATATTTTCTCTGTGTTGAAATTTTTATGAATGTATATTTTGTAACTTTATCAAAACGATCAGAAGTTTATTTAAAACTTGTTATTTCTGCATATTGGATTAAAAATTATTTTTCATTAGCTAACAAACTAATAGTAAAATGTATTTTATAGAAAAATAAAGTGTTTCCTTTTAAACGGCAAAAGTGCACAAGATCAGAGCAGATTGAATTTCCATTCCTTCACGACGTATGTAAATAGAATGTGCCCATTCTCTAAAGGTCTGGAATTTCGGCATAATTACTACGTTTATAAATGGTCAGAATTCGACAAATTCTGTGAAGTCTTTAAGGAATGACTTCTATTAGACGAATATAAGCCGGTTTTCTCTGTCCTGTTGAAGCAATTCGACAATGTATAACGTAAAGTCAACCACTATGAGCTGAATTTTATAAACGGATTCTGAGAATCTGTACCCCTTTGCCGTTATAGCGACGAGTGTTCGACCCATGTCGGGGATTTTCCCTTCCTGGCGGTCACCCTTTTTCATTCAGGCGCCGTAGTTAAGCGAGATTGTTATCTCTCACGGTCGCCCCTCGCGGGTGATACGACGTCTAGAAGTTCAGCGCTCGACTGGCAAACAGGTGGACATATCCAAGGATTTTTAACGTCGATGATTACGTCGAAACTACGTCGACGGCGACGTTAATTCGATGTATCGTGGCTGGCTGGGTTTTATCCTCTTTAGCAGAATTAGAAACATTAGAAACAGTACCTGATTTCAATTTAAATTTAAATCTTACCTTCAAATTATGGATATCATCATCCATTTCTGAAAGCACATTCTCTATAACTCCGAGCTCGTTATCGTCTAATAATCTGTAATACTCAAACCAAAGCTCCTCCAATTTTGACTTGCACCGTTGTAAGCTTTCTTCTTTAACTTTTAGCATGCTGGGATCCCTATCCCCCCTCTGAGAGGAAGGTAAAGAGCTTTGTTATTTGAGCTTTTACGTTATCTCGCCTACGGTTCAGAAGGGTTGCCTCTGAAACTGAAATCTTGTGAACTGTCGATATGCAGTTGAAGAAATACGCTCAACAGAAATATGCAGCAGCGAAGCACACTAATTTAACTTGTTGAAGCGACTGCTTCGGCGAATGGCTCCGGCACAATGGACCATTTTTATGTTAGTGCGCTGGATTTTTCAAATACACCACGCTGAAGGTGTTTTTTTTACTTTATTTAGAAACAATGGACTGTACACGAAATTTAAAACAATTTGAAACTTTCAATGGAAATAAAACTGTGAACACTGAGATAAAACTAGTTAGACTGAAATACGAACTCTTGAACACCGTACGAATTTCACAATATTTGACAAACACCATATGTAAGTTTCAGTACTAGTGCAAGGAGCACGCGTTGAGACAAATCGGCTTCTGGACCGTTCTGGAAAAAAAAGAGCAAGCAGCTCGGACCAGTTGTTGCCCGCTTTTGAAGGTACTGAGCCAGCGTTCGCCAAGCTGGAATAACGCAGCCAATATCGAACATAATCAAAAGTCTCGCTTTATGTGGAATCTTCGAGAGATACATTCTTCCAGAAGCTCCATGTAGCTTCTGCGTCACCTATAAATCCGGGCATGACAGACCCCCAGTTCAGTGTGGATCGAGCTTCCGCTGAGTACGCAGATTTGCTCTGTGAACTGTGCGATAGAAGCGGTATTTTCGCTTGCCACTTTGTAGCTTGTTTTTAGCACTGTGTGTAAATTTTTCATTGCTGTGTATTAAGGGGCTGTGTACGATATCCATTGTATATTTCCACTGAATTTTTGCCTGTGGAAGTGTTTTATTTTATGTGGGAAATACAGCATTTGTGAAAGTTTCTGTACTTAACGAACTGTTATAAGTACATTACTGTCTGATTGTGCTTCTGAATTTTGTACAGCTGGTTGTTCGACTAAGTTCCAGAAGCAATAAAGTTATGTTCCATCCTGACAAGTGGACTTTTTACTAGAACTTTCTACGCCGACTGGACTTTAGAACGACGAACCCATGAAACTAGCAAAGTATTCTTCAACACTATGAATAAGTTTCTCGAAATGAAATGTATGTATATTATACATTTCTAAAAATAAAACTAGATCACACGTATCAGGAAAATGTAAAAACAAGAAATTCATTCAATTTGCTTGTAAAGTATTAAACTAACTTTAGAAAATCAAATTCCCCGTAGGACTTGCATCCGTCGTCAGGAAAAGAGGTTAACTCGGGCCTAAAGGTATAAGCACCTGGTCCCTGCCGAGTTCCCTTTTCAATTTCAGAAATGCCGATTCGCAACTGGCAGTCCATTTACATGTTTCATCTATTCGTAGTAATCTTCGAAGTCGATAAGAAATTGTTGAAAAATCTGGTAGAAGCAGGAGTAGTTAGTCACAAGTCCAAAGAATCGTTTAATTTCTTTGGCATTAGTTCGACGTGGTATTTCTTGCACAGCTCGAACCTTTACAGGAGGCTTACTAATCTTGTTATGTTCTATAACATGCCCGAAGTATTAAATTATTTCTTTGAAAAAGAAACACTTCTGTTTGTTAAGATGTACGCTGAATTCGGACGGTGTTTGCAAATAAGATTCTAAGTTCTTAGAACATTCTTCTAAAGTTTCACCGTGAATAATTATGTCGTCAAAGTAAGCTTCCGTTTTCGATAAACCCTGTAGAATTTGTGTGAGGATCCTATTGAATTCGGATGGGGCTGTCTTGATACTAAAACTCAGTCAATGCATTCTGCAATTGCATTATGAGTTGATATTGTCTGGAAATGGCCACTTTCTTCATCAATACAGAGATGCAGATAAGCTTTATACAAGTCGAGTTTGCTAAAAAAATCTTGAATTTCGTAAACTATTTAGTACTTCATCTATTCTTCTCACTGGATGATTTGCTTGAATAAGGCGTTCGTTTTCTTCACATTTATAATCGACGCATAGGCGAATACCACCATTTGGTTTAGGAATTACAACCAATGGAGAACCCCAATCACTAGCAGGAACTAAGCTGATGACACCATCTGCTTTAAGTGCATCTAACTCTTTGTCGACTCGATCCCTCAGTGTGTAAGGAACATCGCGTTCTTTTTTAAAAACAGGTTTTGCTCCTTCTCGAAGTTGAAGTGAAACTTTGAATTTGGAGACACAGACAATTCGTTCTTCAAATATAGGAGCCAATTTATCCAAATGTGAATTGACAGGATCAATTTGAGATATTGTAGATCTTTCTATTGAAACATTTGAAATATCGGGTCAAGCTGTTGAAGATCAATTTTTAAAGCTCTAATCCATTGACGACAAAGAATAGCAACGCATCCCTCTAGAACTATGTGCAATTCACCTGTGATATTCTTGTCTCGAAATGTAACATTGAGAGTAACTTCTCCTAATGGGTGGATAATATTTCCTGAATATGTTCGAAAAGCGATTCTGGAATTTTCTAAAGGCATATTTAAGTTTAATTTCTTGAAATCAGTTATAGAAAGTAGTGAAAATTTGGCACCGGAATCTACTTCAAAAGCCTGTAATTTTCCATTGAGTTGGACAAAGACAATATATTTATCAGAGTCCTGTGATATGTCGAATAAGTCTATAACGTGAAATTCATTTATACAAGCCATAGGACGTAAGGCATTGACGCTGAAATTGAAGTCATAATCTTGAACATAGGATGCGACAGTATGAACAGAACATTTTAAATTGGGAATTATGGACTTGTTCGATGCTTTCAGTAGAGTTGAAATGCACACTTTACTCAAGTGACAGTAGATGTGTTTTAACAGTTCAGCGGCACTTCATTCCGGTTGAAGCCGTTGCAGCTGCAGCCCGCCGCAACCCCCAGCTCCCAGCCACCCCGCAGCTCACTTCGTTTCCCCCGCAACCAGTACTCGCTTGCTCCTTATCTCTACCCCCAGGCAGTTGATTGCGCAATCGTTAGAGGGGAGAATTTTTTTTCACAAGTGATAGATAAGGGGACTTAGAAACATTTTCGCGGTGATACAAATCTACAAAAGCATGTATATATTTTTTAAAAATGAGGTCCCACCACCACCCGGTAGTCATTACTACCGCCTCATTTTATTTTCTTTTCTTTTTTTTCTTCTTTTTAATTTATGTAATTCTGTAGTGGCCATGTGCTAAGGTGTTGATACCATCTTCTAAGATATAGCGTTTATCGTCGAAAGCGCAGAGTGCTACTTTATTTTGTTTAATGGTATGCAGATGATGACTATTGCTTTGTATTCGATGTTGTACTTTCCGCCTGGATGTTAAACTCTGTAAGCAGGTCTTCATGTTTTATTTTCTTTTTTACTACAGTTCTAGACACACCTTTGGCTGTTTTCTTTTCATTTAATTTGCTGTTTTGAATGGAGAGTAAGGAATACATTTTGGGTCGTAACCCTATGAATTCTGTGGCAGGTTCAGAATTCAGTTACATCCAATTCATCATTACGTCTTTAAAACATCCAATCTTCTTTTTTTTGTAATACTAAAGAGAGGATGATCAGGTGGATAATCTGAAGTATCAAAAATCTCTTTGTGTTGTGCCATATCTTCATATAGGTCGTTTGTCTCTATTTCATATGTTAATGAGTCCGTATCAGTAAATAGAAGGTGTGTTTTATTGCCATACTGTTTTTTAATAATATTACAGTGAAAATCATACATTAAGATTTTACTTAACTCTAGAATTACAAATCCAACGAAGATAGGCTTGTTAAGTGTAAGGGATGTTTTCAATCTTTGCACTCCCGTTAGCTCATTATCGAAAATTTGAAACCTTTTAAAGGCAGGTGATGCGATTAATTTTCTGCCTTTTCTTGGACATGTTATCAGTTGGATCTACCCGATTGTGGATATTCTCCATCGTTTTGCCGTATACAGCGTTATTCATCAATTTAAAAAAGTCCTTTTCAAAGGGAGATTTGGCATTTTTGCGATGTTCGGTATTAAAATCGATGTAGGGCTTTAACCCTCCCACTGTCAAGCCCGTGTTTACTCGTTCATCAGGAATGCCTCTCATATTGACAAGAACGACTATTCTTACTATTTGAAATGTGCTTCAGAACCGGCAAGGCCGTGTTTTCTTACATTCTGTTTTTGCCTCTCAAAACGGCAAGACCGTGTCCGGAAATATTGCTTCCCCCTCTGAGAAGGCGTGAGAACGGAGAGGCAATTAGCTGCCACAATGGGGGGTCGTGTCCTGTAGGCCTGAGGGTCCACTGTTCCCCCAGGCGTACCACTTCACTTTGAATTCTTTCTCAGAATCGGCGGTGGTGTTTTTTTTTTTTAATGGCTATGAGACGAGAGAGACGTGATAATGTTAGGAAAGAAAGACGAATGGATTCTGATCCCCTCGTCAAGGTATTCTTCAAATTTCGCGAACGAATCGCTGGGGAATGTTTGTACATCCATTAATTCAAAATTAGGGAATAAGAGTTTAATTACACAGGATAGCATATTAGTCAGATCTATTGATTTCTTTCTTTCTTTCTTCTTTTTTAAATTGCTTGCTTTTATATTTTACTTACATTATCACAATAAAATGAAAAATTTTGCAACTACTGAAATAGACATCAAAAGACAAACTTTATAGCTCCGTTTAAGATACATTTAATGCATTTTTAAAACACCTTGGCAATAATTATTATTGAGGAAGGCACACGAATATTTTTTATAAAAATGACGTAACTGTGGAGTATTGAAATATGAAAGTACTTTTTTACCCCATTTTTAACACTTTCTTACGAAGTTGATGATGAATGGTCTGTGATTTCGATTCGTCTTACTTGTCTGTGTCCTAATTGGTGTGGACATGAAATTAGGGGTTTGTACGCAATTTTACAGATATTATGAATGGAGGGCGGAAAGAGCGTACAATATTGAAGATTTCATTTTTTATGGAGGAGGACTTCCCCCGTCTTCTAGCGTCTGCTGTAGGGAAAGTTTTGGGGGCACATAGAATTTTTTGCTCTATTTTAGTACTAAGATACTTGATAGTCTGGAATGGGTACTTTTAAGTAACAAAAAAGCGCTTTTCTAATCCACCTCCGCCACATAAAATTTACAATAATTTTAGAGGTATATTTTTTAATGGAAAAAACAGTGTTTAGATGCACATTTTATTTTGAAGGCTGTAAAAATCTTGCAGAAATAACAATTTTACATACGTAAGCCAGACAAGCTGTGGGTCTGTTTCTATGGGAGGGAGGTCTGCTTTTGTTTGAGCTTCGGGAAGCCTACATGAGGGAAATCTGCCTGCAGGGAGATTCCTTGGTCGGGAGACTTTTTATTAACGCTAAATCTGGTGAAAACCGACCAAAACTCCAGACAGTTATCGATAGCCGGGTGATGGGCCCTAACACGGGACCTTCATATTTCAGTCATCTACCATGTTTAGTGTCTTTGTTTACGTTTAATGTCTTGTCTTACCATGGCACTCGAAATAACCCATGCATGTTAACATTCATAAAGAAACTATGGGTTAAAGGTCTAAATATTTCAAAACCTTCTCAATCACACTATCAGTTTACAGAGAAATCTTATTTTTCTGGCTAGTAAAAGTCATCTCTGAGACACCCTCCCAACCACAAATGAAGATAACCTCAAATAAGCACTATTTTTTGGAGTTTAAAGAATTCATAGAAACATACCGATCCCCCGCCCCCCTAAACTTATTCAACTGCTGCGCTTCTGCTTAAAACAGACCCACTTATTAAAAAATGTGTGTGTGCATATATATATGAATTATCTTGGGATTCCTTATCCTAAGTTAGCTATTCTATATTATATATATATATATATATATATATATATATATATATATATATAATATACAATAGCTTACTTACGTAAAGTGAAATCCCAAGATAATCCAATGATAAAGTGAAAAAAATATAAAAAATAAAAAAGTAGATAGCACATGGTGCCAATTAACGAGCTTATACCGGATAAGTGTTTAAATATAGCCTTTTAAGGCAATGAAAGAGTGGAAAAATTGAATATAAAGCGCCAAATTAGAACTGGTGTGCTTTTAAGCCTAATCACATGTAATCAGAAATAGTCGGAAAATGGAATTAATATTGAAATGGTGTGCTCTATCATCAGGCGCAACCGCACACACATTTCAATTTAATCGAAAAAAACAATAATAGCTAGGTTTCTGCAAGTTACCTGACCAAAATTAGGGTCCTTTTGAAACTTGGGGGGCGCGACCGTAGCTATTAGGAATAAACAACGAGGAAGTGGACCGACACGAAGATCAAAGCTCAGTAATGGAGGCAGTATTAGTGCATGTTGCCATCAGAGAAGGCTTAATGCAATCAATAGACAAGTAATGCCATGGAGTGTGAATAAAAAATTATATATTAATAATACTTTGGAAGTATGGAAAGGAAAAGAATAAATAAATAAAGTAATAATTAAATGAATAAATAAAAAGAATAAAAATGGTAATAATTGAATGAATAAATAATAAAATAAATATTATACTAGTATAGCTAGCCTATGTTTTACGTAGTACTAGCTGCAGTAGCTAAGAAGTACTTAGTTGAGGTTGTGGAAATGGAGAAAAACTGTAGCAATAATATTAACAGTAATGATATTGTTAATAATTCTATTCATTTGTTATTGCTATTTATGCTAATATAATTGTAAAATATTTATGTAGAACAGTACTCTGTTTGGCTTCATTGGTTACAGACTCACATAAAAAGGAAAAAGTACCAGTAATCAATAATTCTTAAAAATAGATTTTTTTTTTTAAATAAAATATATAGATATATATTTTATGTTTGTTTTTTTTTAAATATAGAAAGAACCAACAACCAACCCCATCCTCACCAACCAATATTCTGATTAGGACATACAGTTTTTTTGATTACATAGAGGATATAAAATGGAAGTTAGAAATTTACTGGGATAATTATATTTTATAGCAGTTTTATATAGGTCAGTTAAGTTATTGTATATATATATATACACACACACACATTTTTTTAAATAAGTGGGTCTGTTGTAATTATATATATATATATATATACATATATGTATGTATGTATATATATTAAACAAAAAGATTTAAAATATTCATTTTTAAGGTGTTAATTCTGAAATTTTTGAACATCGCTGGTCTACTACGTTCTATGTTGTTGTGTTAAACACGAGGACTATCTGATAAAGGAAGGACGCCTTTGGCGAACGACATTTTAAGGGGTTCTATCACTTATTCATGTTACATTTGGAGAAAACCACCCAAAAGTCCAGACCGTTAGTTCAGCAAATGCGCTGTAAGCCAAAACTCTGGACATTCACATCCAACAATCTACCAATTTTCAGTGTCTTATCCTCTTGGCCATGGAGGTAAGTATGTGGTGGGCGGAGAAAAAGCGCACTCGAAAAAAAAAACACGCACAATATTGAAAGGGTTTATTTTTTTTATATGAGTTGGGGGGGGGGAGGCGCTTGAAATAGAAAATCTAAGGAAGGAGTGGGCATGCGAAAGGGCGGCGCTTTTTGGTGAAGTATATTGTTTTTTTTTTAAGTATTTGATTTTTTTTCATTTTTACACTAAAATGCTTCACACTCTGAATGCCCTCCCCCAACCCCCCAATAGAAACACTTGTATTTTCACTTAGCCTTCAGTTAAATACTGGGTTCAAATTTGTAGAAGAGGGAGGTGAGAGCATTTAATTGACTACTGGGCTCACCGCCATACATTTTCAGACTGCGAGAGACACGGATATTTTCGTGATAAAAGGATGATGCAATAAATGACTGATCTGTGGTTAGAAAGAGGCATATTTCGGTTGACAAACAATTAAATCGAAAATCATAGTACTAAATGATAAACCGCAAAATGGAGAACCCGCCTTTTTCGGACCGCAGGTCAGAGATTTATGGCGACAGCTGTGTGAAATTGGACGGTCTGTCAGACTAAAAAGTAGGTCTTTTCAGTGATGAAAGTGAACAGGTTAATCATAGGTTCTTTACCCAGCAACTGTGTGAGCGCAAAACTTGTCCAGCTGAGATTTCAAATACCCGGGCTCGGAAGCAGCATTGGTCGCAGTAGGGTGTATTCTACATTAAGTCTTTTCAGTGATGGTGAGCAGATTAAAAACGGGTTTTATAAATGATTAAACCCTCTCATAACTCGAGAGATTTTTATTTTTAATTATGCTCAGTTTTGAGTACTTTCTCAGCCTCCTTGTGGTTACATTGATTTGAATTAGAGATATAATATCTTTTCTAATGAAAGAGTACCTTTGTTAAGATGTAGTTTCTTTTGTATCTTTACTTTTATTTTAAATGTAAAGTTATTAAATGAAATTTTCCGAATTTTGGATGAAAAGAGACAATTCGTTTTACCAATTACTCAGATTTAGGCAGGTTTTATGAAATTTTTATAGGCGAATCCATTATATACGTCTATATGAATTTGTCGAAAAGTGTTTATAATTCACGCACTTTGCATGATTTATTATTTTATTCCCCACCATGGCCGAGTGGATAAAACACTGAATTTCGATAGGCGGCTGAAGTGTGAAGATTCAGAGTTCTGCCGTACAGTGTGACTGTCAGTCAGACCCGCACTGACTCGTTTGGGGGTCCTCGGCTAGATATTGAAAAGGGAATTTGGATTGAATAGAATATTACGGTAAGCAATACAGTCCAACCACATTATAGCGAAACCGGTATATAATGAACTCACGTATATAACGAATGAGAATTTCGCTCCCGCAATTTTAATACTGTATTTCTTAACGGTTCGGATATAGAGCGAACAAAACTTTTGGTCCTTTGAAGTTCGTTATAATGTTGATCGTACCTAAAAGCTCCTTGCAACTATTTTAAAGCTGTTGGGGCCACTTATTTTTCGGCTAGGCCCTCGCGCCTCGGGTTCCGTGTGGGCCGGGCGGGAGGGGGGGGGAGGTCCGCCCCGGGTGTCACCCTCAAAGGGGTGACACCAGATGGCTTGTACAGCAAAAATTTCAAAAATATCGCATGTATGGGGGGGGGGTGGCACCACTTATATCCGCCCCGGGTGTCACCCTCTGTAGCTAGGCTACTGCCCTCCGCTACGCCACTGTGTGGAAGCGTAAGATTACTAAAAAATAAATAATCATAATTACTTTGATACATATTACTCTGGTGTATATCAAATTACTCTAATTATAAAGTAGTATATCTATTATTGGGGCCTCGCTGGGTCCCCCTTTGGTCAAGGGCCCTCGGCAATACCGACCAGCCGACCTGACCAGTCTGGGCTTGCTGTCAATCTAACAGTCTGAAGTTTTGGTCGGTTTTCTCCAAGTATAACCTGAATGAGTGTTAGAATCACTTAAAAAGTCCTCCATCAAAGGCACCCCACCCCTAGCAGATGCGCATCGTGTACGCTTTGCATAACACAAACAAACGTATTATTTTCTCTTTTTGCGAAATTTTGAATTTCAACTTCCTCAGCAATGAAAATCATTCCTGAGATTTGTAAAAGATCCACAGGATATAGTATTTTCACCCAAGTAAAATGTATCTGAAAGTGTTAAGTAGCGAAGCTTTCCTCTGCATTGTTTAGTATAATTATCAGAAGTTTTATGCATAGTTTAAAAAAAATGTAAAATTATGAAACTTAAAAAGAAAGAAAACAGATTTTGGGAGTCAATTTACTTTGATTTGAATTAAGTGACGATCCGATATTTCTCTGATTTATAAAATCTGCCAAGGAACTGCAAGGAAAAATTGCAAAAGTGGAGAGTTTAAAAATTTAAAATGGTATTTATAAAATTACCGTGAATATTTAATAGAAATAGATAAATCAAATCACCATAAAATTTATTTCGAAATGCATTCTATGTGTTTTACTAATATACCTTTAATTAATAATCTATCAAAATATGAAAAATATTTTTTGATACAGAATAAATTATTTTAAATATGCATATATAAAAACAGTCCTGTGTACGTGTATATATTAGTAAGATGCATACATTTTATTCTGCACTAAAAACGGTCTTTCTTCTAGGACAAGCAGAGAGAAAAAGTACAATATTCATGTTCATACATCGAAAAAAAAAACTGGTCTTTCGAAGATTCAATAGAGTGTTGGAATTCTGTGGGTGGGAAGGGAGGGGGGGGGTCATCACCCCTAACCAGAAGAAAACCATTTCTCCTGATACACGATTCTAGTAATTAGCTTCAGGGGATGACTGATAGCTTCAGCTTCCTCACCAACCAAGCACCACGGGGCGTCGATCGTCAGAGGGGGAACGAAAATAGACTGGCTTTTTTCGATGGAAAAATTTCTTGTTAGGCCTGTACCGTTTAAAGGGATTTGTGATCCAACACGAAGTACGCTTTGTTGCCCGAAGTGTTCGAACCTGTAGACAGTCGGGAGGTTAACCAGGGCTTTTGAGAAAAAGATAAAATCTTGTTAATCTTGGTAATTTTAAGACCTTGCTTTAAATAAAATTGTAGGTTTTTATAATATGTTACGTAATTTACTTTATCCTTGAGATTCGGTACTAATTTGCCTTATTTACCATATCGATTTTCTTGTAATATATTTTTAGAGGATGGCGAAAAATCTTCATATTGAATATTCATTTTTTCTGGTGCTAGTGGGTAATCATTGTGTAAATGGTGGAGCTCTTCAGGGTATTTTAAATCCACTTCAAAAATATAGCCTGTTGGGCTGTTTTCTGGTATGGAAAGTATCCACTGAGATGTAACATCAGATGAGATCCATTCAAAATTACCGTATGGTAAGGGCTGCAACATGGCCCAGCCGTAAATATTATTGGCATCCCAATAGGCTATGAACTTGCTAGGTTCAGTTTCGGTGTAATTTGAGAGATATTTATTATTGGCTTGAGCCCAGCGCTTTGTAATAACAGAGATGCCACCTCTAATACCACGCTCTATAAAGAGATGCATGTTTATGTCTGTAAAGGCTTCTATTGGCTGATCTGTCATCTTTAAACAGCCTTCCCATGCAAGTCAAGGTGCAGTCATCATGTATAGGCAATCCAGTTTGTAATAAGATAAGCATAATTTTCTAAAATTTTGATAAACATCAGCCAACTGTAAAACACCGCTTTTTACATACAAATCATGATATTCGCCCAAGTTTTGAATGTTGAATGTGCTCCACACTTTCTTAGAATGATCATAGTCTTGCACAGTTATTGAGTCATCTGATAATGTACTATAAAAGGCTTCTATAGGTGGTATTTCAGTATTATTAAATTTCTGGAACAAAGTCATAAATTCATAGGGATAAACACCTTTTTGCAATAATAGATCTACATGCTGGGGGATGTTTTCTTTTAATAAAATAAATTGATCCTTATCTAAATTTGAAACTAGTTTTTGGAGAGAGGTGTTCATAAATTGAAAACTATCTATAAATTGTAAGGTGACCGGTATTTTATTGTGTTTTTTCGTTAAAGAAAATGTAATATATTTTTCCATATTATTAGGTATGACAGAAATTTCATGATCTTGAAATTTCATGAGTTTTTTTTAAAAAAATTGTATCTTTGTACCTTATAGTGTTTAAAAGATAAGTATAAAATGAGAATCTTAAAACATGTCTAAGTATGTTACCTTTATCACTTTTTGTTTTAGTAAAATTTCAGAAATATTTATTTTACAAGTAATCTGTGCACACATAAAGAAAACGCAGATTTTTTTTCGTATATAAACTGATTTATTTACAAAAATTTATTTTAAACTACACAAATGATTAATACAATTAAGAAAATAATAACTTTTCAATGTGTAATCTATAACTAAGTATGCATAAATCAGTAAAAACTCACTGCAGCACATCATAATCACGTAACTGCAAGACTCTAGACACTTCTGTTGACCATATATGGTCATACACAACGTGGCTCCGCTTATCTTATCAGCAGCGACTGCGTCACACATTCCAGAAATTTTTGTTGACACAACATGCCTGTACATGCCAGACGAGTAGGGATTGCATCACGCATTCCAGAACTTCCGCTTATCTTATCTAGAGGGGGTTTCCAGGTTACGCAGAACTTGTTTTCGCTTTAGGCAAGATAACATGCCTGTGCATGTCAAAAGAGTAGGGATTGCATCACGCATTCCAGAAATTTTTGTTAACACAACATGATCATATATGGTTTATCAGCAATCGAATAATGCATCTGTTTAAGGTATATAAGGTGGTGCAGCAGAAACATTGGCCATTCCAACTTTGTCTCTTGCTTGGCATAGTTGCGCTCTTTCTCTCGCTCAGCGAAGATGTCTTTCAACACTCAGGATAATTCTTCTTTCTCAGATGAAAAAGTAAGTTATTATGCAGTTTTATGTACTTGCTTTAAAAATTCTAACATTAAGATTTGTTTTTGTAAAAATTCTGTTTTAGAAAAAATTTATTTGAATAGATTTATTTAAACATAAGATATAAAACGAATTTGGTTAAACTCATTTCTTTTTTAAATTCTAACTAACATTAAGATTTGTTTTTGTAAAAATTCTGTTTGTTTATAGAAAAACTTTATTTGTAGAGATAGTATAATTTATGTATACTGTTTTTTGTCATAGTTCGTAGATTTTGGCATACCCTTGGACGTTCTACAGAACTTGAAGAGTCTTCAATGGTTGCCGATGAATGGCTTCAAGATCCACAGTGGCATGCCTCTCAGTCCGTAGATCAACCTGGTTCATCAACAACTCCTTTAGAACCACAACCTGGCCCCTCTACTGCTAATGTAAGTCTTTTTAAAATTTGATTTTCTGTATAATAAGGCATATAAGTTTAGGGGTTAGTTTAATGCAGAATTAAGATAATTTTCAAATAGTGATACGGGCGTAGAACTTTTTATAGTTTACTTTTATAGTGCATGTATTAAAGGGTATATTCTAAAATTCGTTTTTTTAATCTTTAACAGATCTGCCCTACTTGTAATAAAGCTTTTGGTCTGAAGAAGAATCTCAATCAGCATTTAAAAACGCATTCGAGTGAAAAACCGTTTACATGTGAAATATGCGAAAAGGGCTTTACTAGGAAGAATGTTTTAAATAAGCATCTGAAAATTCATAGTAAAGAAAAGTCTCATATATGTGATGTTTGCCAACAGGCTTTTACATTCAAAAATCAATTGAATGAACATCGTAAAACCCATAACATCATCTTTACATGCGAAATATGTCAAAAGAGTTTCGCAAGAAAATCGAACTTAAATGAGCATCAACGTACGCACGGTAAAGAAAGTTACATGCATGCGAACAATGTTCAGAGACATTTATCCGAAAATCTGATTTGATGCGTCATATAAGACTGAACCATCCTATTTCAAAGCGCCAAATGCCACGCTCTACATCGACTAATAAAAAGAAGAGATGCGAAAACCAACAAGATTCCCTAGGCGTTTTTACTACAGTGGATCTATATCCAACGGAAGAAAATCAGATAGATATGTTATCCTTTTTAAATGAGATTCGTTCGGATATACATAAAAACTTAGAAGATCAATTCACTGAAAAAGTAGCGTTAAAGTGGTATGCTGTATTAAATGTTACGCTCAGTCGTACAACGCAAGAGGGAGATTTGGATTTCATCACGCCCAATTTTAGATCCAAATGTTTAATAGAACTTACTCCACACACCATAGAAGATCATATTGATGAAGCCATCCAAAAAATATTTAAATCGTTTGAAGAATTCGCTCAAAGGGGATCAGGGTGGACCCTAGAAAATATTATTAAATTACAACTTTGCATAGCAGAATATCGTCCTCTAGCGCCTAGCAGTTATATACCTTTGCCTAAAAAAATACTCTATTAAAAAGCCGTATTAAACATACAAAATGATGATCATAAATGTTTGGTGTGGTGCCTTCTTGCACATAAATTAAATCTTGACCGGTCTGAAAAACCTGAGCGAGTCAGTTATTATATCTCTCATAAACAAGAGATTAAGTTGGGAGATATATCTTGCCCAGTACCCATCCATAGAATGTTAAAAATTGAAGAATTAAATAACTTAAGAATCAATGTATATGGATTTGAAGAAGACGAGATTTTCCCATTATATATTTCAGACCGAGAGGTTGCCGATTGTATTAATCTTTTATACATAACAAATGACGCCACCCAACATTATTGTTTAATAAGAAATTTTTCAAGATTGCTTGGGGATGTTACAAAATATGATGGTGCTACTTATTATTGTTACAGATGCTTACATCGATTGACACAAGAGATTAACTTGAAAATGCACATTCCGTACTGTCAAGAGTCATGCACCTCAACGTATTAAAATGCCTGAAGAGGGGGATAGCGTCCTACATTTCAAAAACATTCACTATCAACAGCCATTACCGTATGTAATATATGCAGACTTTGAATCCTTAATCGAACCAATAGATCATGATATACAAGACGAAAGCACTTCTTATACAGAAAAAATTGCCTATCACAAAGCATGTGGATATGCCTATCGGATTGTAGACCCAGACGGAAAGAGCTATAAGCCCATTCGTGTGTACAGAGGACCCGATGCAACGGATCATTTTTTGAATTCCTTATTAGAAGAGTTGGCTGAAATATTAACTCAAATAACGCCTATTTGTATGTCACCACAAGACGAGTATGATTTTCAGAAGGCAAGGCTATCTATGTAAAAAACGCTTAGGGAAAGATCGGGTACGCGACAACGATCATATTTCCGTGCGATACAGAGGAGCTCTGCATAATTTATGTAATTTGCAATTTAGATTAAAGAAGAAAATAGCTGTTGTGTTCCATAATATGAAACATTATGATGGGCACCTACTCATGCAAGGAATCGGCAAAATTCAGGATCATGAAATTTCTGTCATACCTAATAATATGGAAAAATATATTACATTTTCTTTAACGAAAAAACACAATAAAATACCGGTCACCTTACAATTTATAGATAGTTTTCAATTTATGAACACCTCTCTCCAAAAACTAGTTTCAAATTTAGATAAGGATCAATTTATTTTATTAAAAGAAAACATCCCCCAGCATGTCGATCTATTATTGCAAAAAGGTGTTTATCCCTATGAATTTATGACTTTGTTCGAGAAATTTAATAATACTGAATTACCACCTATAGAAGCCTTTTATAGTACATTATCAGAGGACTCAATAACTGTGCAAGACTATGATCATGCTAAGAAAGTGTGGAGCACATTCAACATTCAAAACTTGGGCGAATATCATGATTTGTATGTAAAAAGCGATGTTTTACAGGTGGCTGATGTTTATCAAAATTTTAGAAAATTATGCTTATCTTATTACAAACTGGATTGCCTATACATGATGACTGCACCTGGACTTGCAGGGGAAGGCTGATTAAAGATGACAGATCAGCCAATAGAAGCCTTTACAGACATAAACATGCATCTCTTTATAGAGCGTGGTATTAGAGGTGGCATCTCTGTTATTACAAAGCGCTAGGCTCAAGCCAATAATAAATATCTCTCAAATTACATCGAAACTGAACCTAGCAAGTTCATAGCCTATTCGGATGCCAATAATATTTACGGCTGGGCCATGTTGCAGCCCTTACCATAAGGTAATTTTGAATAGATCTCACCTGATGTTACATCTCAGTGGATACTTTCCGTACCAGAAAACAGCCCAACAGGCTATATTTTTGAAGTGGATTTAAAATACCCTGAAGAACTCCACCATTTACACAATGACTACCCACTAGCACCAGAAAAAATGAATATTCAATATGAAGATTTATCGCCATCCTCTAAAAATATATTACAAGAAAATCGATATGGTAAATAAGGCAAATTAGTACCGAATCTCAAGGATAAAGTAAATTATGTAACATATTATAAAAACCTACAATTTTATTTAAAGCAAGGTCTTAAAATTACCAAGATTCACAAGATTTTATCTTTTTCTCAAAAGCCCTGGTTAAAGCCCTACATCGATTTTAATACCGAACATCGCAAAAATGCCAAATCTCCCTTTGAAAAGGACTATTTTAAATTGATGAATAACGCTGTATACGGCAAAACGATGGAGAATATCCGCAATCGGGTAGATCCAACTGATAACATGTCCAAGAAAAGGCAGAAAATTGATCGCATCACCTCCCTTTAAAAGGTTTCAAATTTTCGATAATGAGCTAACGGGAGTGCAAAGATTGAAAACATCCCTTACACTTAACAAGCCTATCTTCGTTGGATTTGTAATTCTAGAGTTAAGTAAAATCTTAATGTATGATTTTCACTATAATATTATTAAAAAACAGTATGGCAATAAAACACACCTTCTATTTACTGATACGGACTCATTAACATATGAAATAGAGACAAACGACCTATATGAAGATATGCCACAACACAAAGAGATTTTTGATACTTCAGATTATCCACTTGATCATCCTCTCTTTAGTATTACAAAAAAAAGAAGATTGGATGTTTTAAAGACGAACTGAATTCTGAACCTACCATATAATTCATAGGGTTACGACCCAAAATGTATTCCTTACTCTCCATTCAAAACAGCAAATTAAATGAAAAGAAAACAGCCAAAGGTGTGTCTAGAACTGTAGTAAAAAACAAAATAAAACATGAAGACCTGTTTACAGAGTTTAACATCCAGGCGGAAAGTACAACATCGAATACAAAGCAATAGTCATCATCTGCATACCATTAAACAAAATAAAGTAGCACTCTGCGCTTTCGACGATAAACGCTATATCTTAGAAGATTGTATCAACACCTTAGCACATGGCCACTACAGAATTAAATAAATTAAAAAGAAGAAAAAAAAGGAGGCGGTAGTAATGACTACCGGGTGGTGGTGGGACCTCATTTTTAAAAAATATATACATGCTTTTGTAGATTTGTATCAGCGCGAAAATGTTTCTAAGTCCCCTTATCTATCACTTGTGAAAAAAAATTCTCCCCTCTAACGATTGCGCAATCAACTGCCTAGGGGTAGAGATAAGGAGCAAGCGAGTACTGGTTGCGGGGGAAACGAAGTGAGCTGCGGGGTGGCTGGGAGCTGGGGGATGCGGCGGGCTGCAGCTGCAACGGCTTCAACCGGAATGGAGTGCCGCTGAACTGTTAAAACACATCTACTGTCACGTGACTAAGGTGTGCATTTCAACTCTACTGTAAGCATCGAACAAGTCCATAATTCCCAATTTAAAATGTTCTGTTCATACTTTCGCATCCTATGTTCAAGATTACGACTTCAATTTCAGCGTTAGTGCCATACGTCCAATGGCTTGTATAAATGAATTTCACGTTATAGACTTATTCGACATATCACAGGACTCTGATAAATATATAGTCTTTGTCCAACTCAATGGAAAATTACAGGCTTTTGAAGTAGATTCCGGTGCCAAATTTTCACTACTTTCTATAACTGATTTCAAGAAATTAAACTTAAATATGCCTTAGAAAATACCAGAATCGCTTTCCGAACATATTAAGGAAATATTATCCACCCATTAGGAGAAGTTACTCTCAATGTTACATTTCGAGACAAGAATATCACAGGTGAATTGCACATAGTTCTAGAAGGATGCGTTGCTATTCTTTGTCGTCAATGGATTAGAGTTTTAAAAATTGATCTTCAACAGCTTGACCCGATATTTCAAATGTTTCAATAGAAAGATCTACAATATCTCAAATTGATCCTGTCAATTTACTATTGGATAAATTTGCACCTATATTTGAAGAACGAATTGTCTGTGTCTCCAAATTCAAAGTTTCACTTCAACTTCGAGAAGGAGCAAAACCTGTTTTTAAAAAAGAACGCGATGTTCCTTACACACTGAGGGATCGAGTCGACAAAGAGTTAGATGCACTTAAAGCAGATGGTGTCATCAGCTTAGTTCCTGCGAGTGATTGGGGTTCTCCATTGGTTGTAATTCCTAAACCAAATGGTGGTATTCGCCTATGCGTCGATTATAAATGTGAAGAAAACGAACGCCTTATTCAAGCAAATCATCCAGTGAGAAGAATAGATGAAGTCCTAAATAATTTATGAAATTCAAGATTTTTTTAGCAAACTCGACTTGTATAAAGCTTATCTGCATCTCTGTATTGATGAAGAAAGTGGCCATTTCCAGACAATATCAACTCATCATGCCACTTGCAGAATGCATCGACTGAGTTTTAGTATCAAGACAGCCCCATCCGAATTCAATAGGATCCTCACACAAATTCTACAGGGTTTATCGAAAACGGAAGCTAACTTTGACGACATAATTATTCACGGTGAAACTTTAGAAGAATGTTCTAAAAACTTAAAATCTTATTTGCAAACACCGTCCGAATTCAGCGTACATCTTAACAAACAGAAGTGTTCCTTTTTCAAAGAAAAAATTTAATACTTCGGGCATGTTATAGAACATAACAAGATTAGCAAGCCTCCTGTAAAGGTTCGAGCTGTGCAAGAAATACCACGTCGAACTAATGCCAAAGAAATTAAACGATTCTTAGGACTTGTGACTAACTACTCCCGCTTCTTACCAGTTTTTTCAACAATTTCTTATCGACTTCGAAGATAACTACGAAAAGATGAAACATGTAAATGGACTGCCAGTTGTGAATCGGCATTTCTGAAATTGAAAAGGGAACTCGGCAGGGACCAGGTGCTTAAACCTTTAGGCCCGAGTTAACCTCTGTTCCTGACGACGGATGCAAGTCCTACGGGAAATTTGATTTTCTAAAGTTAGTTTAACACTTTACAAGCAAATTGAATGAATTTTTTTTTTTTACATTTTCCTGATACGTGTGATCTAGTTTTATTTTTAGAAATGTATCGTTTTAGAATATACACACACACAAAATTTCATAATGAGTGTTAACTTTTTCATGTAAAACGAACTTTTATTTTACTTCGATATTATAGACTCGTGTAAAATCAGATTATCCACCTGATCATCCTCTCTTTAGTATTACAAAAAAAAGAAGATTGGATGTTTTAAAGACGAACTGAATTCTGAACCTGCCATAGAATTCATAGGGTTACGACCCAAAATGTATTCCTTACTCTCCATTCAAAACAGCAAATTAAATGAAAAGAAAACAGCCAAAGGTGTGTCTAGAACTGTTAGTAAAAAAGAAAATAAAACATGAAGACCTGCTTACATAGTTTAACATCCAGGCGGGAAGTACAACATCGAATACAAAGCAATAGTCGTCATCTGCATACCATTAAACAAAATAAAGTAGCACTCTGCGCTTTCGACGATAAACGCTATATCTTAGAAGATGGTATCAACACCTTAGCACATGGCCACTACAGAATTAAATAAATTAAAAAGAAGAAAAAAAATAAAATAAAAAAAATGAGGCGGTAGTAATGACTACCGGGTGGTGGTGGGACCTCATTTTTAAAAAATATATACATGCTTTTGTAGATTTGTGTCACCGCGAAAATGTTTCTAAGTCCCCTTATCTATCACTTGTGAAAAAAAATTCTCCCCTCTAACGATTGCGCAATCAACTGCCTGGGGGTAGAGATAAGGAGCAAGCGAGTACTGGTTGCGGGGGAAACGAAGTGAGCTGCGGGGTGGCTGGGAGCTGGGGGTTGCGGCGGGCTGCAGCTGCAACGGCTGCAACCGAAATGGAGTGCCGCTGAACTGTTAAAACACATCTACTGTCACGTGACTAAGGTGTGCATTTCAACTCTACTGTAAGCATCGAACAAGTCCATAATTCCCAATTTAAAATGTTCTGTTCATACTTTCGCATCCTATGTTCAAGATTACGACTTCAATTTCAGCGTTAGTGCCATACGTCCAATGGCTTGTATAAATGAATTTCACGTTATAGACTTATTCGACATATCACAGGACTCTGATAAATATATAGTCTTTGTCCAACTCAATGGAAAATTACAGGCTTTTGAAGTAGATTCCGGTGCCAAATTTTCACTACTTTCTATAACTGATTTCAAGAAATTAAACTTAAATATGCCTTAGAAAATACCAGAATCGCTTTTCGAACATATTAAGGAAATATTATCCACCCATTAGGAGAAGTTACTCTCAATGTTACATTTCGAGACAAGAATATCACAGGTGAATTGCACATAGTTCTAGAGGGATGCGTTGCTATTCTTTGTCGTCAATGGATTAGAGCTTTAAAAATTGATCTTCAACACCTTGACCCGATATTTCAAATGTTTCAATAGAAAGATCTACAATATCTCAAATTGATCCTTTCAATTCACATTTGGATAAATTGGCACCTATATTTGAAGAACGAATTGTCTGTGTCTCCAAATTCAAAGTTTCACTTCAACTTCGAGAAGGAGCAGAACCTGTTTTTAAAAAAGAACGCGATGTTCCTTACACACTGAGGGATCGAATCGACAAAGAGTTAGATGCACTTAAAGCAGATGGTGTCATCAGCTTAGTTCCTGCTAGTGATTGGGGTTCTCCATTGGTTGTTATTCCTAAACCAAATGGTGGTATTCGCCTATGCGTCGATTATAAATCTGAAGAAAACGAACGCCTTATTCAAGCAAATCATCCAGTGAGAAGAATAGATGAAGTACTAAATAGTTTACGAAATTCAAGATTTTTTTAGCAAACTCGACTTGTATAAAGCTTATCTGCATCTCTGTATTGATGAAGAAAGTGGCCATTTCCAGACAATATCAACTCATAATGCAATTGCAGAATGCATCTACTGAGTTTTTGTATCAAGACAACCCCATCCGAATTCAATAGGATCCTCACACAAATTCTACAGGGTTTATCGAAAACGGAAGCTTACTTTGACGACATAATTATTCACGGTGAAACTTTAGAAGAATGTTCTAAAAACTTAGAATCTTATTTGCAAACACCGTCCGAATTCAGCGTACATCTTAACAAACAGAAGTGTTTCTTTTTCAAAGAAAAAATTTAATACTTCGGGCATGTTATAGAACATAACAAGATTAGCAAGCCTCCTGTAAAGGTTCGAGCTGTGCAAGAAATAAATACCACGTCGAACTAATGCCAAAGAAATTAAACAATTCTTTGGACTTGTGACTAACTACTCCTGCTTCTTACCAGATTTTTCAACAATTTCTTATCGACTTCGAAGATTACTACGAATAGATGAAACATGTAAATGGACTGCCAGTTGTGAATCGGCATTTCTGAAATTGAAAAGGGAACTCGGCAGGGACCAGGTGCTTATACCTTTAGGCCCGAGTTAACCTCTGTTCCTGACGACGGATGCAAGTCCTACGGGGAATTTGATTTTCTAAAGTTAGTTTAATACTTTACAAGCAAATTGAATGAATTTCTTGTTTTTACATTTTCCTGATACGTGTGATCTAGTTTTATTTTTAGAAATGTATAATATACATACATTTCATTTCGAGAAACTTATTCATAGTGTTGAAGAATACTTTGCTAGTTTCATGGGTTCGTCGTTCTAAAGTCCAGTCGGCGTAGAAAGTTCTAGTAAAAAGTCCACTTGTCAGGATGGAACATAACTTTATTGCTTCTGGAACTTAGTCGAACAACCAGATGTACAAAATTCAGAAGCACATTCAGACAGTAATGTACTTATAACAGTTCGTTAAGTACAGAAACTTTCACAAATGCTGTATTTCCCACATAAAATAAAACACTTTCACAGGCAAAAATTCAGTGGAAATATACAATGGATATCGTACACAGCCCCTTAAGACACAGCAATGAAAAATTTACACACAGTGCTAAACACAATCTACAAAGTGGCAAGCGAAAATACCGCTTCTATCGCACAGTTCACAGAGCAAATACGCGTACTCAGCGGAAGCTCGATCCACACTGAACTGGGGGTCTGTCATGCCCGGATTTATAGGTGACGCAGAAGCTACATGGAGCTTCTGGAAGAATGTATCTCTCGAAGATTCCACATAAAGCGAGACTTTTGATTATGTTCGATATTGGCTGCATTATTCCAGCTTGGCGAACGCTGGCTCAGTACCTTCAAAAGCGGGCAACAACTGGTCCGAGCTGCTTGCTCTTTTTTTTCCAGAACGGTCCAGAAGCCGATTTGTCTCAACGCGTGCTCCTTGCACTAGTACTGAAACTTACATATGGTGTTTGTCAAATATTGTGAATTTCGTACGGTGTTCAAGAGTTCGTATGTCAGTCTAACTAGTTTTATCTCAGTGTTCACAGTTTTATTTCCATTGAAAGTTTCAAATTGTTTTAAATTTCGTGTACAGTCCATTGTTTCTAAATAAAGTAAAAAAAAAACACCTTCAGCGTGGTGTATTTGAAAAATCCAGCGCACTAACATAAAAATGGTCCATTGTGCCGGAGCCATTCGCCGAAGCAGTCGCTTCAACAAGTTAAATTAGTGTGCTTCGCTGCTGCATATTTCTGTTGAGCGTATTTCTTCAACTGCATATCGACAGTTCACAAGATTTCAGTTTCAGAGGCAACCCTTCTGAACCGTAGGCGAGATAACGTAAAAGCTCAAATAACAAAGCTCTTTACCTTCCTCTCAGAGGGGGGATAGGGATCCCAGCATGCTAAAAGTTAAAGAAGAAATCTTACAACGGTGCAAGTCAAAATTGGAGGAGCTTTGGTTTGAGTATTACAGATTATTAGACGATAACGAGCTCGGAGTTATAGAGAATGTGCTTTCAGAAATGGATGATGATATCCATAATTTGAAGGTAAGATTTAAATTTAAATTGAAATCAGGTACTGTTTCTAATGTTTCTAATTCTGCTAAAGAGGATAAAAGTGACCTTGGATGTTGGTCAATAAAATTACCCGATATCCCATACATTTCATTTCGGGAAACTTATTGATAGTGTTGCAGAATACTCTGCTAGTTTCATGGATTCGTCGTTCTAAAGTCCATTCGGTGTAGAATGTTCTATTTAAGAGTCCACTTGTCAGGATGGAACACAACTTTATTGCTTCTAGAACTTTGTCGAAAAACCAGCTGTACAAGATTCACAAGCACAGTCAAACAGTAATGTGCTTTTAACATTCCGCTTAGATCTGAAGCTCTCAGAAATGCTGCATTTCTCACACAACACCAAACACTTCCACAGGCAAAATTCAGTGGAAATAAGCAAGGGGAATCGTACACAATCCCTTAAGACACAGCAATGAAGAATTTACACACAGCACTTCAAAATCAGCGCTTCTGTAGCGTCAATCAAGAAAATATACTCATCAATACTCATCGGCAGCTCGATCCACACTGACTCTATACGGGGCAGCGGGCTTGTCCCAGACAGCACAGCAAACTTGCATCAAACTTGCAGCAAGCTTCATTTATCAAGTCATTAAACTTGAATTAAGCTTGAAAATTTCAAGTGTGTAAGCATAATGCAAGCTTGAATCAAGTGTTCAAGTTTACACTTGCCCAGCTTGCATTAAGCTTGACATAGTAAGCTTGAATCAAGCTTGACATAGCAAGCTTAATTTCAAGCTTAAAAAATTCTTAAATACACGGGGCGCCCGTCGGCGAACTCGCCCCACATATTTTATTTTTCCACGCATTTTCCCCTCAATGCTGAAATTTCAAGTTATTTTAATCTGTTTCCACCAATCGTCCGAGGGGTCGAACTCCAGACCTAAGGGTTGTTAAGCCAGAATCCTAACCATTCCGTCAATCTGCCTCACGCTGGCATGACTAAAGTTTAAAGTGACTGTTATGGTTGTCACGCCGTTTTCTGGCGAGATCGATCAGTGCCCGATGCTGATCTGTTTCTTTTATTTTTCCGTGGGATGAATAAAAATTAAAATAATGTTATATGTGATTTATAGACTCTACTAATAGGGAAATAAGCATAATATAAACTTAAAAGCAACACAAGTTTTAAAACTTCCATATCGCGACACTCATGTTGAGCAATACTGGCCAAAATCGAGACAAACGACTGATTTTGAAATCAATTTCGTAATATAATTGTATTTTATTTTGAAGACTTTCCATATTTGGAAATATACAATCTTTTGTTTTTTAATTCTGTGGTCAAGTACATTTATGACTGATGATAAATTATTTGTTATGTGGATGTGGCTGTGCAAAGATTGAGAACATCCCTTACACTTAACAAGCCTATCTTCGTTGGATTTGTAATTCTAGAGTTAAGTAAAATCTTAATGTATGATTTTCACTATAATATTATTAAAAAACAGTATGGCAATAAAGCACACCTTCTATTTACTGATACGGACTCATTAACATATGAAATAGAGACAAACGACCTATATGAAGATATGGCACAACACAAAGAGATTTTTGATACTTCAGATTATCCACCTGATCATCCTCTCTTTAGTATAACAAAAAAAAAGAAGATTGGATGTTTTAAAGACGAACTGAATTCTGAACCTGCCATAGAATTCATAGGGTTACGACCCAAAATGTATTCCTTACTCTCCATTCAAAACAGCAAATTAAATGAAAAGAAAACACCCAAAGGTGTGTCTAGAACTGTAGTAAAAAAGAAAATAAAACATGAAGACCTGCTTACAGAGTTTAACATCCAGGCGGGAAGTACAACATCGAATACAAAGCAATAGTCATCATCTGCATACCATTAAACAAAATAAAGTAGCACTCTGCGCTTTCGACGATAAACGCTATATCTTAGAAGATGGTATCAACACCTTAGCACATGGCCACTACAGAATTAAATAAATTAAAAGGAAGAAAAAAAAAGTAAAGAAAAAAAAATGAGGCGGTAGTAATGACTACCGGGTGGTGGTGGGACCTCATTTTTAAAAAATATATACATGCTTTTGTAGATTTGTATCACCGCGAAAATGTTTCTAAGTCCCCTTATCTATCACTTGTGAAAAAAAATTCTCCCATCTAACGATTGCGCAATCAACTGCCTGGGGGTAGAGATAAGGAGCAAGCGAGTACTGGTTGCGGGGGAAACGAAGTGAGCTGCGGGGTGGCTGGGAGCTGGAGGTTTCGGCGGGCTGCAGCTGCAACGGCTGCAACCAAAATGGAGTGCCGCTGAACTGTTAAAACGCATCTACTCTTGACCACTTTTTTTGCATGAGCCACACCTCAGCTTTGACCTATGAGTTCGACAGTCCTTGACCTTGTGATTATTTTTCCCCCAACGAATGCATAAATTTTCTATCCCTAGAGCTCTATAATCGATTTGCTGACGTTTTGAACTAGATCGTGAACTGGAACGTTTTCTTTGTATTGACGTACTGGACAATTTATGGGTTTCAAAAATATCAGAAAAAGATTGACGTGGGGAGTTTTCTGAGTTTGCTTTCGATTTTACACGCCTCAAGGGCAATTGCCTTTGAAAGGATATCGTCGAAAGAGGTCATATCTGACTGCAAAATTTTTTTCTGGCAGCTTTTTTCTCGCTTGCTTTTCGTCTTCAGTCATCTCTTAGTCCCCTAATAAACTGGGCTCGAAGGAAAACGTCAGCAATAGAAACCAAATTGTCCCAATCACATTTAACCGAAAACTCACATTCCACCAGGTCTCTTTGTAAAGCGGCAAAAAAATCAGAAATAGTTTGGTGTTCTCTTTGATAAACGTTATGGAAATAATGTTGTGAAACTGCAACATTGTTTTTGAGAATCAGCATCTGTTTAAGAGATTTCACCAGGTCTTCATACGATAAAGACTTTGCAGGTTTCTCTGGACCGAGAAAAGCAGCGAGATTATTGTAATGCGTAGGGCCTATAGACACATTCAGGAGTTGAGTGATTTTCTCTTTATTTGTTACACCTTGCATTAAACATTAATTGTCGAAACGTTCTCAGAAACATTTGAACTTTTCGCGTTTAGGTTCAAAACATTCAAACGGGGAAACATAAATTAAATTGTCCGATGATTCAGTAGAATTCTGTTTTGGAAAATATTTTTCCATATGTGTTAACATAGCTTGCTATTGTTCCGCGAACGCAGTCATAAATTCTTTTAATTGTTCTGGATTCATTTTGAAGAAATAAAAATAAAAATAGAAAGTCACAGTGCCTGGTTCAAAACTTATTCCCACTCGCAGAAACACAATTTTTAAAGACTTAGAACAGAAAAGCATTTTGTTTACGCAGAATACAATATTCGAAGCAATCGAAAGTAATTATTTTTCTATCTCGTCGCTAAAAACTATTATGCCTTTTTATAACTGGGATATAATAAATGTAGCCATGTATAATTAGAAATATTCAACTTGGATTAACATATAACATATACTTACTACATTAACTATTTACAGTTGAATCTTACATGCACGCGTTCTAGCATCTCGAGCGCGCATCGTCAGCATCATAGCTAATAGAAAGTAAAGTAGAGAGACATGACATGCGATACGAGCGCCATACAGCAAAAACCCAAACTGTATCTTTCTGTGAGTAACAAAGTTTAGTTTATGCTCGACAAACCTTATATAGCAAGAGAAATATGGGAGAAAAAATGTGCATGTGTTTATGATGGAAAGTTTTTTACAAACAGTTTTTTAGACGGCTATAGAGAGTATCTTCGAAATGAATTAATTATTCAAATCTCTTTTTCCAAACATTTCCTTATTATAGTAATGTAAATAACACCCAATGTGTTATTTTGTGATTTATAACTATTACGCTTGTAGAAACATCAATAGCATGATGATTTTTAGAGCTGTAAGTTTTCTATTGCAGTAAGTTTTTACTGATTTATGCATGCCTAATTATGGATTATTTTCTTTGTTGTGTAAATAGTGTGTGTAGTTTAAAATACATTTTTTGAATAAATCAGTTTATATACGAAAAAACTTCCATGTTTTCTCTATCTGTGCATTGATTACTTGCAAAATAAGTACTTCTGAAATTTTACTAAAATAAAAAGTGATAAAGTTAACATACTTAGACAAGATTTCAGGTTCTCCTCTTTTATACTTATCTTTTAAATACTATTAATATAACGTAGAAAGTTACACATTTGACAATACTTATTGAAACTAGTATTATGAAAACATTAATCAACTGTATAGAAATAAAATAGTCTCCTGATTAAAAGCATAAATTTAAGTACGTTAAGTAAGTTTGTTACATGAGAATTCACAACAGTACTAATTTTTTTGTAAATGTACTTATATGAAAAGGTATTTATCACAATACTTAGTAAAAATGTAGTATTTAAATTTACCAGACATGTTTTATATTAAAAAAAGACTGTACTTAAAAAAGAAAACGAGTTACCATAATTTTAAAACATCAGAATATTAACTTAGGTTATTTTTATAATTTTTCTAAAAGTAATGGGCTTGTATTTTTTTTTGGGGGGGGGGAAATCAACTAAGTGCACGTGTTAAATATTATACAGACTAATCTACTTAGACTTACAACTTTTAAATAAATGTTTGTTTTTACTTTTTATACATAATACCTGTTCAAACTTAGTACACTTTTGATTTGTGCAATTGTTTCCAATATAAGGAATTTTCAGTATTCTATAATGTAAAAATCTTGGTACATGTTATTTGAAGTAACCGAGTATTTTAAATCAAACACTATAATTTTTACGTTTTTAAAGCATCAAAGCATCAACTCAGATTATTTTAATCTACAATACTTGTTGAAACTTAGTAAACTTTTAATTTGGACATGTTTATGTGTTCTCATATGTCAGGAAATTATTTCCAGAAGTAAACTTAGTGATTCGAATTTTGTAAATTTCATAGAACTAGTAAGTTTAAGTTCGTTCACATCAAAAATATCTTAAATTTTTTGTTCTGAAGTAACCAGTAATTTTAACGCAGCTATACGAACTTACCTTTTAAAAATCTTAACTATTCAAAATTACTGAAATTAATGTCTAAACGAAATTGGGCAGTTCGAATAATTTTCAGAAACACCAAGTAAAAGTTCTTAGATTAAAAAGTAAAAGCTCTTAGATAATATTCTATACACTACATCTGCTGAAGTTGTGATCTTTTCATTTTACAAGTTACAGACTTAGGAAAGAAAAGTATTTTTCGATAAATATTACTTTAGAAAAGAAAAAAGTAATACTTCTTTATTTTTTTGAATTATGTGTTCAAACTTAGTATATTTTGAATTAAAGTTGTATTTTATGTTCTGGCAGGACATTGAAGAATATTTTCATGAAATGAACTAACACATCTGTACTTCGTTAATTTCATAGAAGGGATGAACTTTGGTATTTTTTGAATCTTAGGAACTTAATATATTTTTCTGATGTGTTAAATATGTAGACATGAATTTTTTAAAACATTGTGTAATTCAACTTAATACATTTCGTTAATCTTTCAAGATAATGGACATTGAAATTTTTATTCTTTTAAATTCTTCCCAAATAAAAATTAGTACAATTTATGTCTATACAAAATTAGACATTTGCAAAATTTTTTCAGAACGAAATATTTTGTAAACTGCATTAGCTGAAGTTGTAATTTTACTTTTTAGAAGTTTTGTACTTTGGTATATTTTGTGTTCTTACAAGTTGTTGAATATTTTCATACAGTAAACTAACCGATCTACACTTTGTAAATTTCATAGAAGTGATGAAATTTGATATTTTTTAAATGCAGCGACTTAGTACTTTTTTTTTTCAGGAATGCTAGATATGTTGAGTCTAGATATGTTTAAACATTAGTGCTAGATATGTTTAAACATTAGATAATTTAGTCAGTGTACTTTAGTTACTATCTCAAGGTAATGAACTTGGTATTTTTTTAAATACCACATAAATAATTTGCTGCATAAGCAACTTGTAAATATTTTTTTAAATATTGGCACTGAAAACTATTAAAATTGTGTCTACTACATAGAAATTTACAAACTAAAATATAAGATACCAAAAACAAAGAAAAACCAATGTTTAACTACATAGCACAAGAAATTGCGAGAATAAAAAGCTCATATAAGTAGCTTTTTATTCTCGCAATTTCTTGTGCTATGCAGTTAAACATTTTCTTAGTTTTTGGTATCTTGTATTTCAGTTTTATTCCTTACTTCTAACGAATTCTACCTCATCAACTGTCACTCACCCTTCCCTTCACCGTCCGAAAATGACACGCCCCCCCTTACTCCACCCGTTACGCCCGCAATCCACAATCCACTGGAATTCGAGTGCCGCACGGCTCTCAGTATTACCCTACTCATTAAGGTGGGGTGAAAAGTGAAAAAGAATTAAGTTCAATTGTCGGACAAGCGTAAATCGATGGTTCATGTTAAGCTAAATATTGCAGCGAAAATAAATTTCTTACATATATTACCGTTTTCTAGCAACTTTATCTGAAACACAAGCCCGAAGACACAGTATGTTGTTAAATTAGAACTGATATCAGCTTGTTGACTTTAAAATTTTTAACCAAATATTACAACCATAAATAATAGTTTGTAATAAAAAAACAACGCATACTATGCATTCAGTAGCGCACATTAACTGTTTTAACCTACATTAGTGGAGAAAATCAGCTTTAGCTTCTATAGTTAGCAGGTCCAATGTCGATTTCTTCCTGTGAATAGTAACACCGGGGTTGAGTTATGTCCGGCAGATTTCGGAAATGTAATTGATATTTCTCTAAACATCTTGTGAGTGACATAGATAGTGAAGTAGAACTACTTGTTCATTACCGTCGATACTTTCTGAAAAAAAATATCTTGCAGGCAGAAGTGGAGGTGCGTCAAAGTTGAACGTTTTTCAGTCAACTATGCTTATATAAAACTCACAAGGAGGAGGCACGGCTTCAGGGAAACGGATTTCAATTATCTTTGGCATAGTGGTAGTATACCATGCGAGTATACTACGTGTAAAATACTAAGACGCAATACTCAAATACAGTCGAGAAAAATTAATATTTATTTTCGAGACACTTCATCGAAACTTCAAATGCACGTTATACGCATAAGTGGTTGAGCATCGTGGCACAATCGGCAAGGCTGTGGACTTCCACTCCGGTGTGCGAGATCGAACCTCATGATGCGCAAAAAGTTTTTCCGCTCTTTTTTTAAACGCCAATATTGCTAATTAATTTATAAAAATATAGGTAAAAAATTAATTTTTAGTAAAGTAAATTTTATTTACTTTTTCATTTATTTATTTTTACTACTTCTTGATTTTTTTAAATATTTTTATTTATATTGTTGCGGAATTACTCTGCTACTCCTGGGGTTCGTCGTTCTAAAGTCCACTTGGTGTAAAAAGTTCAAGTAAAAAGTCACTTGTCAGGATGGAACACAAACTTTATTGCTTCTAGAACTTCGTAGAACAATCAGCTGTACACAATTCACAAGCACAATCTAGCAGTAATGTGCTTTTAACAGTTCGCTTAGATCAGAAGCTCTCACAAATGCTGTATTTCTCACACAAAATAGAACACTTTCACTGGCAAGAATTCAGCGAAAATATACGAGAAATAACACTAACAGTCTCTCAAGACTCAGCGATGAAGAATTTACACACAGCACTTAAATTCAAAGCTTCACAAACAGCGCGAAACACAGCTTCCTTCACAAAGCAAGCGTATTCACTCTCTCAAAGCTTGATCAACACTCATCTGTCGGGGCGACGCACGCTTCTATAAATAGCGGACGCAGGAGGTTTCCAGAAAAGTCAATTTCTCGAGGGTTCTACATAAAGCGTGAATTTTGATTACGTCATAGAAGAGAAATGTTAGGTTATTATGCGTTTTTAATGCAGGAAAAACAACTTCCAGGCCCCATTGACAAAATCGCGCCAAATGACCAAAAAGTCGCCAAGCTTGGCGACTTTTGGCGAAATATCGCCAAATTTGGCGCCAAAAATAAGTCCTCAAAAGTGAAGAGATCTAAGCTCTAGGACTAATATTTCTCGAGATTTCTAGAAGCTCATAGAAAAACATACGGGAAAGCGAAACCTCCGTATCTCCGGTTCTAATTGGCCGATTTTGATGCAACAAAAAGCAAAATTTATCTATTTGAAGCGTAGAATACGAATTTTAAACCATTTTAAGCCCCAGAGCAGCGGGTTGCCCCGAAAATTCGTAACACTGCCCCCTTCCCAAGGACTGCACGTCCCGGGCAGTACAATCCCCGGTTAGGAGGTCACACAAATATACAGTGTCCAACCTTTAACCAAATCTTAACAACATAATTTAAGCACATAATCAATAAACACAGTAAGCAAATGCACTCTAATAAATAAATAATATACATAATAAACAATTACACTAATAAGTAATCAATGTAATAAACAAATACACATTAATAAAAACCAATATATTACAAATATGTACACTAAACATGGCGTAAGTAATGAGTGAAAGAAAGTTGACGAAAGAGGAAGAGAAGAGAAAGACAGGAAAGAAATGAGAGTTGCAGGAAAATAGGAATTACGCCATAGTGACCATAGTCTGAGCTAATTACAACCGCGGTAGATGGCTAGCCGATCGTAATGTACAACTCATGGCTTCGAGTTTGGTGACTTACGAATCCGTACGATGACGTCATTCAGCCGGTTTAGGACCGTGTAAGGACCGTCCCACGGCGATTGCAGCTTGGGAGACAGGCCTTTCCGTCGAGTAGGATTCCATAGACAAACTTTGTCACCTGCGTTGAACTCGTGTCCCGTAGCCTTCGTGTCGTAGCGAGTCTTCATCTTTTCCGTGTTCAGGTTGATCCGCTCCCGAGCAAAATGATGCACATCTTCAAACCGTGCCCGAAGGTTTTCCACGTACTCCTCTGGCGATGAAGGCGCATCTGGAGGGCGGCCGAACATTAGATCGGCGGGAAGACGAAGATCTCTGCCGAACAGCATCTGGGAAGGTGTGAAGCCGGTAGTCTCATGGACGGCGCTCCTATAGGCCAGCAGGAAGAGGGGGAGTTTCTTGTCCCAGTCCTCTTGATTCCTAGATACCAGAAGCGAGAGGTTGTTTAAAATTGTGCGATTGAAACTCTCCACCATGCCGTCGGATTGTGGGTGTAAAGGCGTAGTCTGGGTTTTGTACATTCCGAGAAGTTGGCATAGACCTTTAAAGACTGCAGAGGTAAAGTTCGTTCCTTGGTCGGAATGAAGTTGCAGAGGGGTTCCATATCTGGAAATCCATTCTTGCACCAGTACCACTGCTACGGTCGTAGCTTCTTGATCGGGAATAGGAAACGCTTCGGGCCATTTAGAGAAGTAGTCAATGACAACTAGGATGTATTTGTTGCCATCCGAAGTTCGCGGAAGAGGTCCCAGGATGTCGAGTGCAATCCTCTCAAAAGGCGCTCCTACATTATAACGATGTAGTCTTCCACGGCTTTGTTTCTTCGGGACTTTACGGGCGGCACAGGCGTCACAAGCTTGACACCACTTTTCAACGTCGCCTCGAGCCCTAACCCAGTAGAAGCGCTCGCGAACTTTCTGCAGGGTCTTCATCACGCCAAAATGGCCTCCAGTGTAGCCATTATGAAGTTCTTCTAGAACCTTCGGAATCCTCGAACGAGGGAGTACTAACTGCCATCGGAGCATCCTACCGTCGTCCGACTCCCATTTACGATACAGGACTCCATTCCTCAGGCGAAGCGAATCCCATAAAGCCCAGTACTGTTTTGTCGCCGGACTGTAAGATGATATTTCTTGCCAACTGAGCTTAGCGCTGGATTTTTAAATAAATTCCACAATAGGTTTGATGTCGCTGTCTGCTAATTGGTCCGCCCGAACATTTTCGTCACTCCAGGGATCTTGAGATGATGCCGATGATGTAACTTGGCGGACAACGGGATGTTTCAGATCGTAATTTTTCTCTGCCCTGAAGCAATAGCGACAACTATCAATGCAGGGCCTTCTCGACAAAGCATCTGCATTTCCATGAGATGACCCTTTCCGATGACGTATCTCGATGTCATATTCTTGTAATCGCTGTATCCACCTGGCTATTTGCCCTCTGGATTCTTGAAATTTAGAAGCCAGGTTAGAGAGGCATGGTCCGTTCGGAGCAGGAACTTTCGGCCGTACTCGTAATGATGGAAGTGCTCCACGGCTTTAATGATAGCAAGAAGTTCCTTTCTCGTAACACAATAGTTACGTTCTGCCTTTGAAAGGCATTTGCTCCAGTAAGCAATGACGTGTTCTTGGCCATCTATCTCCTGGGACAAAACTGCTCCAACACTCTCCTTACTTGCGTCTGTGTCCAGGATCAATGGCTTGTCAGGGTGAGGATACGACAGGATCGGCGAAGATGTTAAAGCCGTCTTCAGTTCGTTGAATGCGTCCTCACTTTCCTCAGTCCATACAAATTTCTGTCCAGTCTCGGTCAATTTGTGAAGAGGTCTTGCAATTTGAGAAAAGCCCTTCACGAATTTTCGATAGTAAGTACACAGACCGAGAAAACTTCTTAAGTCATGGATATTCTCGGGGCGACTCCAGTTCTGGACTGCGGACGTCTTTTCGGGATCGGTTCGGACTCCGTGAGCGGATATTATGTGCCCGAGGTAACGTACTTCCCGACGAAACAAATTGCACTTCGATGGGCTTAGTTTCAAGTTTGCCTCTTTTAATTTGTGCAGTACCTTTCGAATGTTCTCGAGATGCTCTTCGAAAGTCCTTCCGACGATGATGATATCGTCCAAATAAACGAGACATGCTTCGTAGGAAAGTCCTCTCAACACTGTCTCCATTAGTCGCTCGAATGTAGCAGGTGCGTTGCAGAGTCCAAAAGGCATAACTTTGAACTGCCATAATCCTTGTCCCGTGGTGAAAGCAGTCTTTTCACGGTCGTCGGGATGAATTTCCACTTGCCAGTAACCACTTTTCAGATCCAGAGTGGAAAACCATTCGTTTCCCGATAAAGTGTCCAATGTGTCGTCTATCCTGGGAAGAGGGTAGCTGTCTTTTTTGGTAATGTCATTCAGACGTCTGTAGTCAACACAGAACCGGGTGGAACCATCCTTCTTACGCACCAAAACAATTGGCGAGGCCCAGGGACTAGTCGACGGCTCGATGACGTCATCACGCTGCATCTCCTCTAAAAGTCTGCTCACCTCTTCTTGCTTAGCAAACGGCAGCCGCCTAGGATGTAGCTTGATGGGAGAATGGCTGCTTGTGTCTATTCTATGTTGCGTTAACCTCGTACGGCCAAAGTCACCGGAAGTACGAGAGAAGAGGTCTTCAAATTCAGCTATTACTTTCTCCGCAGCGCTTCTCTGTTCTGCCGTTAACTCCACGTCTTGTAATAATTCCTTCGTCAGGCACTCAGATGATTTAGCTGTCGTTTGGCTGATGTTCTTATTAATGCAGGTAACAGGAGTGCATGTCGCCAACACTTCATTTTTCTTTATCACCTTCGACTTGTCCGTCACATTTACTACTCTAACTGGAATTTCTGTTCTCGACAAGTCCACAAGTGTTGCTCCTGCAAGTACTCCTCTGACGGAATCACTATTGCTTGGGTGTTCGATTAATCCAAAACGGAATTTATTGCTTTCTTTTACTGTTCCAGAAATTATGGAATCAGTTCTGGGAGGTAGAGTGATATCAGTCTGGGCTATTATTTGCTGAACAGGCAAAATAGTTTCATTTCTAATATCGAACGCAGCTATTTCTTCTGAGTCTGAACGAAGCTCATTATTCTTAAAGTCCAAATTAAATTTGTGTGATTTTAAAAAGTCGAGTCCGAGAATAAAAGAGTCTGTAATATTGGCGACATATACCACATGGTCGTATCTGGCATTTCCAAACGTGATTTCTACTTGCGCTTTTCCGCCCACTTCGATCTTGTCACCTGTCACAGTCTGGAGGGTCAGCGAGGGCGGAGTCCAGAAAATCTTTAAATTTAATTTCTTGGCCAGATCCGTCCTTAAGATGGTTACGTTCGCTCCAGTATCAATCACCATGTGGCATGGGTAACCATTAACGTATCGCAGTACGAAGAGTCCATTACTGCCGCCATTCACTGATGAAATCTGTAAGACTTTCAAACGAGGCTTTTGAATATCCCTCAGCCTCTGTTCCTGAAAGTCGTCTCTTTTCTGTCTTCCTTCATGGGCTTCTCTGGTGCATTGATAACTGCGATCTTTAGGACGAGAGTTCTTTTGTGCTTCGCAGTATTTTCGTAAATGCCCCTCGGTGTTGCACCTCCAACATTTCACTTTTCTTGGCTCTGACTGTTCTTGTCGTTCCACCAGATTTTCCAGGGTCTTTAATTTATTCTCTAATCTCTCAATTTCTCCATCCGTAGGCTCCTGGAATGACACAGCTCTAACATTATGCCGCTCTTTTCTTACGGCCAGCTGATCTGCCTCTAGCTTCATGGCGAATACGAGGGCAGACCTGAGATCTTTATAATCCGCCAAGATCAATGCTTTCTGAATTTCAGAGTCCAAGAGGCCTTCAATAAAATGTCGCACTGGAACTTCTTCTCGAACGTTATCTAGATAACTGCCATAGGCTAGATGACACAGCCTATCTATGTCGGAAGCCAGCTCTTGGAGGGTCTCGCCAGGTCTTTGCATCCTGGACTTAAGTTGGATTCTACTATATTCTTTCTGGCACTTCTCTCCGAATTTCATCTCCAAGGCACTGGCAAGGGCGTCAAAATCTCCTATCTTCGTCGCTCCGATAGTTTGCAATACATTAATTGCATCTCCGCTAAGGGAAGCGGCCAGTTGATTAGCTTTCTCGGACTCGCTCCAACCATCGGCTCTGGCGACGATCGAAAATTGGGTCTTGTAAGCCTCCCAGGGAGTCTTTCCGTCATAGGCAGTAAGTTTCACTGCTGGGCGGTGTGAAGATAACCTGATGTTTTCGGGTAACTTTCCCAGCTTTACGAGAGAGTCCAATTTTTCTTCAATTTTAGCTTCACATTCTTCATGTATTTTCGAAACTATATTTTCTTTCCAGTCTAGTTTCTCCTCAATTTTATTCTTAAATTCTTCCCGCATTCTGCAAATATCTTGCTGCAATTCTTTAACATTTTCTTCTATTTTTCCTTCAATTCTTTGTTCATATTTCTTTTGAGTTTCTTCTATGAGCGACATTCTTTTCTCCATTATCTCTTGATTTTCCTGCACACTCTTTTCGAATTTCTCTAATTTTCCCAAAGCAGTCTCCATTTTCTCCAATCCCAATTTCATTCCTTCTTGTCCGGCTTCGATTTTCTTTTCTAAATCGGTCTGTCCTGCTTCAATTTTCTTCTCTAAATCCGCCTTCATCTGTTCTTGTCCAGCTTTCATCTCGTCTTGTCCAGCTTTCATCTCTTTTTTTATCTCATCTTGACCGAATTTCATCTCGTCTTGTCCGGATTTCATCTCGTCTTGTCCGGATTTCATTTCCTGCATCATATTCATCAGCTTTTGAAGTTGTTCTTCCATTTTTTGTCTAGTCAAAACCATAAACTGGAAAATTAAAGTCTTTCTTTAGAACCCCGATTCTGACACCAAATGTTGCGGAATTACTCTGCTACTCCTGGGGTTCGTCGTTCTAAAGTCCAGTTGGTGTAAAATGTTCAAGTAAAAAGTCACTTGTCAGGATGGAACACAAACTTTATTGCTTCTAGAACTTCGTAGAACAATCAGCTGTACACAATTCACAAGCACAATCTAGCAGTAATGTGCTTTTAACAGTTCGCTTAGATCAGAAGCTCTCACAAATGCTGTATTTCTCACACAAAATAGAACACTTTCACTGGCAAGAATTCAGCGAAAATATACGAGAAATAACACTAACAGTCTCTCAAGACTCAGCGATGAAGAATTTACACACAGCACTTAAATTCAAAGCTTCACAAACAGCGCGAAACACAGCTTCCTTCACAAAGCAAGCGTATTCACTCTCTCAAAGCTTGATCAACACTGATCTGTCGGGGCGACGCACGCTTCTATAAATAGCCGACGCAGGAGGTACAAGAGGTTTCCAGAAAAGTCAATTTCTCGAGGGTTCTACATAAAGCGTGAATTTTGATTACGTCATAGAAGAGAAATGTTAGGTTATTATGCGTTTTTAATGCAGGAAAAACAACTTCCAAGCCCAATTGGGAAAATCGCGCCAAATGACCAAAAAGTCGCCAAGCTTGGCGACTTTTGGCGAAATATCGCCAAATTTGGCGCCAAAAATAAGTCCTCAAAAGTGAAGAGATCTAAGCTCTAGGACTAATATTTCTCGAGATTTCTAGTAGCCCATAGAAAAACATATGGGAAAGCGAAACCTCCGTATCTCCGGTTCTAATTGGCCGATTTTGATGCAACAAAAAGCAAAATTTATCTATTTGAAGCGTAGAATACGAATTTTAAACCATTTTAAGCCCCAGAGCAGCGGGTTGCCCCGAAAATTCGTAACAATATATTATTTTATATCTTATTTCTAATGTTCAAAGTATATTTTACAAGTGGTTGTAGCTATGATTATTTGCATATAATAACTACACTCAATTGTAATTATACTGTAATTAATAATTGATTATAGTATAATGAAAGTATTTTAATACTTCTTGATTATTTTATACTTTTATTAAAATAGGCAATCCTATTTTAATTTCTTTCTTTTTTTTTGGTACATAGTCATCAGATGAGTCACCTTTAACTGATTCGAAAGTTTCTTCCTATGCAATAATCTTGAGCTGTGTTGTGTTGTGGGAATACGGCCAATTAGCTACACGTGGGCGCTAAGCCGAGAGTTGGGGTCCCACTAGAGATGAGTTCGGGCTCATTTTTTGAAGCCCGAGCCCGCCCGAGCCCGAGGACTTTTAATCCGAGCCCGCCCGAGCCCGAGCAATATTATTAAAGTTGGAGCCCGAGCCCGCCCGAGCCCGAAATTTCGGCTAAAGTCAAATAAAATTAACTACTTCATTAATAGGATACAATAAATTTTTGAGCTTCACACACCTTCTAGTCCCCCGTGCCGCTATTTTTTTTTAAATAAGTGCGTCTATTTATCCCATGAATAACTTTTTAAAATTTGTTTCAAGGAGTATGTTCAACAAAGGAGAAATTTCTCACGAGCCCGAGCCCGAACGCAATCGTGAATTACAGAGCCCGAGCCCGAGTCGGGCCCGGGCTCGGGCTCGGGCTGAGCCCGTCTCATCTCTAGTGCCCACCGTGGGGGATTTTCTAAGGGGTCCTAACCCGTATTTATGCTAAGTTTTGGAGGAAACCACGGAAAACCCCGAACGGTTAGGTCGGCGGACGCGACCTGCTTTTGAATCAGGCACCTTCCGTCTCCCACTTCAGAGTTCTATGTACTCGAACACTGGTCAGGCACACTCTTCTTGAGCATGGAGCAATTCTTCATCAGTTAAAATCTTCTTTTCACTCAGTACATCCAATGTATTATTATAATACAATTCTGTGCCTATCATCATACTTTCTTCAGATAGCGTATCAGAAGAGCTGTCGCTGCAACAAAATTATTTTTCAGAAGTGATCTCTCGTAACACGCTACTCCATCTTTTAGTGACTGCTTCGAAATACCACTATACATAGAATTTTCAGTTTTTTCACACTGCAAGAACTCGCTTCCCGGCATATTTTTAGCTGCAATACAGTACAAAACAAATTTCACTGTTTAAATACGCCTATTCGAAATTTTAACATCATAAAAATATTTGTCTTGGAGAATATAATCGGATATTTTAAAGTTGACAAGCCATCAACAGATGACAGACGCTTAAAAATATAATGCGTTTGTTGTGCCATCACGATCGGGTGGAAATTAAAAAAAAAAGCTTGCCTTAATATTGTGAAAGAAAAACATGTACCACCTTAAATAAATATTGTTACAGAATATGTTGGAAGTACAGCTAATGTGCTTCCAAGCCTCATGATATCACCCTTCATATATCTAATATCCACCTGAACAATAGTTTAATTCAACAAGTAAACAGTTTTTCTTCTAATTAAAATAAAGTCTGAAGTTTTGTAATTAAAATAATAAAGTTTCATTAATGTTTAATAAGGTTTGATAAATTTCATAATACCTGAAATGATTTAACTTCAATTAGCTTTCAATCTATGCAGAAACTGTACACCTTCTGACATTTTGTTTTGGCAGCCATCTTGGCTTGAAATATGGACGATGTGTCAGGCTTGTGTGCTGGTGCTTTGCTGCACCACACAAACTGAGTGACAGGCTTGTGTGCTGGTGTCAAGTGCCCACTTTACATGAGAATGAACTATCAGATGTCTTTCCTACATCCTTATTGGGCACGCAACTAAACTTGGATTGTTCTAGAAGCTTCTTTGATGACATCACTGTGGGTGTATAAAAGCAGTGGTTTTTCTGTTTTCTGTTCAACAAAGTTGATGAGCTGGTTCTAAGTGAAGGTGGGAGTTTGCATCTTCTCCTCCTCCCTGATATAGGTATAGATATAATTTAGTAATGGAAATGGTTAGGTCAGGGCTTTACTTTTTAAAATGTCAGAAGGTCTAGTGATAGCAGTTATTAAAATGTTGTTAAGTTTGTTTGTTAATTGTTGCCTTTTACTAATGTTGTTTTTTTAATGCTGTTCATAATGATTGTTGTTCACTCTAATAAATTAACTTGTTCTTTATACACTGGTTTGTGTGATTTATGATGATGTTAACATTCAGATTATAGTAAACTTTGCAGAGCATTTGTCTGAAGGGTAGCTGATTGTTTTTTGCTCAGCCCCTACAGAAAACTCTGTTTGTTTCCGGGGTTCGTCGTTCTAAAATCCTGTAGGTGTAAAAGTACTAGTAAAGAGTCCACTTGTCAGGATAGAACACGAACTTTATTGCTTCTAGAACTTACACACAGCACTACACACTATACACACTAGCATTTACACACAGCACTAAAAAACAAAGCTGCAAAGTGGCAAGCGAAAATACCAGCGGGACTTTTGATTATGTTCGATACTGGCTGCGTTATCCATGCTTGGCGAATGCTTGGCTCAGCACCTTCAAAAGCGGACAACCCCTCACCCGAGCTGCTTGCTCTTTTTTTTCCAGAACCGTCCAGAAGCGGATTTGTCTCAACGCGTGCTTCTTGCACTGGTATTGAAACTTTCATATGGTGTTTGTCAAATATTGTGAATTTCGTACGGTGTTCAAGAGTTCGTATTTCATTCTAACTAGTTTTAACCCAGTGTTCACAGTTTAATTCCTATTGAATGTTTCAAATTGTTTTAAATTTCTTGTACACCCTCCAAAAAAAGCATTCGAGTCTAAGAAAGAAATTTCCTATTTTAGATTTGCGAATAATAATTGAGTTTTTGAAAAATGCACAACCTGATAGAAATATCAAAATTCATATTTATACATAGCCTAATTCATATTCTATGATAAATAATTTTTAATATACGAAACGAACGTAGGAAATTTCTCTCTTGCTCGAATACTTTTTTTGGAGGGTGTACAGTCCATTGTTTTTAAATAAAGTTTAAAAAAAAACACCTCCAGCGTGGTGTCTTTGGAGATTCCAGCACACTAACATAAAAATGGTCCGTTGAGCTGGAGCCATTCTGGAAAAAAAAGAGCTGCTTGATCTTTTTTTTCCAGAACGTCCAGAAGCGGATTTGTCTCAACGCGTGCTCCTTGCACTAGTACTGAAACTTACATATGGTGTTTGTCATGTGAATTTCGTACGGTGTTCAAGAGTTCGTATTTCATTCTAACTAGTTTTATCTCAGTGTTCACAGTTTTATTTCCATTGAAAGTTTCAAATTGTTTTAAATTTCGTGTACAGTCCATTGTTTTTAAATAAAGTAAAAAAAAAAACACCTTCAGCGTGGTGTATTTGAAAAATCCAGCGCACTAACATAAAAATGGTCCGTTGAGACGGAGCCATTCATTAAATTAGTGTGCTTCGCTGCTGCATATTTCTGTTGAGCGTATTTCTTCAACTGCATATCGACAGTTCACAAGATTTCAGTTTCAGAGGCAACCATTCTGAACCGTAAGCGAGGTAATGTAAAAGCTCAAATAACAAAGCTCTTTACCTTCCTCTCAGAGGGGGATAGGGATCCCAGCATGCTAAATGTTAAAGAAGAAAGCTTACAACGGTGAAAGTCAAAATTGGAGGAGCTTTGGTTTGAGTATTACAGATTATTAGACGATAACGAGCTCGGAGTTATAGAGAATGTGCTTTCAGAAATGGATGATGATATCGATAATTTGAAGGTAAGATTTAAATTTGAATTGAAATCAGGTACTGTTTCTAATGTTTCTAATTCTGCTAAAGAGGATAAATGTGACCTTGGATGTTGGTCAATAAAATTACCCGATATTCCATTGCCTGTTTTCACTGGTAATTATAGTGAATTTTATAATTCCAAGTCTCAGTTTTCGAGTTTAATTTAAAAAAACCAACAGTTGAGAAGTACGCAGAAATTATATTATTTGAAATCCGCACTGAGGGGCGAGGCCGGAAATATCGGAACATCCGTCGATATATTTGAATCATTTTTTAAAGCACTAGAAGAAAGATATGAAAATAAAAAAGAGCTATAATGGAGTCTCGTGTTCAAGGAATTTTAAATTTCGAAAAATTTTCACATGAATCGTACAGGGTTTTGAGGAACCTGCTTGGTAAAATGTTAAATCACGTTCGAGGTCTAAAAATGTTGGGTTACGAAATTACGAAAATAATAACCTCTCAGAAGTTTTGTTGATAAATGTCATACTTCAGGAACTTGATAAGGAAACACGCAAACAGTTATAATTGCCCCTGGATACAACTGAAGTGCTAATTGGGATGCATTTGTGTCATTTCTCGAAAAGAGATGCCAAATTCTTGAAATTTTAGACAGAAATGCACCCTTCAAACCATAAGCTCCACCTGAAGAAAATTCAAAATCGAAAGCTTTAATGTTAAATCGTAATTCATACCAAAAATCTTCTTTGGCTTGTGGTTCTAATGAAAAGCATGCCCTTTATAAGTGTTCTGCATTTTTGAATATGAACACCGGGGATCATTTTGAACTTGTCAAAAAAGAAAAATAAGCCTTGCTATAACCGCTGGAATTTTCATAAATTGAGTACATGCAAATCAAAAAGAAATGTTCTGTTTGCAGTAAACTTCATCACACTTTGCTTCACAAGAATAAACCAGAGTGCTCTTCCGTGCTGAAGGAATCAGAACCGTCAGTGGAGGGGAGGGAGCATTCAGGTAGGGAAAGCGAAAATGTGGTTCTATCCACTACTAGTGATGATGTTCAATGAAAAACTGTTTTGTTGTCAACCGCTGTAATATTTGTACTTCCGGTAATAATAAAATTTCCGGTTTCATCTAAAAGTAAATTAAATTTTTATAACCCGTTTTTGGGAGGACTGGATTCTGAAAGTGGGAGGTCGTCTAAAGCATTCCAGTTTAAGTTTTGAATCAAAATTTCCGATAATTTTACCCCCCCAAAAATAAATTAACGGATTTAATAATCAGACATTATCATTTAAAATATTTATATATTGGACCGACGGGTTTACTAAGTTGTATGAGACGAAAGTTTTGGCCCATTAATGGCCATAATTTAGCCAGAAGAGTACTGCATAAAAGGTTTTAGGGATAATCCAGTTCCTTCAGAAGAGCTGTTGGGAGATTTGCCATATCACAGAATATATCAAAATTACGTTTTCAATTGTACTGGCTTAGTCTTTTGCGGTCCATTCTTTATCAAATATAGAAATAAGAGGAAATGTCTCTTCCATAAAATTTATGTATGCATATCCGTTTGTCTGGTAACAAGGGCTATACACTTAGAAATAGTGACTGACCTTATCCTCTTTATCTTCTGATCCAGAAGATCTGAATGTTTTGACTCCGGGACATTTTCTAATAGGTCGCCCTATAACTTGAATACCCGAAATAGATTATACAGCAATTTCTGAAAATCGTTTATCTCATTGGCAAAGAATCGTTAAGCTCACTCAAAACATTTCGAAGAAGTTGTCCAATTCATTTATAAGTAATTTACAGCAGTGTGGCAAATGGATGTTTGCCAAAAACAATGTAAAAATAGGAAGTCTAGTAATTATTAAGGACGATAATTTGCCCGTATGCAAATGGCTCATGGGTAGAATTACTGAAGTTTTCCTAGGTCAGGATGGGAAAATACGAGTTTTTATGGAAAAAACAAAAACCGGTACCTATAAGCGAAGTGTAACAAAAATTTGCATATTACCTGTAGAAAATCCTTCTGTGACATAGCATTTTAAATCTAAAAGTGAATATGTGTTTAACTGTTAAAATATTATATAGTGTTTATTGAAAGTATGAAAAAAAAAGAAAAAGAAAAACAGAAGGAGAATAAAAAAAAATGTGTATAGAAAATGTGCGTTTGAATGCAAATATAGACTTTATCATTTCTGCAACTGTAATTGAATGTATATTAATATTGTAAATTTCTCATTGATAAATTGTGAATGTTTATGCAGATTGAAATTAAAATTTCATTGGGGGCCGGTATGCTCAATATTGGCTGCGTTATCCCAGCTTGGCGAGCGCTTGACTCAGTACCCTCAAAAGCGGGCAACCCCTCTCCCGAGCTGCTTGCTCCTTGTTTTTTTTTTCCAGAACGCTCCAGCAGCGGATTTGTCTCAACGCATGCTTCTTGCACTAGTATTGAAAATTATATACGGTGTTTGTCAAATATTGTGAATTTCGTATGGTGTTCGAGAGTTCCTATTTCATTCTAACTAGTTTTAACACAGTATTCACTGTTTTATTCCTATTGAAAGTTTCAAATTATTTTAAATTTCTTGTACAATCCATTGTTTTAAAATAAAGGGAAAAAAAACAGCCCCAGCGTGGTGCCTTTGAAAAATCCAGCGCATTAACAGATTACGTCATAGAAGAGAAATAGAGTAATATTAGGCTATTATATGATGCTAATGCAGAAAAACTAACTTTACAAGCCCCATTGGGAAAATCGCGCAAAATGACCAAAAGTCGCCAAGCTGGGTGTCTTTTGGGGAAAATCGCCAAATTTGGCACTAAATATATGTTCCCAAAAATGAGATTTGCGAAGACCTAGGACCAATATTTCTCGAGATTTCTAGAAATGCTATACTAATCAATGGGGAAACCAAAAACTCCGTATCTCCGGTTCTAGTTGACCGATTTTGAAGCAACAAAAAGCAAAATTTAACTATTTGACTCTTAGAATACGAATTTCAAACTATTTTTAACAGCCAGGAGGCTGAACAGACCGAAAATTCGTAACAATATTGAGTTTTGTGAGTGTTAAAAGTGAATTATTTTGAATGTGCAAAATTCTGATTCCAAAGTAAAGATTTTACAAGTAGAAATAAAATTTAAATAATAATAAAGAATCAATTATTAGGTATTAAAAATTAAGTGATAAATAAATGAATAAATGAAAAAGTAAATAAATATTTACTTGACTAAAAAATGAATTACCAGTATTGGTGTATGAAAGAGCGGAAAAGATCTTTCATAGCATGAAGTTCAAACCCGCAAGGCCAGAGTAAAAGTTCACAGCCTAACCGATGACGCCACGGTGCTCCAGCTTCTTTGCGTGTAACTTACATTTAAAGTTTCGGTGAAGTGGCTCGAAAATAAATAATAATTTATCTTGATTGTATTTGAGTATCCCGTCTTAGTATTTTACACGTAGTATATTCACATGGTATACTACCACTATGCCAAAGATAATTGAAATCCGTTTTCTAGAAGCCGTGCCTCCTGCTTGTCAGATGTAAAGTTAACTCTAATAGTTGAACTTGATTGAAAGACACAGTTTTCTCGAGATCTATAGATCTTCTATAGCTTTCATCTCAGTTGTTCCTAGGTACAAGTTCATATTTATTGCAAGTACAATTTACAGCACAAGGACGGACAATTTTACATCCACACCCAAAGCCGGGAGTCGAACCCGGGCCCAAAGGTTGGTAGTAGGGCGCGCTAGCCACTACACCGCCTGGGCGGAAACTCTAATAGTCTCCTGGCCAAAGTAACGAATTCTGTCACTTGAGTGATTATTTCGAGTGAGGAGAATTTTTTCACATGAGAATTTCCTAATATTTTCCTCGTCATTCGCCTATGGCTGCTAACAAGATATTTTTAAGATGGCAAAAGTAGCTGTTACTCTGAAGTACTGGAGCGATGACAGTTTGATCAGTTTGTCGCATTTCTGATACAATGATAGTATGAAGAAGAAGTTCTTGGCTCCATCCTGGCATGCAGGATGAAATTTCATATGAAACCATTATGGTGCATAAAAATTCAATACGAATTTTACAATTTGTTGCAGATTACCGAAAGGACAATCTTGACAAGCATACAGCCTAAGCAATCGATTTGCTTTCGTTAGCCATTTTTCATGACTGATTTCACCAAGCTGAGCGAGCAGTCTACAAATGCGTGTGAAATGTAATTCTCACTAGCATTGTAACGGCGTTGTATCAGTAGACATATTTTAAGCAAGTATACGCTTAAACCCAAAGAGTGAAAAAAACGATACACTGCGGAGCGATCTGTTTCCTTGGAAGCCGACCGGGTTTTCCGCGAAAGAGCTCTTTACGTAGTCCTTTTTCTGAGAATCCTCTCCTCGCTTCCTATCTTTTCCGATAATTTCCCCTCCCCGCTCATTGTTATATTCCGCTCCACTCTTGTGATCGAAAAACGCTCCTAAAGGAGAAGCTCACTTTTGAAAACTGGCTCACTTTTCGCTCCGACTGATCGAATTTCGCTCGTTTGGTTTAAGCGTGTACATCTGATCTGTACTTAGATCTTCATTACTGTATCTATTTCAAGAAGAAAACCTGGAACGAGAGAAAACTCAATGATTGGTTTATCATTTGGGTCAAATTCCTGCCCTTCTGAAATCTGAAGTTTTTGTTCTTATCAACGACTTAATTTTTATTCATTTCCTCAAAGTCCTCATTTACATGCATTAAATAAATTAACCACTGAAGAGGTTTTCTTAGATGAGAAATTCAATGTTACTCCATTGTTCTTACCGGTATTCACAGCTGTTTCATCACAAACAAGTGCTCGTAATGTTTTTTCTAATTTACTGTCTATAAGCACCGTCAATATTTCTAGTGAATGATACGAAGATTTTCCTGATACTGGAACAACATGTTCAACATTACTTCGGTTGGGAAAGAATACCAAGACATAACAACACCAGTGTAATTTTTCGATGAATATGTACTGAAGAGCCTGCACATGCTTGCACACATTTTGTAAGATTATTGTAAGATACCTATAATAATATTGTAATATACACTCATGTCCATAAATTAAGGATAATTCAGAATCACACAGAAATTGATCTCTAAAATAAAAATTTCACCTGTGGAATGATCACACACACATCTTGAAGAAGAATATGCAAATTACAGTAAACCACCAGATGGCGTGGATGGTACGTCACAATGACGAGAGTGTAAGAGAGGGGTATATAAGGAATGGTGGCAAAGAAGTAAAATTGTTCACAAGCGCTGTGAAAGCCTTTCAGTGCAAAAACCGCATAGTTATGGCACAAAGGAGGCATTTGGATGATGTTTTAAGTGGCAGAATTATCGGACGACTGGAATGTGGACGTACCCAGCTGGAAGTATCCAAGGAACTTGGAATCGCCCAGAGTGCCATCTCCAGGCTTTGGCAACGATTCCAAGATGATGGTAATGTGAGTAGACGTTACAGCACAGGTCGCCCCCGAGTTACAACGCCGAATGAGGACCATTATTTGGCAGTTACTGCCAAAAGAAACAGACGGAGTACAGCATCAGACCTGTCTCGTCAGCTCTCTTCAGCTACCGGTACGACAGTTTCAAGGCAGACCGTCTACAGACGCTTAGGGCACATTGGTCTATATGCTCGTAGTCCTGTCAGATGTGTTCCACTTACCGCAACTCACTGTCGCCTGTGATTAACCTGGAGTAGAGAGCATGCATTGTGGACACCGCAACAGTGGTCTTGTGTGATGTTTTCCAGGTTTAGTTTGGAGTTTGATTCTCGCCGGACATTGATCTGGAGAGCGCCAGGTACCCGTTACCACCAAGAGAACACCATTTAAAGACACCGTTACGGTGGTGCAGGATGGCTCGTTTGGGGAGGAATTATTCTTGGTTCCAGAACTGACCTGCATGTTCAGAGTGTAATGATGACAGGCCACATCTATCGGGATGTCATTCTGGAACAACATGTACGTTTGTTTCGGGGCGCCATGGGTGCCGAATTTGTGTTTATGGATGACAACGCCCGTCCTCACTGTGCAAACATTGTAGACGAATGCCTTCAATCGGAGGATATCACCCGTATGCATTGGCCAGCATACTCACCGGACTTGAATCCAATAGAGCATGTGTGGGATATGCTTGGCCGACGAATTGCAGCCCGTCAACCCCCTCCCACCTGTCTACCGGAACTTCGGAGTGCATTGCTTGATGAGTGGTGTAATATTCCCCAAGATCAGATTGATCATTTGATACTCAGCATGCCTAGGCGTTGTCAGGCCTGTATTGCATCGTCCGGGAGACATACTCCGTATTAACCATCCTACTAACCATGTTATACAGTTTTTTGTAAATAGGTTCTTTTTTGAAATTTGGTCAAGGGAGTAAAACTTGCAATTTTATTAATTATGTCAAACATATAGCATCTTTTTTGCTCTTTACTTTTTGTTTAATAAATAGACTTTACAAATAAGTCAAATTCGTTTTGCTTCTTTCTCTTTCTTTGCCTGAACTTCATTATCCTTAATTTATGGACATGAGTGTAGCTTAAAAGCATTGAGCGTGTACCAATGAGGCGATGGGTTGGGTATGTGCAAAGTTTGGATTTATGCATTATGTTATTGTTTCCAAATGCTGTTTGGGAAAAAAAAGTCCAATGGCTTTATGAGGGCATACTAATATTCAACCATCGAATAACCTCCTTTTTTAAGGGTATAGTTCGAAAACCCCGCTTCACCTTCCTTGAATTAAAACAATCTCATTGCGACTGGAACCTGAAAGAATTGGAGAAGGTACCTTCAAATTTTGTAATATATACGCTGTAATAAACGAGAAGCAGGTCCAATGAGGTCGGCTGACCAATTTTAAAACACAGTAAGGGACAAATTTTTCAAAATGGATCTTTTAGCATTTTTCGTTCTAAGAGACTCGTGTGAACATGATTTACTTGGTACTTTTAAATAATTTAATTTTTTCGTATAGATATCAAATGGATAAACCTAGTAAGTGCTTTTTATTTTCAATTTGACAAATTTAAAACAAAGTAACACGTTCCACAATTTTAAAAACCTTTTGGGAATTAGTGAAAGTAAATGATAAGTCTAAAGACTTAATTGATAATAACGAATCAATAGAAAGTTTTAAAGAATAGATTCATTGCTAAGAATATTGTAAGTTTTCGTAATTGTTTATAGTTTTTCATATCATTTGTTAAGTTAAAATATATTTTAAAAATGCGTAAAATGACAAAGTAATTTTATCTGGTCATGTTATCAGAAAGTCGTGATTTTATTTACTTTGCGTTTATAGATTTCATTGCGAAAAAAAACCCCAACGTATATATTAATTGCATTTATTATTTAATGTTAATAGCTGTTATTACATAAACATTTATTGTAATATATTAAGATATAATACAGTGTGAGACGCATATCATTCAAAAAAATTAAATTAGGAAAAACACACTAGCTTTGAATTAATTTGTTTTTTTTATTTTCTGTTCATAGTTTAATTGTTATTAATTACACTGGTCGACAAGGTTTTTTTCACAAGAAATCTGAATAGTGAATCTAGTGCATTTTTTCATCCTGAATTCACAGAAAAACTATTCCCATCAGGCATAGTTTTTCTGTGAAAGCTACTTTTCAAAAGCTGATTTTAACATTTTCTTTGACCTGTCATAGGAACCGTTACTTCATATGTAGCTATTTTACCCAAGCTGTATTTAAGGAAATTATTTGTAATACCATGCTGAAGCACCATAAAACAAGACTGTGCAGGTTCATTCATGTTTGGAGATGCTCAGACCTGTTAATCTGACATTGTGATGTGTCAGTATTGAGCTGACTCAAAATGATTCAGATGAAAATAAAAATGGTCCTACATATGAAGCCAGTAGCTGTTCGTCAGAACCATACTTTCCCAATCAGCAAGATCTTAATGACCTGATTCGGTATTTAAATCTGTCAAAATAGCAAGCTGAAGTTTTATCTTCCAGACTCAAAGGGTGGAATATATATATATATATATATATATATATATATATATATATATATATAAGAATATGTAGCTATCGTAGCCGCCATACTGTTTCCAAAGACTGCTTCTCTGAAGAAAATGGTATTGTGTTTTGTAATGATATTTGTTCACTTATGGAAACTCTTGGGCATCAACACCGGCCAGATGAGTGGCGATTGTTCATAGATTCCTCTAAAGTTAGTTTGAAGGCTGTGCTGCTACATATTGTCAATGAACCTCCATCAATACCTGTAGCGCATGCCGCTGATATGAAAGAGACATATGAAAATATGAAACTAGTTTTAGAAAAATACAATCTGAAAAATATGAATGGAATATCTGTGGTGATTTAAACGTCATTGCTTTATTGCTTGGTTTGCAACTTGAGTTCACCAAATTTTGCTGTTTTTTGTGCTTATGAGACATCAGAGATAAGAAGTCTCACTTAGAAAATCATGACCCAAACGTGAATCTCTTATCCTTGGCTAGGAAAATGTGTCATATGTCCCTTTAGTGAATTATGAAAAAATATTTTTACCTCCAGTGCATATTAAGTTAAGAGTAATGAAAAATTTCGTCAAAGCTATGGATAAACATTCTGATGGATTCTTGTACTTGAAAACTAAATCCCCCAAAGTCAGTGATGCTAAACTGATAGAAGGAATTTTTATAGGACCACAAATCCAGTCATTAATGGCTGATGAACATTTCAAAGGACTGTTAAATCCACTGGAGAAAGCAGCGTGGCAGTCTTTCAAAAGTTTAACCTGCAACTTTCTTGGAAACCATAAAGCAGAAAACTGTCATGACATAGTGGTCCCATAATTCTTATAAAGCTATGGGATGTAACCTTTGGGTGTCTCGGAAAATACGAATGTCTGAAAATGTGTGCTCCCTGGGGTTTTTCTGGTTCGTTTTGGTGTGATATTAAAATGTGAGAAATTTGAAGTCTCTAGGTCAACGTTAGAGTTTGCCTATAAGGCCTTAAAGTTTAAAAAAATAAAATGCGAAAAACGTAAATTTTGTAATAATTTAAGTTTGTAGTTTTATAAACATGTTCCTTCAACTTAAGGAAATAGTTTTTTACACGTTATAATTTAAAAAAAAATTATCTATATATAAAAATATAGTGCATATCAAGTGCAATCACAACAAGAAATGATTAATTTATGCGGAAATTGAAGACAAACAAGCGTTACTACTATGCATTTAAATCAGTGTCCAAACATTTTTGGCCACGTACTTTTTATGACTATTTTATAAAAATAATCATAAAATGTACCCCCTAATTATATAGCTATCTGTCTATATATATTATTTATATATATTGTATGTGTGTGCGCTTTGTGTTGTGTTCATGTCATGACAACGAAGGTGAGAGTGACAGTGACATTAATGAACAGGATGTATGTGAAGGTTCAAGAAATTATGAAACTGTTTGAGACCCAGACTTTTCTGTCCCTTCAATATCATTTCATAATCTTAGTGAAGTTACTATTAAACTTCCGAAAAACCTTTTCAAGAGTCCAAAAATATCTGCAATGGCTGATCGTCTAGGACTTTCACTAAACCAAAGAACTGCTATGGTATTGCAGTAGAAGGTGGAGCAAGCCTGAAAAGCTAGCAATGTTCTCCGATCCAGAGTCCAGGAACTTTCGAGAAGACTTCAAATACTATGTGCTGCATTGCAACAACAAAGTATTAAAAACTCAAAATGTAGAGTTTGACGAAAGACTAGTTATCTCAATCTCGGGAATACCGGAGTATATGGGGGAAAAGTTGTTAGGGGTAGCAAATATACCTGATGGAACTGCTAAAGTACAAGCAGAAAGAGTTTTTCAATTGACTCAAGACTGGGGTGTATCAGAAAATATAATTGGTTTTTCATTTGACTTAACTGCATCAAATAGTGGATGGATAAATGGAACATGTGTAAGGCTAGAAACACTTTTGCAAAAGAAAGTATTTTACCTCACTTGTCGACACCATGTATTTGGGTTAATTGAGTCTGCAGTGTGGAAGTCTATTTTCGGACAATCTATGAGTCCAGATAATATAGATTTTAAAGATTTTCAATCGCAATGGGAAACTACTTCAAACAATTTAGATAATTTCAAAAAGAGTGAAGTTTGTGACAGAAAGCTAAAGTCTTAAGTGGAAGCCATCACATTCTTAAATTTTTTTTCGGCAAAAAGAAGGAGCTCTTTCTTCGTGGAGACTATGAGAAATGTGCGGAAGTCTTATTTACAATATTAGGTGAAATTCAACCTCGAGGAATTCACTGACAGAAGCCTGGAGCTTTCCACAAAGCCAGATGGATGTTATCAGCAATTTATGGGCAAAAATGTACACATTTAATGAGCAATTGGGTTATGATCCAGTAAAAGTGGAAAAACTGTGTAGAATCTGCCTTTTTCATTCTCTTAAGGCCCGTTTACATGTGAAAATGGAAAATACCGGGTTAAAGAGGAGTACAGGGAAAAACTCGCAATGCATCATGGGAAAGCGGGGTTGACTCTGCATTAACCCTCCTTTCGACCAGGTATCTTTCTACCCCGCAGTTTTTCCCCTAAGTAGGGGAAGCGGGGTAGAAAGCAGTGTAAGTCCCGGGATTTACTCCGCATTTTTGCACATGTAAACGGGCCCTTATTTATTTTAAATGCTGGTTGAATGCTCCAAAAGCTGCAGATGCTTCTGTGAAGGACATTATGCTTTCGCATAGTTTGAACAGCTACAAAGCTATCGATACTGAGGTTGCTCAGGCAGCTCTGACAGCCTTAAATCCACACTTCTGGTATTTCGGAAAGGAGACAATACCATTTTCTCTCTTTTTTAAAAAAAAAAGATATCTGTAACCGAGAAGAAAAAAATCGCCGCTTCATTGATAAAATTCAAGAATGACTTGATAACGTTACCAAGAGGCCTTCCTGTATTCCCAAATTTAAATTTACAAAGAAAATTATTTCAACTTGTAGGGCCCAGCTAATGACTACTTTTTGAAATATTTAAGCAGAATGGATCCTGGCTGAAAAAAATGCCCATTGACATGGGAAGAGGATGCTGATAAATAATGTAATAAAATTATTTGTAAAAACTTAAAAGTCGTCAACGATATAGCAGAACGTGGAGTCAAGCTGGTGCAGGATTTTTCTCAGACAATTACGAAGGATGAAGAACAGAGGCAGTGTTTGTTACAGTCAGTTGAACAATTTAGGAAATCAGCACCAATCTTAACTAAATCCTGTTTAAAACATTTGTAAGATTTAAAACAATCTTCTATATTTCTGATGTAATATAATGTTATTAATTACATATACAAGAAATAATAGGAAATCAAGCTAAGTGCACTTATATAGGAATTTCATTTTACTTTACAATAGATTACTTGAAATTTTACTCAGTTTAAAATTTGGCCGTATTCCTAAAATGTATATTTTTTGTTGGTTTTTTCGGCTAGTATTTTGTTACTGTACCAAAATATATAGGAATGTTTTAATACTTCCAGTGTTATATTCTTATATCTATATACATTTATAATCAGTACGAGAATAAAGTTCAATAATGTGAAGGGAGTTGATTTTTTCCATTTTCATTCTTGAATAAATAATTTCTTCTGTGGTTACAATTTATATGAATCTTAATTATAGGCGAATACATACTTTTTTAAAACTTAAGAACTAAAAAAAACTTAATGCGGGAAAAATGTTGAAAAAGAAATCGATAAACCTGAAAATGACGCATTTTCACAAAAAAATAGTAGTATAGCTTGCTTTTCTTCAATTTCCGCATAAATTAATTATTTCTTGTTGTGATTGCACTTCATATGTACTATATTTTTATATGTACATAATTTTTTAAAATTATAACGAGTAAAAAAACTATTTCCTTAAGTTGAAGGAACATGTTTATAAAACTTTTTAAATTATTACAAAATTTACGTATTCCGCATTTTTTTTTTTTTTAACTTTAAGGCCTTCAGGCAAACTCTAACGTTGACCTAGAGATTTCAAATTTCACACCAAAACGAACCAGAAAAACCCCGGGGAGCAAACATTTCCAGACATTCGTATTTTCCGAGACACCCTAATGTAACATGTCTTTAAAAATTCACTTATTGGACTCTCACTTAGACTTCTTCACCAGAAATCTTGGAGCTGTCAGCAATGAACACGGTGAGCATTTCCATCAGCAAATTTCTACAATGGAGAAGAGGTACCAAGGCAAGTGTTGTTCCAATATGCTGGCTGACAACTGTTGGACCAAGAAGCGAGACGTTCGAGATGCAGAATATTCCCGAAAATCACTATCTACCACTTTTAGGTCGATCAGAATGACTAGTTATAATTTTGAGTTAGATAGCTAGTTACGGATTTTTTAGAATATTACAAAAAAACTCAAATGAATATCACACAAAACTCCAACCCGATGGGGAAAAACTGAAATGATATTTGAATTCAGCACGAAAAATACTTTTAGAATCTGCTATTTTAATCCTTGTGAAAGAAAAAAAGTTCATTTTTGTAGACCAGTGTTATTAATAACCAGATGTTTTCAATAAATAAAATTAAAAACTGTCCCTAATATTTTTTTTATCTACAAAGTGTATTTTACTGATTTATTGCACAAATCTCTAATTAATGACCAAGTTAATCTGCTTTTGAATTGGTCAAATTTAAAATTTTTTTCACGATCCAACACCTTTTAACCTAGTAAGTGCAATAAATATCAAAACATAATTAAAAATGAAATTTTTTTTCTACATGTTGTCATCTTAATCTGTGACAATAATCAACGGTTAATTTGTTGTGCAAAAATACCATTTCGTGCGGCTAAAAAAAAATAGGTTTTATTGATTTTCTGGAAAATTTTAAATTTGTCCCTTACTGTGTTTTAAAATTGTGCAGCCGAGGTGATGTACAGTGATTAATTGCTGCAATATTGTTTGATATATTTTACAATATACTTTGTAGAATACAATAGCAATTAATGACTTTTCATGTCCTCATTGTAATAATAGTATTCTTTTTATGAAATATGCGATTTTATACATTTTTACAAGTTGAGATCCCTAGACATAATACAAAATAGGAAAATTAGTTATCATATTAATTAGTGCATAAGAGAGCTTAAATTTATTAATGACGGGTTGAGGCAATTGTGGTTTCCCCCAACCTAGTATACATGTACATACTCACGCAATCAGGTTGTACCAATCTGTAATTTTACTTATATGGATAAAAAAGAGTGTACTTAAAATAGCCTTCATAAATCAAAAGGCAAGAAGAGGGGACCGAAATAAAATTTTGTTATGGAATATGAGTACACAAATGGTATATTCTCAAAAAGCAAGAAGAGGCAGCGTGCATTGTTAAAATAGTAGATCTGGGAAACATGCATCGCTAAGTGCATTCGGATCTTCTTTAAATTTTGTTTTTGGGAGTCATATCAAAACAGAACACAAGTTTTAAAAGTTCATGGCGACCCTATTTTTTCACTTTCTAAAATACCAAAATGGAAATTTCATTCATTTCCAACGAATAGAGTACACAGCAGCATAAACACTTTTTAAATTTTAAGTTATAACACACAATTTTTCATTATACTTTATTTCGAAATGTAATCTTTAAAAACACTAACTACCATATTTACAAGAGTGGATTATTCACGAAATATTCGTGCATTGATTTATATCGCCTCGCGTATTATCCCGGAGTTCCATTTTTCATCTATTTATCAGTCGGGATCGGGATCAACAGAGAGATAGGCAATCTGACCTTAATCCCTGCTACAGGAAGAGTCCATTTCTGTTTTCAAACAGCGGGAAGAAGAAAATAATAAAACTTCCTACATGGCGGAATAAAACAGATTAAAGGGAGAGTTGAAAAATTTGCAGTCTAAAGAAGGGTAAATTCAGAATAATCTTTTTTTTTTTATGTGATGTATCACAAGCCCTGCGATTTTTTACAATATGTATTTGCAAGTTATGTGATCAGTGACGTTGGTTTTCCTTCTACTTTTAGGAGATCACTTCTCTTTATTTTATCTCTCTCTCATTTTATCTGGGATATTTCATTTTGTCGTGCAAACAGCAATATCGTAATCTAAGCCTTTAACGTGAGTTTTGGATTATCCTTACTGGGACTATTTGTGAAAATTTAAGGAAAATCAAAAGGTTTTTTCGATTTTTCATCGAGGCTAGTAGTAAGATATTGACAGTTCACCAGCACGGCACTGCGCACATCGTATGGGGGTGTGATTGATAGTATGGATGAGGGCAGTGTGCCATTTTAGCAACACGGCACTGCGACCGCGCATCACTAAGAAGGGTGTAGACTTTGCTTAGATGGTGGATGACAAACATTTTTTATTGTGCTACCATCTTAGCGAGAACTAAGTAAACTGGTAAAACAATTTTGGCACCTAGTGAAGTTGGGATTCGAACTCCTTTCTATGACAATTATTTTCTTACCTGTGCTGCCTCCAAAGTGAATAATATCCCTTGGAGAAAGAGAGAAAAGAATGAAAAGGGGGGCGGGGTTGCTTTTCTGGGGAAAATGTCGATTTTGGTGAATGAAGGCTTTAATGAGGTTCTTCTTTTCTCTAGTAATTACAGTTTGAAAACTGATTTTTAGTGCTGTCCTCTGTTAGGATGTATATTTTACAGGGTGGATATTTTAAAGATTGTTTGAATTGTAAAGAATATTGGTTATTTTTGTAAGATAATATTACTGAAATGTAGAAGTTTAGTTTTTAAAGCGTTTAGATATATTTTTTTTTCTGTACTGATAGATTTAAGAAACTTAGAGCAATATATATTTATATATTTATTATTATATTTACTATCATAGTTCTTTTTGCTGTATTCATTTTATACACGGATTTATTTTATTTTATTTTTTAAAACCTGTTTGAGTATCGAGTCTTATACATTAATTTGCAAGTGAATATCACTAAAATGTGGATGTTATTTTAGCTGGTGGTTTCATTTAATAGTTTATCTTTTGTTGCTTCTGTTGTGACAGATTTTTTAAGACTTTTAGAACATTTAGAATGATAAGATTTTTAATTTGTAATGTTTTATGTAATATATATATATATATATATATATATATGAATTCTCTTTGTTTATTAACAAACGTGCTGTTGTTTCCCACAGGAAAGAGCCGATCCTTTGGGTTTATGGTCACATACCTTCTTGCGAGACGGGCCTTCTAATGTGGGAAAAATTCTAGATGTGAGACCTGTACCTGGATTTGCACCCACAGAAACCCTTTAACATAGAAGACTGAAGATTTGAACAGATTTTATGTATACCAGCACCCTTTAGGTGTATGGTCCCACAGCATTTCAGTGAAGAGAGGTTGCTCTCCTCAAAAGTGCTGACCGGAAACATACCAGCACCCTTTAGGTATATGGTCCCACAGCATTTCAGTCAAGAGAGGTTGCTCTCCTCAAAAGTGCTGACCGGAAACAACGTTACTTTCTTTGTTCGAGTGAGAACCGAGCTTTAACTAACTGGGGCATTACGGGATTGCATTTAATTAAATTTTTATCTCTTTTTTTACAAAATTTTAATTATTTATGCATAAAGTAAGTTTGAATATGAAGTGTGGCATCAGAATTCAATTTCTCAATTGGTTCATATTTTTCCATTAAGTATGATATTTAAGCAGTTATATACAATGAGAAAAAAAAACAAAAAACTTTATTCTCTTAGTCTTTCTTTTTACTACATTTCGAAAGAAAAAGAAAAATTATTGCGAATGATAGCAGGATTTGTTATGAATTCGTACATAATTAGGATAGCTACTCAGAGTTTTTAGAAAATTGAGGGTTGAAACCCATTAGCACTTGTTAGGGTACGATTAAGATGTCAGTTCAGTAAAATTCGCGCAACAATGGTTCGCCTGCATGGAGTATCTTTCAATAACGTTCAGATTTTTTTATTAAAAAAAAAAGCTTTATTCTTCTAGCATAACAGAAAGTGAAATTCACGTTGACTCAAACAGATGTTGTTAACTCAAGAGGAACACCTCTGGCATCTGAACGACTTTTAAAGAGTAAAATAGGGATGTTTTGCATTTCGAATAAAGCCCACCGAGAAAGGGAGGTGAAACTTCCCCTAGAGTTTTTTCAAGAAGCATTTTTCAAAGAATTTTCTTATCCTTTGGCTATCATCTACTTCTTTGCTGCAGAAACTGAAATTTTCAGGTACTGCTGCTGGGGAATGAGGGATCTAAAATTGCTGGAAGGAAATAAAAATAACAGATCTTGGGCTCAGAAAGTAATCGATACCAGCTCTTTCAACATTTAAACTTATACAAATTGTATTCATTTTTCTGTTTCATTTTGCCATCAGTTTTGCCATCAGAGTGAAAGTATCGGAATCTTGAAACAAAATTTCAAATAATTTATTTCTCTCAGTGGAAAAAAAAGAAAGAAATATTTTTTAATGAAAACATTTCGAGAAATATGGCTCAAAATTACTCTTTTTACAGTTGCAGAAAAATCACTTGAACGATTTTGTTCATTCGTAGGTGAATCTGGTATTTGATACTTTAAACATTTACAAAGAAAACATTCTTAAAATTTGAATATATATATACATCTATGGCCTAAGCATAATATATACTTGATCTGAAAATTTTAGTTAGTATTTGTTGTGCGTACACTTTTTAGTTTCATCAAATGGATGAAATAGGATTCATAAAACAGTTATGCCCTATAAATACTATTTTAGATACTGCTTAATTCTGATTTTCGCGAGCGCTCAGTAGAGGCTTGCTCTCAGATTTACAATGAACATTGAAATGTAGAATTAGTTATAAATTTCGTTCATTCGTTATGAATATTTAATTTTGCAAATCCTGTCTCATGAATGGACTTTAAAAAAATCCAGAATTTTGGGAAATATATTTTTAAAAAAGGATTTATTTCGTGAGCCAACCAGATTGTATGGTGGGTAACGCACCGTACTATGGTTTCGGGTTCAACTCCAGAAAAAAATAAAGCAAGCTCCGACCTTCATTGCATTGAACTAACTCCTCAAAAACCTCATTCAACTGAACTGAGTTTGCTTGATGATTTCCGCAAAGTTCTATGCAAACTTGGGAAGGGGGAGGGAGAGAAACGAAGAGATCAGATGTAACCTCAATCCAGCAAAACTGTAAGAAAACGAACAGATAACAGTTGAGCTAAGCGCACTTTGCCGTACTGTAGTCTAACAAAAAAGAAAAACTTCCGCTCCTCGAGTGACGGAGAAATCCCTCCCAAAAAACTGGGGAGTAGGGTGGAGTGAAAATGGCAATTTTTTTTATTTTTCCTGACTCAACAAATGGTGCTATTTGGCAAAAAAGTCACAGAAAAAAAATTTAGTCCATTCACTGATTGTCTTCAGGTTCCACACTGGGCTCAAAGAAAGGAATGTTAACGTAAAAAGTAAAAAAAAATCATTTTTTAAAAATTTCATTTTAATGCTTACAATAACTTTATTTTCCGACTCAAAAACAGTTCTAACTACTAAAAAGAAATAGTAAAACATTGCCGTTAACAAGTTAAAAAAAAAAAAAAAAAAAAAAAAAAAAAAAACCTAAAGAAAGAAAAAAAAGAAAGAAAAAAAAAGTCACTAACTTGCAATCGAGCGTCATAAGTTTTTGGGTATATTTTGAATACATAGCTATTAAATATTTACATATTACTTCATTTTTAAAGACAACTAATATTTTGAAAGCACACGAATACAGAAAAGGAAATGATACCAAATTTACCTTTCGAGTATAATTGACTAATAGAACACTTTACTTTAATCAGTCCTCAATTTTGGAGTTCTCATGCCGGGCAAAATAATTAAATTTGGTATCAAACTTTGGAGGTTCCTTTCATATTTTGGTTCTTTTAATATTCTTACATGGCTTTCTGCTGCTTGAGAATGGCAAAGGAGCTTCTTTATTTCAAATTCTGAAGCGTCTCTGATCATACTTACAACGTCTTCGTCACTGGGGTTCATGGTAGCTGGTGGTTCCAAAGGATTGCCCCAGTGAATCATGTGAAAATACTCCTCTGCTTCGAAATTTATATTTGAAAGATCAAATTGGCGTTATTTTCCCGTTCCAGTCAGCTTTTCTTGCTTTCAATATTCTTAGGCCAAATTCTGGACTATGGGATTATTCATCAAACAGCATTGCCAACAAAATACTTTCACAATGAGCAAAATAAGAGTTCATCTGAATAACTTCATGAATGGTTGACTTAAAATCTTCTGGCAAGAATGAACTTCTTTTCATCATTCCGTGCTCCATGAGTAGCTCCTGGGATTTTCTTTATTTCAAACCAGGATGGCACGTAAACTTCATCACATAGTCTATTAGGAATTTAAAGCATTCTGTTGGTTCAGCAGTCGACACGTACAGGCGCAGTATTCTGTTCGCTGTAGTAAGTCAGCTTGAATGAGACATCCTTCCTGGACTTCTTTTTGCCAAATTTAGATGGCACTGTCCCTAGCATACTGCCCTAGAAATATAGAAGAGGTAATTTTGTCCTGTACTGAGGTGTTTTTTATCAATTTCAGGCAGAGCAAACAGGAACAGAAACAAAATTTGTCACAGCAAAGGTTTCACACGTTTCCAGAGATTTTCCTATTGTTCCATAAAACTGGTGTGGCCCAGGTGTCTTTCCGTCAATCTTATATCCCGGAGGCGAAGGGGTAGTTCATTAGTATGCAATAAGAATACAAACCAGTGCAATTTATAGCCAACAAATATTTCAAGCCGTCTAACTACACCATTTTTCTTCCCAACGTTGACTTTCGTTCCATCGCACCCAACGGCAGCATGATCCGAAAGTGTAATCTCTTTCTATGTAACGAAGTTGGTGATGCTGCAAGTAACATCAGCACTAGAGCCTGAATCTGGAGTCACATGTCCTATGTGAACAGATCTAGGTTCTGACAACAAAACAATATGCTCTTTCATAGCTACCCAAGTAGCACAAACTTGTTCAAAGGTCGTAATTTCCACGTTCAGATAGCACGTTAGCATTCCGTACAGATTTACAGTGTCGCTTACGTCAGAATGTCTGGGCAAAACACGCACAATGCTCGTCAAAATCTCGGTCCTGTTCAGTGTTCTCCACACGTACTTAAAACGTTGTACGTATGTCTAATTATGCAGGTCGTACTATAAAATTAAGTAAATAACCGATATTCTACAGCTTTTTTTTAAATCAGTTTCGTTGTTTATTTGAATCGACGGCTAATTAATAGGATTGATGTTGCTTATTACAATTTTCAAATTATAAATATATTACAACATTGTTTGTGTAAGTTGTACTTACTTTGTTAAGGTACGGAACAGCAAAATGTCCAACCACAAGTCTTTAGATGCAAACAACACTGATTTGGCTGAGGTGTCTTTGAACTTCTTCTCGCTGGTTTAAGCCACGGTCTTAATTTCGGTAGTGGCCCTCTAGCGGAAATTTTTGTCGTCGTTTTGTACTACATTGAACCTCTTTAGTATGTGGTAAAGTACGTGGATTATAGAACGGTTGTAAAATACGTTGTCTGTACGTTAAGCAGTCCTAGTAAGAAAATCTTTCATAGTAGATATTTCAGAGTACTACAGTAAAACGTGAAGCTCAATTATCCGAAGCACAAATTTTGAACCAGAACGCGTTTTGCACAATGTAATATGTGGTAATCACGTTCTGTCAATTTGTATGTGCTACCTGGGTACGGTCGTAGATAAAGGGCTTCCTTTCTTGCATTATAGTTTTAGTCCTTTCTTCCATCGAAGTACATGGCGTACAAAGACTGTGCCACTTGTGTAGAATTAAGTTGTGATCGTATCTTTCATTATAATTTTTAATAAGGGGAATTACTTCTTGGGGACTTACCACAGGCAAGGAGGCTTTCTTCCAAATTCTTTCAACGACAAAAGAAATAATTTCGATGATCTCTTTTACTGAAGGATGCTTCTTGTTCTCTTGCTACCACAGTATATCATTTTTTGTGAATAAGAAAGGCTTCATTACATCAGAATACGTTGAGAACACTGTCTCTTTCAATTGTACTGGAATTTCGAAAACACTACAAACCGTTTCCCTTATAGTTGTCGTCAATTCAAAACTCCGTATTATATTTTGTCAAATATAAATCAAAATTAATAAAACGTATTGCTTCAATGTTACAAATTAGAATCAAGTGGTTGAAACAAAGGCAATCGCAAAAACGAATCATTCCACACAATAAAAGTGAAGTGTCTAATTGGGTTATGATAAAATAGTTTTTAGATTAGAACACGCGCTGCCATCTAGTAGATTTTAGAGTATAATTTGCCTTTTTTATGTACAAAAAGCCATTTCTGGATCTGATATCTGGCAGTAACATTTTAATAAAAGAATTTAGTAATGAGAAAGTAATTAATTAATATTATTTTACAAATTAATTAATTATTTAGTAAAATATTAAATTCAAAAAATATTTTTTTTACATAAAAGTCATTAAAAACTCCAAAAAAAGCCAATATAAATATTCACTTGAGGTGAAGAATCTCAAGATGTCCACATTTTAAGCTCAAATTTGGAGACAATTGGTTTCAGCTAGTTTGGCACCATAATATGACTCAGGCAATGTGAATTTCGAAAAAAAGTGTTTTCGCTCCACCCAATTGGGGAAGGTCCATTTCTTGCATATACTGTTCTACTATGATATTCTGCTCAGGTGAAAAGTGTTGGACTTCCAGGAAGCTATGCACTCCCCCTGTACATGTACAACATACATGGTCACACAGGGTGATTGAAAGAGATGAAGAAAATCTGAGTGACTTTTTCTCCTTTCGGCTTTTACTCACTTTAATTTAGATCGCATGGAAGAAATGAACCAAACTAATAAGCGTTATTTTATAGTTTGTACTTGGTGCAAGATGAACTCCCATGTCACTTGTGGGCTCTAGCTCTTGAGAAGATAAATTATTTTGGCCCGGATGACATTAATATCTATACCGATGGGTCTAAGGACATTGATGGAAATTCTGGAAGTGGGGCAGTTATTGAGTTTAGCAATCAGTATCAGACTTTGAATCATACAAACCCTAGAGATTGTTCAGTCATTAATGCTGAACTTAAGGCAATTGAGATGGCCTTAAATTACTTTGATAAATTTATGCCAAATAAGATTGTTTTCTTTGTAGGTTCCTTGGCAGTAGAGATGGAGAAAGAATGAACATCCTGTTCTTTTGAACTTGTTCTCAAGAAAGAACGGGAACACCCTGTTCAGTGATCACGGCAAAAACATGTTCTCAGTTCATTAAGGTCCGACACTTCAAAATTTTATGGCAGGCAAGATCGTTGTAAAAATAAATTTTGGAAAAGGCCTTAAAGGTGAAATTTCTCATTAAAAGGCGTGATTAATATTTTTTTGCTAAGAAAAATTTAAATTCTGGGGGACCAGGCCCCTTCCTCCCCCCTCCTACCCCCTCTCCTGTTCACACCTTGGCTACGTATCTGATGGTGGGGACAGAAGTTCACAATTTTAGCTTTATCAAATTCTAAGTAATTGCGGAATCTTAGCTATTTTGAGAAATAATGATAATGATGATCATTATCTGAGGGGAGGGGGGAATAGAACTTTTAGCCCAACCTACCATAATTTTAGAGTGGACCCGGGCTAAGAATAAGAAACTTTCTTATATGTTCAATACGAAATGCACTCACAGGAAAACAATGCGTCAGTTTTTATTATTCCAGCCAAACTACTCAATTTCAATCAAAGTAAAAATTTAATAATAATGATAGTCTGAAACAAACAAATCGAAAAAAATATTTTATCAACGTTAAATTATAATAAAAGCAATAAAATAAGTCCATATAAAACGCGCCTTCGCTTTCATCCATCTCCTACTGGCTGAAAAAGAACCTGTTCCGAGAGGCCCTCTCCTATTGGCTGAAAAAGAACCAGTTCTTTGATCACGGCTGGAGATCAGTGAGCTGGAACACCTAGTTCAGCGTTCTTTCGCGGAACGGAGAAAGAACGGAGAGCTAGGTGTTTTTTCGAGGAACCGAGAGAGCTGGTGTTCTTTTCGGAACTGAGTAAACGAAGTGTTCTTTGGTGAACGGGGTGAAAGGTGTTCTTTTTGATCTGTTCTTTTGCTTTAATTCCGTTCTGGGACTCTACCACCATGGTGTCGTAGAATATCAGTCACTGATATTTCTCGCTTTCGGATAGTCAGATACTTCGGATAAATAGCCGCGACTCTCCTTTTGGTGCTACCACGATGAATGTCGAATAAAACAAGCGAGTATTTTTGTGCTTGCTAGAGTTCTATCCGACACTCAGAGCGATCAACCAATCAAAACACTAGACTTTCCTCCAATTTTCTTAAACGAAGGCATTGTCTTCAGAATTTTCGAAGACTCCGGTGACATCCATCACGAGTGGAAACCCGTTTCTGACAGACCCACCATGCTAGGGAGAGGGGTCCTTTTGTAGAAGTAGTTGACACTCCACGAACCACACAATAAAAACCCATCCATCTCGTACTCCCCGATACCGGAATGTAAGTTTTCGCCTTCATCCAACGTGTCGGGAAAAAACAGCATTATTTCCGATAGTCAATACGACAGTGAAACAATCACGACAGGATCGTAGTAGGGCATATCGGATATTTCTCGGATTGTGACATCATGAGAAGAGACGGCTCGATATATTCGCTAGCGAAAGCTTTCCGATACTATGGTGGTAGAGTCCCTGAGCTGAATACAGGGTCTAAGTTGTAGACTTGGAGTCAGAAGTAAGGCCGTACTTAGAAAGGGGAGGGGTCCTATGGGTTTGGACATCTCTCCCTCGACGTTATTGCATTATATGTATATGGTGTATTTATACAAGGACGTAGCCAGAATTTTTTTGGGGTGGGGGGGGGGATTGTGAGGGGTATGAACAATATATATTTTAGGAACAATATATATTTTTTAAGAGGCGGAGCGAACGGTGAAAAAGGCTGAATTTTTCAGCAAACGACTTCATCATTATTATTTTGTTAACAACATTTTAAATTGGGGGGGGCAGACTTCCTGATTCACCCCCTTGGGTACGTTCTTGCATGAGTGCTTAGATAGGGGACAAGGGGTCAGGGCCGTATCCAGAAAAAAATTTATCCAGACAAAAATTTCGGAGGGGGACCAAACGAAAGAAAAAGGCTGAATTTTTCACAAAGACTTCAACTTTATTATTTTGTTAACAAAATTTTTAATTTCGGGGGAAAGGGGGACCAGACCCCCTGGGTACGGCCTTGAAGTACGGCCTCTCTCTCCAGCTTTCGTTATAGTGAACACTCTTATAGTATTTTGAGTTTTTAATCATTATTATTTTTGTATTAAAATGTTTGAAAGTCCGAAAAAATCTCTTACAACCCCCCCCCCCTCCCATTCCTCCAAGAGTTACGACTATAGGGTCGAAGCTTGCGTTACTTAGGTGCATTGTGATAATGTGGATATTATGTGCCCGAGGTAACGTACTACCCGACGACCCCCTGGCACATTATCCAGGGTCAAAGTCTTGCGTTACTTTCGCTTTATCATGAAATTTATGGTGTGGACAAGGAATAAGGCTAGGAAAGGAGGGGGTGGAGGATTTCATCGAAGATTGTCAGCTTCAGCGGTCGCTCCTCTTGTGTGTCGGCTCTTTTACTGCAGTAGTGCTGAAGAAGAAAAAACTAAAACAAAAGGGTATGCAGTCACGTGGCATATTGTATCAGACCGTTCAAGGATTAGTTGAAACAGATCATTCCTTTGCGCTGTTACTGGTACAACTCTTAGTTATGCTTATGTTTGGATAGTTTTTCCTCATGGATAGAAAAAAAATCTTTTGTTTGGACGGATTTTAAAGTTATTGATTCCGATGCTTCCAAAGCTTTGTTCAATATAGTCTAATCAAAATAAGCAGTTATGAATATTATGTCATTTTAGGAGCTGTCAGACTCAAATATTGTTTACTCATATAAGCAATATTGTATCCCTCAGGTAAGTAATCGAAAATTAGGCCTGGCCTGAATAATTCTCTCTAGAATTGAAGTTTTTCCATTTCTTTTTACATACATGCTATGAGTAAGGATAACAAAAGTTAATAAAAAGCACAGAAAAATTTTTGATTTTAGAAATATGTGCATATTTAACACTATATTATAGAACGTTAATATAATTAAAATATTTTTACCAAAAATTACTGCTAATATACTTGATTAAAGAAAGCCAGTATGTTGGTTGCAAAGTTTTTTTAAACATTTTGCAATTGTATTAAAGCATAATACATGTTAAAAAGGACGTATGTTTTCATTTTTAAATTGAATAAAATAGTCATAATAAAGCTCCAATAAATCAAAGAATCTGTTCTCAAAAGAACAGGAAAAAGAACTGTTCTTTATAAAAGAACGGGAACAGTGAACAACTGTTCTTTGAAAATAACGCTTTTCCCCATCTCTACTTGTTAGCCCCCCAGGAGCTACAGAGGTGTTATACTAGTTCAAAATCAATATACAGGGATATTGTGACATAAATTGACTCACTTCACAAGGACTCCTCATTAACATTCCAATGGATTCCTTCCCACATTGCCCATTGGGCTGGTGGGAAATGAGATGGTCGACAGACTTGCTAAGTCAGCTGCTTTTCCCAATGCAGCTATAGACTTTGATCTTTTTAAATCTTGTCAAAAGAAGATACTTAAACAACAAGGTATTCTAAGTGTGTCTCACCACTGGTTCGTGCCGGATAAGCCTGGAAGTCTCATTGATTTGGGTTGAGTCGCCGTGATTTTTCTTGCATGTCCCGTCATCGGATTGGTACACGAGAACTCTTAAATTTATTGGAGGAGCAAAGGTGTTCCCTAAGTGCACCATCTGCAGTGAACATCAGGCTTCACCTGATCATGTTCTTGCGTGCATGGGTTTGTCTAAGAATGATCTGTTTTCGACCAACCCTTTACAGATTCTGGACTTTCTAAATGTTTTTAACCTGTTCAGTATTGTTTAATTGTGTCCATGGAACTGTGTATTTACACTTGGGATAATAAAAAAAAATAATTAAAGGTTCATCTATATTATTTTTATCTAAATGTCTTAAATCACTATGGTATTGGCTGTGTCTTAAAGCTTTTTCAGTTTAGATAAGATTAAATCAAAAGTAAGCTTAATGTTTCCTTCTCGAAAATGTTTATCCATACATTAGTTTGAAAATTTTGAAAAACCGCAGAATACTGTATACTTATGAGTACAATGTATATATAATATTGTATACATTAAATATCTAAATTTGTATTGCATGTTATTTTGTAATATAATTAATTTTAATTTAATGTAAATTGTAAATATACTGCAAAATTAGTTTATATATTGCTTTCTTTCTTTTATGGATTAGTTTTTGAAGGTTTACACCAGTTTTTGACTCGTGTCCAACCTTGCATTGGTCTGCAGTTTTGGTCGGTTTTCTCCAGATGTAACATGAATAGCGTTATAGAACCTCTTAAAAACCTCCGACTAAGGTGACATCATCCCCGCAGGCAGATGCCCCTCGTGTAGACCATCTATAACAAATTTTTCATAGCTGTATTTGAACCCAAGCTCTGGGCAATATATAAAAGGGGAATGTACACCACTACGCTTTTAATCATCAAGGCGATCAGAATAATTTTGGGTGCAGTGTTGGGGAATAAACTCTAAGAAATCTAATAACCAAAATTACTAGCGTTAGCCTGACAGTTTTCGAGAGCATTCAGATCAGTTATTTTTTTAGAATGCAGACAGAATACCACCACAGGTATTTCCCGAATTTGCGCCACTATATAGACCAATCCAGAAAGCAGGGACGCACCCAGAAAAAAATTTCGGAGGGGGGGCGGCAAAGGGTGACAAAGGAAGATTTCTTTACAAAAGGACTTCATTTTATTATTTTGTTAACAAAAACTGAAATTTCGGAGAGGGTCCGAAACCCCTCCGAAATTTTTGAATGGGGGAGAGGGGATAATCGTATGCAAATTTAAAAATGTAACTTTCTGAAAATTTACGAGAGGAATTTTTTTAGCTTATCCCTTTTCCCTACTTTATTTTGAACACCCCATTAAAAATTATCTTAAGATCTTCTTCCAGAAAATGTGATATTCTGAAGAAATTTTAGAATAATTTACAGATTGAACCTTATCTTCAAAATATCTGCAGACGTTTTGCAGAAATTTTGAAGATCCTAAAATAGAAGACATTGTCTTAAGATTTTCTTAAGAATCTATAGACAAATTTGCAGTTTCAACTTTATCTTCAAAATATCTGTAGATTATTCTTGCAGTTGTCAAAATTTGTCAACAGACATTCTAGAGAAATATTACAATTTAAAAAAATTGCAAATAGTTCATTTTTTGTTTTTATAAAATCTGCAAAAAAAGTTATACACTATTTTGAGTTTTTAGGCGTAGTTCTGCAATAATATTTTAATCAATGCTTTTCATCAAGCATAACTTGTGCTTTTTTATGACTAACATATTATTACTACATTAAATATTTTAATGGATGTATAATTTTATATGTCATATTAGTTTGAGGTGTAAAAAAATAAATAATGCGAATTAGAAGATTTATTTATTTTTATTTAGATATTGATTTAGTTATTTTTTTCATATCGTGTATACAATACAAAAATTTATAGAATGCAATATCTTTTATAAATGTAAATCTAATAAAATAAAACTCATAGTTAATGAAGCGGACTGAATAGCTGCTTTTTTACGAATAAATAAAAGGTAGGATAAATAAAAGGAATTAATGTAACATTAAACATTTTTTAAAGGCTAGTGCAGCATTTTACAATCAAAATGAAAACCTATAAAAAATGTCACGATGCTATATTCTCGCTTTATCTGTCCCGTTTAATATTTATTCCTGGAAATACTTTTTCTAAAGTCGAACCGTACTTTCTGTATTAAATTATACTTTTGTATATGCTTGGGTACTCGGTTCAATAAAAGCGACAATGGACTTCATTTCCCCCAAAAATAAATCACCAAAACGATTTTTCATTTATTGTTTATTAAATGTGAATCTGCAAATCATTAGCTTTAAAATAAAATAAAAAGCATGTCGATACGATAAAAGAAATGTTATAATTAGTTCTAAAATAAAAAGAAACATGCGACTACTGACACAGAAGATTCGACTAAATCGAATGCAGTTGAATAATCGAACTTCCTTCGTTTGTCGTTTACATAGTAGAACAACGTGGTAAATGCTTTCGCGTTAACGGGTTCATTTTTTTTCGCCCTTTTATTTTAATTTAGAGTCTATTATTTAATCTTTTTATTTTATTTTCACAATGAAGTACCGAATTAACTTACAGCACTAGATCTATCTTATTCATCACGATCCGTTGTTGGAAATAATCAAGCTAGGCCTATTTCATTCCGACGGACAGCGACAGTGCCATTAGCCCACAAGCTGTTTGGTCTGTTCTATCTAGTGCAGGGATGAGCAACACGCGGCCCGTTAAACATGTTTATGCGGCCCGCCAAGCATTTCTAAAATTGAATTTGTTTTATCGACTTTCTCCCATCGTACTGTTATAAAATTAATTATAATAAAATGGTAGTACATACTAACACGAAACAATTTTTTGTGACGAGTTACTCACTTGTCGGTGACTTGTTCAAACATGCAATACGAACGCGCCGCGTCTGCGCGATTTTTTGTGACGAGATACACACTTGTTGGCAACTTGTTCAAACATGCAAAACGAACGCGCCGCACACGGAGTAATAGGGGTGGAAGGGAAGCTCCCGTGGCCGAAAGCCACAATTTTGGCATCTATATTTGTAAGCCAATAGATGGCGCTATTTGAAGTGGAGAGTCCAATCTCCGTGAGTCCGCGCCGATGGAAAGGCCGGTTGAAAGGCAAAAGAAAAACATCAGCATCCGATGTTTTAATGCGACGCGTCTGTACTTGTTTGTGTTTGCTTCTGTCACACAATCGGTCAGATTGGTAAGCTGTTAACTAGCAATTTTAACAATTCTTGTATTCCTTGAAAGGCGTGAGTGATATATTAGTGCAATCCATAATAGCATGTCGGAAAAGCAAACAAAAAAACGGCGGATGAGCACAGTCATTTCCAAGAAAAGTGGAAATTTGATTATTTTTTTCACTTTCGTCAACGATAAAGCTGTATGCTTAATATGCTCAGAGACTTTGTCGACATTAAAAGAATATAACATAAAAAGGCATTACGATAAAAAACATGAACGACAATATAAAAACTTAACAGGACAACTCCGGAAAGATAAGTTTAATCAAATGGAGAAAAACTTGGGAAACCAACAGGCTATTTTTAAAAATCAAGCTATTTTATCAAATACGGCAGTAAAGGCTAGTTTTGTTGTCAGTCAAATATTGGCAAAAAACTGAAACCCTTTGCGGATGGAGACATGATAAAAGAAATGTATGACTGCTGTTTCAGAAGTAGCATTTCCTGATAAAATAAATATTATTTCAAACATTAGTTTATCAAGATTCACCATTGCAAGGAGAATTGAAGACTTGTCTGAGAACATAGCAACAACGCTTCGTGAACGCATTGCAAAATTCGAATGCTGTTCTTTGGCACTTGATGAGAGTTGCGATATTGACGATACAGCACAACTGGCTATATTTTTACGTGGAATTGACACCAAATTTAATATTACCAAAGAATTGAGTTCACTGATTCCAATGTAAGGAACTACAACCGGCAAAGACCTGTACGATGAACTAAAGTCTGTGTTGGAAACTTTTTCAATTTCATTAGAAAATATTATTGGTATATCGACAGACGGAGCACGAGCAATGTCAAGTATGAATGTAGGAGTATCGGGAAGGCTATTTCAAGACATTAAGAAGATCACAGGAAGGAAAATATTCAACAACTGCATAATTCACCAGGAAAATTTGTGTGCGAAAAGATTGAGTTTACCAAATGTCAATGTACCAATAATTAAACTAATCAATTTTATAAAGTCGCGAGCGTTAAATCGCCGTGAATTTAAAGAATTCCTGAAAGATTTAGAAACTGAATCTGGCGACGTGGTTTTTAATACCGAAGTACGTTGGCTTAGTAGAGGTGGAATGCTAAAAAGAGTATACAACTTAAAAAGCGAAATACACTACAATTGTTCGTGGATATGAAGGGATATGCCTTTCCTCATTTTGGTAATAAAGTATGGATGTGCGATTTTGGGTTTCTTATCGACATGACTCATCATCTCAATAATCTTAATGTGGAACTTCAAGGCAAAGGACATTTATTCACAATTTGTATGATAAAATTCAGGGCTTTGAGCGCAAATTAAAATTGTGGAAACAGCATCTTTTGCAGAATAATGTGTCTCCCTTTCCACATTTTGAAAAAGAAAACGTTACTACTTCTAAAAAAATACGCAAAGTATATAGACATTTTAATCAACGAATTTCATTTACGATTCCAAATGCTCAAAGATGAGAAGACAGCGGTTTCCATGAAAATGTTTTCCTCGCCATTTAATTTCAAGACTTTCAAATGCAATTGATTGACATGCAGAATAATACCGATTTAAAAAATGTATTTTTCTCGGTAAACATCGAAGATTTTTATAAATCGCATGTGAGCCCTGACAAATATCCGCTTTTGACGAAAAATGCAAAGCAAATGATGTCTCCGTTCGGAAGTACGTATGTTTGCGAACAATTATTTTCAACCATGAAATTAATCAAAAATGAAAACCGATCAATACTGAGTGACGCACGATTAAAAAGCTGCGTACGTGTAGCTACCTCATCATCTCCGGCTGATATTGACCAGCTTGTATCGAAAAAACAGTGCCAAATTTCTCATTAAAAACTTCAAGTAAATTCGTTTTATTGTTCTTTTCTTGTTTGATTTTATTTTACATTAAAATTTGTATATGAAATCATTACTTTTTAAAAAATTTTATATTTTTTTATTCTAATGGTTATTATTATTAATAAAGTTTTGTAAATTATTAATAAGTGTTACTTTATGTGTGGCCCACCAAAAAATTTTAATTGGCCCGTTGATTAAAAAGGTTGCTCACCCCTGATCTAGTGTATATTTAAGTTTTAATTAATAATGTGCTCAAGATGCATTTAAAATTGTATGTGTACTTTGATCTTGATCCTTAGAAATTTAAATCTCTTCCAGAACTTGAATTAAAGCTTTTTATTTCAACTTTTAAAATTTTGCCTTTATCTTTTTTAGAAACTTTTCGGACTTGCTTAAAATAGACTAACTTTTTTGCTTTTAGCTTTTGTTTAACTTTTTGGGTTTACCGAAGAAATTATTTCGGTAATATCTTTTGAAATTTCACCCGTAATTAATACTGTAAGCATGTATTTGAACCACTTCCAGTATAACGGAAATGCCTTATGGGCAGCTAGGCAGACCTAAATAAAAGGCGAAACTATATGCGAACTCCAGTACTTACTTAAAAATCGTATGCGTAAAAATGGCGTGTCCCTCAAGAATAATTAATTTAAAGTAAGAAGCTTCGCGACTTTTGGCGAAATATCGCCAAATTTGGCTCCAAAAATAAGTCCCCAAAAGTGAAGTTGCCGAAGGCCTAGGACCTCAAGATTTCTAGAAACTGCATACAAATGAATGGGAAAACTGAAACCTCCGGTTCTAGTTCACCAATTTCTTTGCACTAAAGGCAAAATTTAACTATTTGAAGCCTAGAATACGAATTTTTAACTATTTTTAGCCCCAGAACAGTGGGTTGCCCCGAAAATTCCTAATATTGCCCCCTGACCAAGGACTGAACGTCCCGGGCAATACAATCCCCAGTTAGGAGGTCGCACAAATAGTTACAACACAACCTTCAACAAGATCTTAACAACATAATTTAAGCAAGTAATCAATAAACACAATAAAAAATACACACTAATAAATAAATAATGAACATTATAAATAATTGCACACTGATGAGTAATAAACATTAATAAAAAACCAATATATTACAAATATGTATATTACAAATATGTATGCTGAGTAAAAGAGAGTTGAGGGAAAAGGAAGAAAAGAGAAAGACAGGAAAGAAATGAGAGATGAAAGAAAGGAGGAATTACGCCACAGTGACCATGGTCTTATATTCAAATAATGAATTACAGCCGCGGTAAATGGCTGGCCGATCGAAACGAACAACTCTTCGTTTCGAGTTAGGTGACTTACGAATCCGTACAATGATGTCGCTCCGTCTGTTTAGGACTATGTATGGACCGTCCCACGGCGATTGCAGCTTGGGAGACAGGCCTTTCCGTCGAGTAGGATTCCAGAACTAGACTTTATCACCCACGTTGAACTTGTGTCCCGTAGCCTTCGTGTGGTAGCAAGTCTTCATCTCCTCCATTTTCAGGTTGATCCGCTCCCGAGCAAAATGATGCACGTCTTCAAACCGTGCTCGAAGATTTTCCATGAACTCCTCAGACAATTAAAGCTTATTTGGAGAGCGGCCAAACACTAGATCGGCGGGAAGCCGAAGACCTCTTCCGAATAGCATCTGAGAGGGTGTGAAGCCGGTAGTCTCATGGACGGCACTCCTATAGGCCAGTTAGAAGAGGGGGATTTTTTTGCCCCAGTCCTCTTGATTCCTAGAGACCAGGAGCTAGAAGTTATTAAAAATAGTGCGATTAAACCTCTCCCCCATGCCATCGGATTATGGGTGTAAAGGCGTAGTCTGGGTTTTTTCTATTCCGAGAAGTTGACATGGTCCTTTAAAAACTGCAGAGGTAAAGCCCGTTCCTTGGTTGGAATAGATTTGCAGAAGGGTTCTATACCTGGAAATCAATTCTTGCACCACTACCTCAGTTACAGTCGTAGCTTCTTGATAGGTTGTAGGATACGCTTCGGACCATTCAGAGAAATAGTCAATGATAACTAGGATGCATTTGTTGCCATCCAAAGTTCACGGAAGAGGTCCCAGGATATCGAGGGAAATCCTCTCAAAAGGCGCTCCTTCATTATAACGATATAGTTTTCCACGGCTTCGTTTCTTCGGGCCTTTACGGGCGGCACAGTCGTCACAAGCTTGTCACCACTTTTCAACATTGTGTCAAGCCCTAGCCCAGAAGAAGCGCTCGCGAACGTTCTGCAAAGTCTTCATACGCCAAAATCGCCCCCAGTTAAGGCATTATGCACCTCTTCTAGAACCTTCGGAATACTCGAACGAGGGAGTACTATCCGCCATCGAAGCGTCTTGCCATCTTACTTCTCCCATTTCGATACAGGACTCCATTTTCAGGCGAAGCGAATCCCATAAAGCTAAGTACTCTTTTGTTGACGGACTGCAAGATGATATTTCTTGCCAGCTGAGTTTAGCGTTAGATTTTTCGATTAACTCCATGATGTGTTTAATGTCGCTATCAGCTAACTGATCCACACGAACATTTTCGTCACTCCAGGGATCTTGAGATGGCGCCGATGACACCATAAAGTAACTTTGTAATTAATTATATATGTCTAACATCAATATTTCAAGAAGAAAACCCTATGTCAGTGCTTTTAAGACACCCTCTCAAATAGGGAATGGAAGGAATTATGATTTTTATTTAATATTAAAAATATAAAACTTTTTATTTTCACTGTAAGTTATGATGAAAGTTATTTTGATTTTGTGTTTAAGGCAATTCTACACGAGTGCTGTCAGCTTAATTAAGGCATGCCTTTGGCGGAAAACTTTTTGAGGGGTCCCTACGCTTATTCAGGTTACAACTGGAGAAAACAGTCGCGCCGTGGGCCAGAACCTTAGACCTACACACTTCAACCCTTTACCAAATTGTCATGAAATTAGTAAAAAGTATTTATATTATAATGTAAAAGGTTAAAAATAATTTTTTAAGCTTTATAAGATAAATTTTTATCTTATAATGCTCCTTCTGTTCTTTATAAAAGTTGTAACTTATTAAACTTTTAAGATAAAAAAACTTGCTGAAATACGCCAGAATGGTAATAGTAGATGGATAAGCTATCGAATATTGAATTTCATATACGAACAAAAAAAAAGCAAGAAAAAAAATAAATCTTTTGTAACAATTAATATAAATTCATGTAAAACCGTGAGAATTACTTAATTAAGAAAAGGGAAATTGTTTTTCACTTTTGTTCACCAAATAAAACTTATTTTTGCATAAAATATTTTATAGAGCATAAAAAAATTAAATTAAATGAATAAATATTTAAAGAAACCCTATTAGTAGGGAAGAAAGGACAGTTCACCTCATGCGGATCCCATGTTAATTCTGCGGATCCATGTGGATGCTTTCCCTATGCTCAGAGGGGAAGGGGGCGTGAACGGAAGGGATGATGAGACCGGATGGGGAGCGGATGTTGAGAGAGGAATTTGGAAGGGTTGATAAGAATTTTTTTCCTTTTTTTTTTCAAATAAGGTTAATTAGAAAATTTTTCAGACTGATGTATTTCGGAATTCTGAACTACTTTTAATTTTAACATTGCCACCTATTACTTAAGTTAGGAACTAACTTGTAGACTTGGAATTATTTTTAAAAATTATTTTTCGGAATTGCCGGCCGTGAGGTTCGAACTCCAGACCTTTTGATCTGGAGTCCAGTGCTATACCACCCTGACGGGTCGGGACTGTAACGGATTACGGTAAAGATGGTAGTGTAACGTAGTTTAGGAATGTGGTCTTAGGGGGGGGAAATTTTTCGCAGAATCTTGGATCGAGTTTGTGCAATTTTGGGTTTCTGCAGTGGTGGCGCTAGACTTTCTCCGACGGGGGATCACCACTCCCCGACGAGGGGGCACAAATATACATGTACATATGCTAAGAGGCGTATCCAAGAGGGGGCTTGACCCATGGCGACAATAACACCGGCCAAGGAAGCTACGCGGGTCACGTGACGTGACGTCACTATTTCCGTCCTTTGCTTCTCGGGAGCTAGGGATGCCTAGAAGGCTAGCAGTCCCGTTGTGTTATTGTTTCATAAGAGACCACATTGTTTGCGATTTTTAAAATCGTTTTAAATTAAAAATGTCAGATCGTTGCTGTGTGCCTAGTTGCTCGTCGAATTATGACAAAACTGGCAGATATATATCAGTATTTAAATTTCCTAAAGAGGAAAACGAAAAAAATCTGGATAAAAAAAAAGTCCACGTGAAGACTGGTCACCATCCGCTAGAAGTGTCGTGTGTGCAGAGCATTTTGCGGAATCTGATATTTATAAAGATTGATGAAATACCTGATAGAGAAGATAAGATTTTAAAAATTCCAAGGAAATGTCCACAACTGAGAGATGGTGCTCATCCTTCAATATTTAAAAACTGCCCAAAATACCTGACGGAAAATAAAATTCCTTTAAGACCAAGTAGAACTGAAAAGCTACCAATTAAATTTCCTAAAGAGGAAAACGAGAAAAATCTGGATAAAAAAAAATTCCGCGTGAAGACTGGTCACCATCCGCTAGAAGTGTCGTGTGTGCAGAGCATTTTGCGGAATCTGATATTTATAAAGATTGATGAAATACCTGATAGAGAAGATAAGATTTTAAAAATTCCAAGGAAATGTCCACAACTGAGAGATGGTGCTCATCCTTCAATATTTAAAAACTGCCCAAAATACCTGACGGAAAATAAAATTCCTTTAAGACCAAGTAGAACTGAAAAGCTACCAAAATTGGCTGATGAATTGAAAATTGTCTATCAGAAAATTTTAGATGGTGATAAAATCAAAAGCTTCAATGATATGCAGAAAGAGATTGAGATAAAAGTCGATAAATTTAATTTGCATCTAAAGCCTGTTGTGATAAATAATGCTAATGAAGTTGTTTTTGTTAAATATTAATTTTCTTTCGGCTCCAACTATTATATCAAGCATAAAAATCAATAGTGATATGAGTGTAAATATCTTTTATGGTGATACAGCTGTTCCTCTTACTAAATTTAAAAGCATTTTAAATCACCCCGAAGACCTTCTTGTACGATGGAGTACCCTTGAAAATTTATTAAGTGCAGTAAAAAACCTCGAAGAAAATGCTTTACATGAGTCCGTATTAAATGATAAAGAGAATTGTTTGAAACTATGGGAAAAATGCATCATTAAAAATGGGGAAAATGAGGTTTATAACAATAAACAGTTCATTCTAGAGCAGATGAAGTTATCTGATAAATCGAAAATGTAAATAGATTTCATCTGTCTCAGTATTATTCTAAATTCCTGCACTAATAAAACATAGGTATATGTGCAATTTAAAGGATTAGTTTTACAATCAATCTTCAGAAAAGATTGGATTTGTTCTTACGCTGTTTCATGTGTCTGAATTATATTAAATGGCTGCGCATATATATATTTTTATTCAGTGAAGCAATAATGATTATTTTGCTCAAGTACTATTGCCAGTTTTGGGAAAACAAAAGCGTTTAAAGATATATTTACATGTATATATACATTTAATTTTGATTTAGCTACGATAAAAATAGTTTATATGTCAAGAGTTTTTAACTGTGCTAGAATTGATCAATGTTTAATATGTGTTCTTCGGTAAAATAAAGGTTGGATTTATTTTAATATTTTTCATTTATATTGTTATACATGTACTTTAAGGATATACATATTGTGCGCAAATTTTGAAAAAAATATATTGCTCTAAATTTAAGTAATATTTAATTCTTTATAAAGCCTTAAAAATACTAATAAAGTGCTTTTATTATGTTTATTATTATAATTTCTTTAAGATAATTAGAAAAAAATAATTTATATTTATTCTATTAATTTAGGTTTTACTGTAACTGATTAAGAGTATAACTGGATTATAACATTTATAATCATGAATAAGATCGCTTTCATTATCTTTAAATGTATTTTTGTAAATTTAAATAAAATACTTTTCTTCTTAGTGTGTCTTTATCTTTTTTAAGCATAAATTCATGTGTTTTTTTAATTAAATAATTAATGGAAGGTGTAGAAGACACAATACCTAAACTTTTCAGAAAATGTACACTATTATAGATAAATTAATTAAAAGCATTATAGCTTGTTCATAAACATTTTGCAATTTCAATTCAGAATTATCTCATTTAATACTATTTCAGTAACTTGCCATGTCATCTCAGTTTAAGAATTAGATAGCATCTTTAAAACCATTGAAAATATAAACGTTTTAAAGATTCTAAAAGGCGATTCGCCTGAGACTGCTAGGACGGAGGTCGTGACGTCAGCGGAAGCTTCCGTGGCCGGTGTTGTTGTTGCCATGCTTGACCTCCCTCTTGGATGACATTTTTGTCACCAAGTATGGTATGGAAATTTGCAACTATTTGCACCACTAGAAAATATTTTACTTTAGAAAGTGATTTGTACACAATAAATCATTTTCTAAACTAAAATATCCAGGATCTAGATAAGTTTAGAGGAGATGGAGGACAATATAATGTTTTGTATTGTGAAATATTTCCAGGAATCGGATCGACATACATAATCGGACACCCAGGCCCCGGATATTTTCAAAAACCACTGCACAATCTTTTCTGGTAGATTATTATTTAAACTGACCCTAATTAACGTATCTCAAAATCCTTTTACATTGCACAAATATTTCCCCAAGGCCTCAGCAAGCAAAAAATTTCGGTGGGTGGAGGGGGATCTGTAGTGCTAAAATTAAATTAACTGATCTCTAGAATCAACGCAAATAAACTGATAATTCATTTTCTGAAATTTTAGAAGGGGATGGGTCAAACCCACATGATCCTCCCCCTGGTAACGGCCTTGCACGTTTCTGTAAAATCTCGAAAGCTACTTTTAAGAGTACTTCAGGTTAACGTTTAAAATATTTCATACGAATGAAATTCTTTGAAAAAAGTTCAGCGAAGAAAGTCCTACGCATTTTTTTTTTCCCGCAGAAAAAATATCAGAAAGAAAAGTTTTTTGTGCAAGAATATTGCTGTAAATTCACTGAAAATTTATTTTATAAATTAAGCATGACTAAATTTGCACGCTTTTACACAAATTGCAGTTATTTTTATAAAATTAAGAGATATATGTAAATTTAATTACAGTTTAACTTCGATATCTCGAACATCGAAATTCTTGATATCTCAATAAATGTGTTTTCCCTTACAAATTGAATCCCGCCCCACCAGTGGCATCTGGGAGACGGAAGGTGCCTGGTTCGAAACTAGGTCCGTCCGCCGACTTAACCGTTCGGATTTTTCCGAAACTTTGCATAAATACGGGTTAGGACCTCTTAGAAAGTCCCCCACGAAGGGCAAACTCACCCCCGGCCTAGATCCCTAGCATAGATAATTGGCCGTAATCTACATTTCCATTTACAAACTGATTCCCTTTAATTTCAACTCGTTATCTCAAAAAGTCTAGTGTTTCTTGCCAACATGTTTTGCTGTAAAAATATTAATCGAATTGTTAATATATGCAAAATTAATATTTTAAATCACAATAAAGTGAGAAAAATGCAATTTAAATGTTTATAGGTAGAACCACTCTACAACAAAAAATTTTTTTTGAGAAAAACGATTTTGAAGGCGCGCAGTAAAGTGGCATACCGAAACTTTATAGCTTGTTTCTAAGGCTTTAAAATGATTCTACAATTCATGTGGTGATAGTACTTATTGAAAGCTGAAAGATGGCACTGTTATCTCAATTTCGAAAAGAATTGTTATGAAGTGTACCCCTGGAAGCTTCAGTTAATAATAATAATAAATTATAAAAATCTCCGAAAGAGAACGTAAATATATGCGCTATTAATTTTTTTTTATAAAGTCAAGCACTCATGAAGAAAATTAACCACTTTCTTTTAAAATCGAAAATAAAATAAAATAAAAAATATCGTCAGAAAAATATAATCGGTCAGCCTATAATTTGCTAAGACACACAAAAAAATAATTATTTTTAGCGAAACTAACCTTGATAAAAATTCACTTTTTTGTAATACTCAAAGATAGTTTTGTGAACGAGGTTTCCACAAACGTGATAAATAATTTTATAAAGCAAGCTCATTTACTAATAATTCATAGTGAAAGTGTCACTTTTAAAATTTCAACATTAACAAAAAAGAGTTTAATTAATAAGGCGAATAACAAACATAATATTAATCTGTTTAAAAGTTAAAGAGTTGAATTCTGATCCATATAATTCTGTAACTCAAAAATCAGTTTAGAACACATACTATTAGTTTATTTTAATAGTTTATATTAATGCTGGTGCCATCCATGGATTCAATAGCGATTTGTATAAAGATTCAAAATAAGGGAAGTTGCAGTGGCTTACGATACGCCACTGTATATAACATACAAATCTACACGCAAACATAAAACTTTTATTCTATTTATTTTATTTACTTATTTTACAGGATAAAAGTGAACTTTTCGGAAAGACGATATAGACGCTGTATATCATAATTTTTATTTACTTTGCAGTAAAATAACTGAATTAAAATTCACAAAAGTTAGTTATTTTTTCCACAACGATATAAAAATTAAATTGTCAGTCAAGATTAATCAGTTTCCTTTAACTTATATTCCATTTTTAGATCTATCCACAGCCATCTTCATACTGGACTGGAGAGGGCTTTGGTCTATCAGAGGGGCTGGTTATTATTATTATTTAATTTTTTTATTATTCTTTTTTTACCCCAAGCAAAATGTAATAATTTCTAATTCCCTTGCAACTGTTAATCTTCTTGGTGTGCATAGCTATGAACTCTTAGCTAAAGAGGGCCGGTTTGCCCACTTAGATTTCGCTATATAGTGCGAATTCTCACTCGTTGTATATGTATAAGTATGTTATCAAATAAACAAACTATGCATTTGACTAATTCTTAAATTACAAAAAATAAAAATAAAAACAAATCTTACTGCTAAACTTTTATAAAATTAAAGATTAAATCATTCATATTGTGTTCGATTGAATCTATTTATAAATAAATGTATATTTAGAATTTATTCAAATTTGCCATCTAAGAATCAGAAAAGTACTAATTTTTTTTTTCTCGAAAGAAGTTAATAGTTAAATTATCCAATTAAGCACTTAGTTATAAAAATATCTTTTTACTTTCTCAACAGTTATAAGAGTTCAAGTAAGGATTACTGTGATAAAATAATTTTAAAGACATAGAATACTTATTTTATAAATTGCATAACACACTAACTTATAAATAAATAAAATACGGCCAGTTTAAAATATTTCTAATTAAAATGAAAATTTTTAGTTAAAGCGTTTAAATATTCATAGGTTTATACATATTTTGAATGCCAGAGATGATGAACTGTAAAATAATTTTATAAATATTTTGTCATGTCAATTTATTACACAATTAAATATACATTTTAAAAAGTTTCCGTAGTAAACAAAATCCGAAATTTCTTATCGCCCGAGTCGTAAATCTCTTTAAAAAATATCAATTAAGACTTATAAATTTTGTAGCTCTATGAATAAAAGTAATACAATGGGAAATTTTATTTTACATTTCTGACACAAAAACTTTTGACTCGTGAATTAAAATACTGTTAATTTACATACAATTACATTAAATCTGTGTTTAATTTAAATTTGCATTAATGCAATTTGAAAGTTTATAAAGACATACCTTTCGTCCTCACTCCATTTACTAAATCGTATTTGATAAATATACCAAAAAAATCGAAATTGCAACGAAAGAATATATTTTTAAAACGTATATCTTGTCCTGTAATTTAGCGGGAATGACATATAATGGAGTGAACAACATGTTACTTATCAATGGTTTAAAAGCAAGATCACAGTTAAAAGTACTCATAGTGTTTAAAAGACCAATTAGGAGAAAATTTAGATTAATTCATAGAGTACTCAGACAGTTAATATAATTTAAAATACAATAATGTTGTACAACATTTCATAGAATCAGAATGTGATGTCAAAAAGTCCGACTTCTACTCCAGCTTCAGCTCAAAAAGTTATGACTCTGGGTCGGCAGCCATGATTAAAAGTGCACTCCAAACCATTACGAGAATCCATGTCTAAGGACATTTAATGATATATATGTATCCTTAAAATGCCGTTAATAAATAAACTTTAAAGTAGTATTTTAAAATTTCTGAGACAGAACAAGTGACTCAGTTTTTGAAATATGTGCCTTATTTAAAAATTATTTTTACTTTTAAATAACGCAGAATGTGGTCATTCAAAATTTGTGCTCAAAATAATTTGAAATCTTTTTTATAAGGGGAGGTGTGAGGGGCAAGGGTGGTTTTAGGGCGAGGGCACAGGGGCGCGAATTCCCCGAGAGGAAAATATTTACACTAGTAAAAATACGCTTCAAATAAAATTGCATGTTCATGCAATTCTGAATTGGTATACAAGCTTTGCACCCTTCCTGAAAAATATTTCTGGATCCGCCCTTGGGCATAGTATATTTGTACAAATACATAACAAAAAGCAAGTGCTTAGAATATATAATTCAATGCTTTAGAGCAGAGGTTCCCAAACTGTGTGCCGCGGCACCCTAGGGTGCCACGAGCGTATTCCATGGGTGTCATGAAGATAACCAAGAAAAGTGTTTTGGTGGAGTATAATCAAATAACTTCCTCTGAACCGGTATTCCACAAAAAAGTTGACCAAGTAGATGACCAAGTGGGCTCAAACAAAAATATTTCAGTCTAGTTCAAGAAAGTTGTGTCCAGTAGCCTCTCTTTTACAGGAACTCCCTGAAATGGGGGAGGTTGGTATCAAAATTCTACATCCCTTTCCCAATGTAGTACTTTTTTTATACTTACCCCTATAAACATAATAAAAAAAGTAATGTAAAATGCATCCAAACTGCTTTATTCTAACCTTCATATTCATATTGCTTTAAAGGAAACCTGCCGCGAAAGTTTTAGCCTGAAAAGGGTGCCACGAAATGTTTTTAGCCTGACAAGGGTGCCGCGACGGAAGAAGTTTGGGAACCCCTGCTTAGAAAAAGAAAGAAACAAACTGACCATATTTTTAATAATAACATTGTAACATTAATTATAATGTCGTTAAGCCAGAAATACACAGTTAGCAAAATATACGAGAGTAAACAAACAGATATTATTATTGTACAGTTAAACGGTGGGTTACAGTTAATCTTAGGTACAGTTAGTATCACAGTTAATTCTAATATTATTACATCTTCCCTTTTTTTTTTTTTTAAAGATTTAAGTTTAAGAATTTTGCAAGTCCAGTCTCTGAGGTTTTCTCACAATCCTTCCCGATCTGGTTTGGGTAGTATTAGTCACAGTTGACTTTGGTCTCTCAGGAACTGGCTCCAGCGGTGTTGGCTGCGAAGGCTCTAAATCACTACCTCGTTGTTCTTCCTGCGGTGGTGCTGCCAGGGTTGGAGAGTCATCAACGAGTTGTTGGGGAGCTTCTTGTTTGGAGGAGTCTGGCCGAAGAAACCACGAATTTCTTCGATAGGTGGCACCTTCTGGAGTACGGATTATGTATGACCTGGGACTTTGAGCCGGGGTAATTACTTCAGCTGGGCTCCATTTTCTGTGTCCTCTACGGAACAATACCTTCTGTCCTACCACCATTGGTTGCTTTGGTCTCGATCCTCTATCCCTGTAAGCTTTCGATACCTGTCTCAGTATTCCAAGTTTGGACGAAACATTCTTAATTAGTCTCGGCTCAAGGAGTTTGGAGCAGACGGGCAATGTTTCTTTCGTTCTTCTACCCATGAGTCGCTGCGTAGGTGATCCTAGATTTGCTCTTGGCGTGTTTCTACTATTTAGTAGAGCTAAATAGATATCAGATTCATCTGCAACACATTTTGATATTAGGGCTTTTTCTTCTTGAACATAGCGTTCAGCCAGACTATTCGAACGTTTGTGTTCAGGGCTTGAAACTTGTATGCTGAAGTTGTAGTTTTCGGCAAACGTGTATAATTCTCTCGAGATCAGTTGAGTTCCTGCGTCACAGCACAGAGTCTCTGGAACTCCGTGTGTGGCAAACCAATTTTTCAAGGTCTTGATCACGGTTGTTGAAGATAAATCTCGTAGGATGCTGAAATCAAAATAGCCAGAATAGCTATCTGCTATCACTAAATAATTTTTTCTAGCCAGATGAAAGATATCGATCGCACAAATTTGCCATGGCCTTTCAGGTATTGGGTTTAGCATCAAGGGTTCTTCAGGCTCGTCCCTTTGACGCTGTTGACATATCTTGCACTTATTGACGTAAGTGGTCACATCATTGTTCATCCCGTACCAATAGACATTTTCTCTTGCTCTATTCAGCGAACGTTGGATTCCTAGATGTCCAAGATGAATTGTTTTCAGCGTTGCTTCCTTCAGTTTGTCCGGTATCACTATCCTATCACTTCTGAAGAGAATGCCTTCATGCACGGCAAACTCATCTCGAAATGTCCAGTACTTTTTTATGCATTCTGGGACATTTTTGACATCTTCAGGCCAACCTTCAAGAACTGCATTCATTAGAATGGACAGTTCAGGATCCACCTGAAGAGCTTCAAGTAACTCACTTGTCCTTGCTTCTGTCATAGGAACTACGATATGGATTTCCATTTGTAGTTCAGGAGTGTCATTGTCTATAGATGGTGTACAGTCTCTGCTCAGGGTATCAGCAATGAACATCTCAGTCCCTTTCTTATACACAATTTCTGGACGATATGGGATTATGTCAAACATTATACGCTGTAAACGAGGTATCTTTTCAAAGAGGACATAAATACAGCAATCTTCACTTTTTCATCTTTGTTTTCCAAGTCGATTACAGTGGCGTACCAAAGAAATTGTTGGTACCAATCCTTCCATGCTTTGGATGGTTCGCTACCGCCGTTTAGGCTTAGCGGATTCGGTGCTCTTGCGTTCATCGCGGTGCTATTTGCTCTGTCGTCTGCTGGCATTTTCTTTTAATACTTAACGTTAAGTTTCGGAATAAAATAGTTTCGGCAACATATAACATTAATTATAATGTCGTTAAGCCAGAAATGCACAGTTAGCAAAATATACGAGAGTAAACAAACAGATATTATTGTTGTACAGTTAAACGGTGGGTTACAGTTAATCTTAGGTACAGTTAGTATCACAGTTAATTCTAATATTATTACAAACATATATTAATTAAAGCTTTTAAACACATTTAAAATATATATATGAATGTAATTTACGTATAACTTACTTGAAGCTTGTGGATCTGATGAACTTGAAGGGTTTTCTTTCTCTAATTCAGTAGATAAACATACATTCGAAGAGCAAGAAGAAATATCCCAAGTATTCTTTCTCTTAATTCCCCTTGGTAATTGAACAGGCGCCAGTCGATTTTGTTTATGAAGATCTGAATGCTTAGTTATCCTATGTTTTTTTTTTTTTTTTTTTTTTTTTTTTACATAATCATTATCAAAAATATCACGACATAAAGCACACTGTACTTTATATCTTGTGCTTTTGGCACCACCGATGTTCTTTTTAGGAAACATAAAGCCAAAAGTGAAATTAAACTTTTATAAACTTCATAATGATATGCTATGCTGCCGTAACAAGAAAACAAAATGCCCACTATTCTAAACTCTGTCTAACTCACTAGCACAATGCACAATAACAAGTGTTGGAAAAATGATGTACTATGGGTTTGCGAAGAAAAAATAAAAATACACGGGATATTTCGACGAACCATTTCTTTCTCATCATTCTCTCATCGAGGACCAATAAAAATACAAAAACCGTATTTCTGGAAGAAAAGAACATCCCCCATTTGCTTGTGTAAGCAAAGTCATACTTCCCTTCCCTCGAAATTTTTTATATACCCGACTGGTCTAATTAGAGGTCACTGTCTCCCCCATCCCGACCACCCACACAGATATTGTACTTTTCTATGGTGTAGGCGACAAAATGCACAATCGTTTAAGCAATTTTAAGCAATTAAAAGAGCCTCGAATAGAAAGTGGTCGCACATGTGGTCTCATAAATTTGTCGTTTGAAGAATAGAATGGCACTTTTGTTACCTTAAGATTGATGTCTTGCTGCAAATCCAGTAAAATGCCTCCTAAGAGTGGGATCACAGATTTCAAGTATACACTATTCAAATTTGAAGTCTCCCCCGCCGTTCGTCAACACATCACAGTATTGGAAGATGCAGGAAGTGGCTGTTTTTCGACATAAAAAGGATCGCAGAGATAAGAGATGAATGAAAACGGAAAGTAGTTTTAGCCATTACTCAGAAGTTTTGAGGAATATACCCCCCCCCAATGAGCTATCTCCCAGAAATGTAAACATTTCCGCTTCAATCTCCAATACTCATTTGCCTTTCATGTGTATTTAAAAAGTACAAAATTAATTTTTTTCAATCGCAAAATCAAAATTAAAACTCTAAAATATAGATTTCTTCTTATGAAAATTCCCCGACGAATTAATCAAATAGCCCCGATAGGGGGTCAAGAGTTCCCCGACGGGGGGCACGTGCCCCCCCGGACCCCCCATTGGAGCCACCCCTGGGTTTCTGAGTTCCTTTTAATGAATTTTAGTAAATTTTATGGAATTATTAATTTCGCTGTTATCTGTTATTAAAATTTTGAATTAACTTGTTTAGGTATGATGATGTAGAAATATTTTCTTGAATCTTTTCTGAAACTTAGAAAAAATCCCACTTAAAAGTGCAACACATCAAAAGTGGAAAATATAATTACCAAACTATAATAACCACATAATTATTTTCAAGTAAAACAATTTGAAAAAAAATATAAGTAAGGGCTAATCAATTGTGATCATCAGGCAAAGCAAATTAGAACTATGGTATCCTCCTATATGCAACTAAAATAATACATAGATAATGTTAAACAACTTACCATGAACTTATACACGCGAGAGATGAAAAAAATAATAAAAGTACTTAAATAACGCACAAATATATCCACAGCATAAATAAATCACGTGCATGCGATATCCCAAGTTTGTAACTGATAATTAATTGAGATAAGAAATGCCTACACGTGACATGCGAAAGTGCGTTCATATCGGGAAAACCGGTTAAATAACACTGGGCTAGTTTCCCGATAAACCCAGGGAGGCTGTTAGGGGTATGCAGTACAGAATTGTGTGGACATGTGCTTCATTCTATGTTCAAAAATGGGGACTTATGGATTAAGATGATTACATGTTAGATTAAAGCCATTTCAATGTTTCAGAAAATAGAAACCTATCCGTTTAGTAAACATCGGCATTATATTCTAAAATAAAATATCAAAATTAAGCTACAACGATTAATATATTTTACATCGCTTAGGAAAATAATGAATCATTAAATTAATTTCTGTGAAACAATTAGCAAAGATCATTATACTAAAGCAAATTATTTTTGTTCAGTTTTGATAAATAACAGTAATAAATTATAGGCATTGCAGATGAAGGAGTATTTATTTATAAAATAGGTATTTAGTACTGAAAAACATGATCTAATTTTGACAAATGCATGTGAATTTAGTATAGGATATCTATTGAACACGTATTAAATACATTATGATTATTCTAATATAAAAATCGGAGTTCAGATTCTTTACTTGCGATGAAAGGCACTCAATTTTTTTATATACTTACATTTTACAAACATTTAGACATCCTTTTAATAAATTCATAAACTAAAATTATTAATGAAAACTTGCTAATAAAGTAAACACATCAAAATTTTTACACTCAGTTTTTTTTATAGACTTAAATTTTACAAAGATAGAGACATAATTTTTATAAATTCATAAACTAAAATTATTGTTTAAAATTATTGTTTAATAAACTAAATTTTTTTATTTAATAAAGTCGTAAACAAAAATTATTAAATAAACTTGCAAATAAATTAAACTTATAACTCTAAAAGATAGCTAATCACAACATATATCAGAAAAAAATATAAGCAATTATAATACCTGAAAAAAATACCGGACAACACTCTTGTTACATGCAGACAAAACATCTGTTTGCTCGGCTAAAGAATTCTTACGTATACGTTGCAGGACAGTTTACCTACACCCAACCTACTAACTCTACAAATTTAACGGCAACTGAAAAACTGGTTTTCTCTTATAAGGTATCACAGATCAGATAAGAGATAAGGAAGTGACATGCGCAGAAGACAGCTGATAGTGACGTGTGCAAATCTGTGATGATTCAATATCTGATATGTTTGTTGGCAGGATGTACTATTTACATTTAGTGGCAACTCTCTCTAACAGGCTAAGGCAAGTTAGATGATGCAATATCTACAGGGTTGAGAAAGTTTTAAGGTAGAGGGCGCTTGGGTGATCACGTGATTTTTATTTATCGATTTTTTTTAAAGAACCAGTATGAAGACATTTTAGTTAGATAAAGTGGCCAGGTGTGGGTGCGAGACTACCTTTACACTGTGTGCGCCTATACTTCAGACGTATGTTTTAATTGATTTTTCACCGAGTTTCAAAAATGTCTTTGATTGAATCGATCGAAAATAACTTTAACGTTGAATACACTCCCGAGTTTTATACAAAAAGTGATGCGGATGTGTTGCTGCAAGAATTGATGGAATTGCCTTTAGACGCAAAGCGTCTGGAAAGCAATGAAAATAAACTTACTTCGAAAAGGAAAGTAATTACTTTTGCAGATGAAGGAATAAGTGATAGTTTTTCGGGAGCGACATTCTCTGTTTCCTCTTGGCTACCCATTTTGCAAAAACTACGTGATGATCTACAGAAAGCAACAAATTATGAATTTAATTTGGTACAAGTGAACTTATCCTCTGACGGCCAGTCTTCAATTGAAGACGGTAACTACGAAGATTTTTCTCTGGACCTATCATCAGGTGTATGCATTCTAAGTTTTGGATCTAAACGAACTTTGGATTTTAAACCAGCAAACTGTGAATCCACTACCATTAAATTAGAACATTTTTCAATGTGTAAGATATATCCCCCAACCAAAAAACTTTTAACGCATGGTATTCCTTCTGAAACTTATGTGACAGACCCGCACATTGACCTAACATTTGCCAAAATGTACATTTATGAGCCTTCCCCGAAAAGGGCAAAGTTGGACGATTGGACGGATCATCTTTACCATAGCTTATGTGCTTCTGTAAATGGTACATGGCACTTGGAAAGACTTATCTACGTTTCACTTCACGATGAAAGAACTGACTTGAAGATTCATATTAGACAATTTATTCAGAACGCCCAATTACACTATATACCAACAGGTCAGGGAGTCGTGATGAACCCTTCCACATGGATCGAATTTATTGTAAAACTATTAGATTTTAATATATGCCATAACAATACCTCTTTTATTTGTAATAATCATTTATCTGTATTTAATGATGATTTAAAATGTATTTTACAACAAATTTATAAAACGGGAGATTCATTTACGTTAAATCCAATTTCCTTAACACTTTTAAATGACCAAGTATTAAAACTCTGTGAAATGAGAAATGAAATATCTGAATGCATTTTAAAAACGCTATATACGACGACCCTACCTCATTTAACTTTAAAATTAAAACCGTTAAAATGTAACCGTGAACCCCATTGTAATTATGATGAGACTAAACAACAATTAATGGATATAGTACATCAGGAAATTTTAAAAACATAGGTCGGGGTTAAGACCATCCTTCGCAAAGGATACATGCTTGTTCGAATAGAATACATGTTGATGAGAGAGAGAGTCTTATAAGTAGTAAAGCATGGTTTATGGTTGACATGTCGTATATTGCAAGAGAGATATGCGAGAACAAATGTACTTGTCATTATGACGGAGATTTTTTTTCAAACATTGCAATAACACTGCATAATAAATTAAGTAGACACATCGCAGTGTCTACTTAATTTGTTATATTTTAATTTGTTTATTTCTGTTTAGTAGTTAAAACTTTGATAATTTTTAAGATCGATATTTAAAACTATTTGCAATAAGCATGTTTAGCAAGTTACTAGCTTGCTATTTGTAAAAAATTCCAAGTCCGTTATCTTGAAAGAGTAACTGAAATGCACTAAGTTGAATAATTCAATGTTTCTAAAAAGACAATTTCACATATCTAACACTTCAGAAAAAATGTATCAAGTTCGTAACATTCGAAAAATACCAAAGTTCTTCACTTCTATAAAATTTTCCAGGTATAGATCTGTTAGTTTATTTCAAGAACTATTCAACGACTTATCAGAACATAAAATATACCAATGTGCTAAACTTCTAAAAGAAAAAAATTACAACTTACAATCTATTAATGCAGTTTACTAAGTATTTTGTAAAATACTTTACTTGATAATTCTGAAAAATAGTCTAAGTCTCTCACTTTGTACAGACATAAATTATATTACTTTTAATTAGTTAAGGTTTACATAAAGATAAGTTTATACATCTATGCTCAAATAACTGATTATTTCTGTACCAAACATTGAAGAACATATCAAAAACATGTTAAGCATACTACTTCTACGAAAATTTACAAAGTTCTAATAGCTAAGTTCCTTTCGAGAAATAATTTCATAACTTGAGAGCTCATAAACGTATACAAATCAAAAGTATTTACTTTGAACAAGTAACATGTATAAAAGTAAGAGCATATTTATTTAAAATTTGTAAACGTAACCATCTCAATCAGTAAAATGTGTAACATGTGTGCTTAGTTGATATTTTTCATAAAAATATTCAAGCCCATTACTTAATCAAAATTATGAAAATATGCTAAGTTAGTACTCTGATGTTTTAAAAACATAGTGTCTGATTTAAAATATTCTGTTACTTCAAGTAAAATGTGGTAAGATCTTTACATTAAAGAACACCTAAAAAATCTTTATTTAAAAATTTTAAGTTTCTTTATCTCACTTAACTTTATTTTGAAAAACCTTTAAAATCGATTAAGTTATAAAATGATGGAACACAATTTTCTATCACACTTAAGTTTATGATTTTAATCAGAACATTTTATTTTTATGTAGTAGATTAATGTTTACATAGTATATGCTTCAATAAATTTTGTTAAATTTGTAAGTTTTTACCTTGTAGTGTATAAAAGATAAGTATAAAACACAACACGAGAACCTTAAATCTCTACCAAGTATGTGAACTTTACCACTTTTTGCTGCAGTAAAATTTCATAGATTTTTATTTTGCAAGTAATCAACACACACATACACATAAAGAAAACACAGAAAAGTTTTCTTATTTAAACTTATTTATTTACAAAAATATATTTTAAATTACACAAACTATTTACACAATTAAGAAAATAATAACTTTTCAAAGAGTAGTCTATAACTAAGCATGCATAAGTCAGTAAAATCTTACTGTTGTAGAAGCAAGCATACCTTTTCTACATAATCACAATGGTTTTAATATATTTTTTACAATCACAATACTAGTTATACACCAATAACATCAGATAACTACACATGTTTTGCCATCCTTGCAATTAGCGAAATCTGAAAACGGTTGAAAAAATGTATTAAATAGCACATTTTAAAGATACTTCATATAGTCTTCAAAGAAAATGTTTGAAAAGTATTCTCCGTCATAATGACAAGTACATTTGTTCTCGCATATCTCTCTTGCAATATACGACATGTCGACCATAAACCATGCTTTACTACTTATAAGACCCTCTCTCTCATCAACATGTGTTCTATTCGAACAAGCATGTATCCTTTGCGAAGGATGGTCCTGAACCCGACCTATGTTTTTAAAAATTTCCTGTTGTACTATATCCATTAATTGTTGTTTAGCCTCATCATAATTACAATGGGGTTCACGGTTACATTTTGCGGCTTTAATTTTAAAATTAAATGAGGTATGGTCGTCGTATATAGCGTTTTTAAAATGCATTCAGATATTTCATTTCTCATTTCACAGAGTTTTAATACTTGGTCATTTAAAAGTGTTAAGGAAATTGGATTTAACGTAAATGAATCTCCCGTTTTATAAATTTGTTGTAAAATACATTTTCCATCATCATTAAATACAGATAAATGATTATTACAAATAAAAGAGGTATTGTTATGGCATATATTAAAATCTAATAGTTTTACAATAAATTCGATCCATGTGGAAGGGTTCATCACGACTCCCTGACCGGTTGGTATATAGTCTAATTGGGCGTTCTGAATAAATTGTCTAATATGAATCTTCAAGTCAGTTCTTTCATCGTGAAGTGAAACGTAGATAAGTCTTTCCAAGTGCCATGTACCATTTACAGAAGCACATAAGCTATGGTAAAGATTGTCCATCCAATCGTCCAACTTTGCCCTTTTCGGGGAAGGCTCATAAATGTACATTTTGGCAAATGTTAGGTCAATGTGCGGGTCTGTCACATAAGTTTCAGAAGGAATACCATGCGTTAAAAGTTTGTTGGTTGGGGGATATATCTTACACATTGAAAAATGTTCTAATTTAATGGTAGTGGATTCACAGTTTGCTGGTTTAAAATCCAAAGTTCGTTTAGATCCAAAACTTAGAATGCATACACCTGATGATAGGTCCAGAGAAAAATCTTCGTAGTTACCGTCTTCAATTGAAGACTGGCCGTCAGAGGATAAGTTCACTTGTACCAAATTAAATTCATAATTTGTTGCTTTCTGTAGATCATCAAGTAGTTTTTGCAAAATGGGTAGCCAAGAGGAAACAGAGAATGTCGCTCCCGAAAAACTATCGCTTATTCCTTCATCTGCAAAAGTAATTACTTTCCTTCTCGAAGTAAGTTTATTTTCATTGCTTTCCAGAGGCTTTGCGTCTAAAGGCAATTCCATCAATTCTTGCAGCAACATATCCGCATCACTTTGAGTATAAAACTCGGGAGTGTATTCAATGTTAAAGTTATTTTCGATCGATTCAAGCAAAGACATTTTTGAAACTCGGTGAAAAATCAATTAAAACATACGTCTGAAGTATAGGTGCACACAGTGGAAAGGTAGTCTCGCAACACACACCTGGCCACTTTATCTAACTAAAATGTCTTCATACTGGTTCTTTAAAAAAATCGATAAATAAAAATCACGTGATCACCCAAGCGCCCTCTACCTTAAAACTTTCTCAACCCTGTAGATATTGCATCATCTAACTTGTCTTAGCCTGTTAGAGAGAGTTGCCACTAAATGTAAATAGTACATCCTGCCAACAAACATATCAGATATTGAATCATCACAGATTTGCACACGTCACTATCAGCTGTCTTCTGCGCATGTCACTTCCTTATCTCTTATCTGATCTGTGATACCTGATAAGAGAAAATCAGTTTTTCAGTTGCCGTTAAATTTGTAGAGTTTGTAGGTTGGGTGTAGGTAAACTGTCCTGCAACGGATACCTAAGAATTCTTTAGCCGAGCAAACAGATGTTTTGTCCGCATGTAACAAGAATGTTGTCCGGTATTTTTTTTTCAGGTATTATAATTGCTTATATTTTTTTCTGATATATGTTGTGATTAGCTATCTTTTAGAGTAATATGTTTAATTTATCAGCAAGTTTTAATAAATAATTTTAGTTTATGAATTTATTAAAAGGATGTCTATGTAAAATTTAAGTCTATAGAAAAAACTGAGTGTAAAAATTTTGATGTGTTTACTTTATTAGCAAGTTTTCATTAATAATTTTAGTTCATGACTTTATTAAATAAGTTTTAGTTTATTATTGTAAATATTGTTTTAAACAATAATTTTAGTTTATGAATTTATTAAAAGGATGTCTAAATATTTGTAAAATTTAAGTATATAAAAAAGAATTGAGTGCCTTTCATCGCAAGTAAAGAATCGTAACTGCGTTTTTCATATTAGAATAGTCATAATACAGTGGAACCCCGATCTATCGTTCCCGCATTTATCGTCTTCCCGTATTGATCGTTTTATTTCTATGGTCCCTGCACAAACTGTATTCAAATAACGTTAACAAAACCCGCATGTATCGTTCGTCAAAAATTCGCTTTCCCGCGTTCATCGTTGTAAAATATTTCTTCTGACCGAAATGAAATTGAAGATCAAGTGGATCAATATGGCTACAAATCTAATTACTTCCTGGTATGATATCTTGGGTTGATGAGTTCTTACATCCAACAGGAATGTGTATAGTGTGAATTGTAGTGATTATATTTCCATTGATTTAGATGTAACAACGTGCGATATCCTAAGAATGGAAGAACTGTGACGCAAAAAATGAAAATAATGGCGAAGAAGCTGAGAATAATATTCATGCCGATGAGACTGAGCCAACTACTTTATCCTACGCAATAACGGTATTTGAAATTGTATGAATTTTATATACAAACATGAATACAGATAAAAAGACAAAAAAAGTATTGCAAATCTTGAAAATTTTGTTTAATTAAAAGATTAATGAAAAACCCAGTGTAAAATTAATGTTTTTTAAATATAAGTATCACTTAATTTCTGCACAATTTCAATTTTTTTTTTTTTTTTTTTTTTTTTTTTTTTTTAGTTTGGTAACAAATTTAGTATTTTTGGTATACTGTATAAATTGTGTGAATTCATACATATTGTTTTCTTCGTATTTTGAATTTAACCCGCATTCGTCGTTTTTCCGCATGCATCGTTTTTTACTACGCACCCTTGAAAAGCGATAGATCGGGGTTCTACTGTATATTTAATACGTGTTCAATAGATATCCTATACAAAATTCCAATGCATTTGTCAAAATTAGATCATGTTTTTCAGTACTAAATACCTATTTTATAAATAAATACTCCTTCATCTGCAATGCCTATAATTTATTACTGTTATTTATCAAAACTGAACAAAAATAATTTGCTTTAGTATAATGATCTTTGCTAATTGTTTCACAGAAATTAATTTAATGATTCATTATTTTCCTAAACGATGTAAAATATATTAATCGTTGTAGCTTAATTTTGATATTTTATTTTAGAATATAATGCCGATGTTTACTAAACGGATAGGTTTCTATTTTCTGAAACATTGAAATGGCTTTAATCTAACATGTAATCATCTTAATCCATAAGTCCCCATTTTTGAACATAGAATGAAGCACATGTCCCCACAATTCTGTACTGCATACCCCTAACAGCCTCCCTGGGTTTATCGGGAAACTAGCCCAGTGTTATTTAACCGGTTTTCCCGATATGAACGCACTTTCGCATGTCACGTGTAGGCATTTCTTATCTCAATTAATTATCAGTTACAAACTTGGGATATCGCATGCACGTGATTTATTTATGCTGTGGATATATTTGTGCGTTATTTAAGTACTTTTATTATTTTTTTCATCTCTCGCGTGTATAAGTTCATGGTAAGTTGTTTAACATTATCTATGTATTATTTTAGTTACATATAGGAGGATACCATAGTTCTAATTTGCTTTGCCTGATGATCACAATTGATTAGCCCTTACTTATATTTTTTTCAAATTGTTTTACTTGAAAATAATTATGTGGTTATTATAGTTTGGTAATTATATTTTCCACTTTTGATGTGTTGCACTTTTATGTGGGATTTTTTTGTTACTGTTAAAAGATTTTTACATGTTTTCCTGTATTTTGGTGTTTTGCAAAATTTTAAGTTGGTAATCCAGAGTGTAATTAATATTAATAGCATTATCAGCCAAAGTACTTTAAGTATTCATGCTATTTGTATCCAGAAACTGGGTTTTGAGGGGTATATGGTGAAAGAGCTTTCTTCAAGTGGCAGCTGGGAGGGAATTTAGAGATAATGTGTTTTAAATCATTACTCTATTTTCCTGACTTGCTAGCCTAGTTTTATCATCCAAGAAATTTGCCGAGACTCTAGAAGATGTAACACGATGTCCCTTCACGTAAGTAAAAACCTTGTATTTTTTTAGTTCAAGTAATGATAACTCTTTGCGATTTAAACTATCATTTTATCTAAGTAGTTGAAAGATATTTATGTACATGCGGTATAAAACTGTGCGTGGAATTGTGCTAAAACGGATCTTCAATTTTTATTTCCAATTGTTCAACTTTCTAACAATAGTACTATCTAGTCTAAAAGTTTGTGCTAGTTATGCTCACCTTCCTATAAAATATGTTAAGTGCATCAATAAAATATCATTCAAAAGTTTGATGCATGTATAAAATTATCCTTTCATAGTAAAACTGAAATTAGTGTTGCACATAAAAATATCTAACTCTTATCGTATTGAAATTCTATATATCAAGTTACTCTACTTGTGATATACAGTAAAAAAATATTTTGTAGGATTACTAAAGGTGTAATTTTTTCTCTAATTGATCTATAGAAAATGTAAGCTAGTATAATCACTGCCTAAAATCTATCAAAAATGTGTTGGGAATCTCTAAATAAAAAATGTTTAGATAAATACATTGAGTATTCATACATTTCGTATACAAAAACTTGAGTTTTTCGGGATATATGGCTAAAGTAGTTTTCTCGCAATAGAAAATAAGACTATATCCAAATCATTATTTGTAAAATCTTTCTATGGTATAATTTTCTCACTTCCCTAACAGTAGATTAAAATGTATTGATATCCTACTTTAATGTTAAACTGCTACTTAACAAAAATACGGTATACAAAAAATTAAAACTCTTGATTAAAAAAAAATAAATAAATTAACTCTTGGTTAAAAATATATTTGTTGTAAAATTATTTAACTTAAAATTAAAACTTGGTTAAAAAAATAAAATAAAAATACATTTACTCTTGATTAAAAAAAAATATTTGTTGTACAATTATTAACTTAAAATTAAAACTCTTAAAAAAATATTTGTTGTAAAATTATTTAACTTAAAATTAAAACTTGGTAAAAAAATAAATAAAAATAAAAATAAATTAACTCTTCATTAAAAAAAATATTTGTTGTAAAATTATTTAACTTAAAATTAAAACTCGGTTAAAAAAAATTAACTCTTGATTAAAAAAAAATATTTGTTGTAAAATTAATTATTAACTTAAAATTAAAACTCTTGATAAAAAAAATACTTGTTCTAAAATTAATTATTAACTTAAAATTAAAACTCTTGATTAAGTATTACTTTATGTGAATTTTTGATAGCTTATTAATACGTAAACCTGGTAAATGGTTTAATTAATTTCTATGTTGCATTAATAATATTAAATCACAGTAATTAATCAATAATTAAATAAAATGATGTAAAATTCATTTTACATTCGTTACCATAACTTTCGAGAAATATTACAAGTCCGCATATTATCAGCGATAAACCTCCTATACAACATTTCCCTTCACTAATTTAAAATTAATAATTCATTCATAAATTTAATAACTGGTGGTAGTACTCTAACTACTTAATTAAATAACGTTAAGTAAAATTCATTAAAGTTATCACAAACCTATGATGAATTGCAAGACAACATGTCATCATTGAACATTTTTTCTAAGTTTCAGAAAAGATTCAAGAAAATATTTCTAAGTCATCATACCTAAACAAGTTAATTCAAAATTTTAATAACAGATAACAGCGAAATTAATAATTCCATAAAATTTACTAAAATTCATTAAAAGGAACTCAGAAACCCAAAATTGCACAAACCCGATCCAAGATTCTGCGAAAAATTTTCCCCCAAGACCACATTCCTAAACTACGTTACACTACCATCTTTACCGTAATCCGTTACAGTCCCGACCCCTCAGGGTGGTATAGCACTGGACTCCAGATCAAAGGGTCTGCAGTTCGAACCTCACGGCCGGCAATTCCGAAAAATAATTTTTAAAAATAATTCCAAGTCTACAAGTTAGTTCCTAAATTAAGTAATAGGTGGCAGTGTTAAAATTAAAAGCAGTTCAGAATTCCGAAATACATCAGTGTCTGTCTGAAAAATTTTCTAAGTCCCCTTATTTGAAAAAAAGAAGGGCAAAAAATTCTTATCAACGCTTCCAACTAGCGCTACTTCCAACTTCCTCTCTCAACATCCGCTCCCCATCCGGTCTCACCATCCCTTCCGGCCACGCCCCCTTCCCCGCTCAGCATAGCGAAAGCCGTGTAAAGCCCGGGTTTCCTGGCAGCGGCAGCGTCCAGCGCTCGCCTTTGACAACCGCGAAAAAGTGCCCGAGGTGACATCTGTGAAAAACTGTCCACAGCTGTCGCGAAAGGGTGGTTTCCTGCAGGCGCGCGAGCGCGCGGCATTTTTCTGCGTCCACTTTCTGGAAAACGGTTGTTGGGCAGGCATTCTTCGTTCTGAAAACGCTTCGCACACTGAAAATGGCTGAAAGTGTTGAATATGAAATTATCGCTCTTGTATTAGATGAAGAGCAAGAAGAAGAAGAAATCATTTCATCGGCTTTTGTAAGAAAAGATACCCATGAAATATTTAAAAAAAGAGAGGATGAAGGAACTTTTAATATTTTAGTTCAAAGGCATCTAAAAGACGACGAAACAAAATTTCGTGAATATTTTAGAGTTTCGCGGGAGTTGTTTAACTTCATATTATCCTTTATCAGAAGTTCCATCACCAAAAGGTGTACCACCCGAGTGCAAAGACCAATTTCTGCTGAGGAAAAACTCTGCATTACTCTGAGGTAAGTAAGGATCAATTTTATTTTAACTAATAATAAGTATGAAATTGACAAATAACCTGAAACATAATGAATGCCGTAGTTAGTTTTATTAAGAGAAAGATAAGTTTGTATTTTTTCTGCCAAAATATTTTTGTAATATTTTTTTATTGGTGGCTGTTTATGCCACCAATATAATGCGGTTTGAAAGAATATATAAAACAATTTTAAGAAGTAAAACTTTTATTTTAATTTTAATTATTACTTTCCCGGAAAATTTTAGCAGTATACGACAATGTATGAATGGAATATTACGACAATTTTAGGACTGCATATGTATAAGCCTTGTTAATTGCATTAAAAAGTTTTAAAATATCCGATCATAGATTGCAGTTTGCGACAAATATATTTCAAATGCATCATTTAGGAATGGGTGGGCTTTCGAGCCCTCCAGCTTTGTAAATTTAAGAAAAATTCCGGTTTTTTTTTTCTTCAGTTTTGTGGTTATTTTAATCTTTTTTCAAGGCATTTTGACCCTCTTCCACGACCACTCCCGCTCAATAATTCGCCCCTCTTTGAAAAAATCTGACATGACGCCTCTGAAAAATTTCTATTAATTTTTTATTACAATAAATATTAGCATACCTCATTTCCTCCTTCTATTAACACTCGCTTTTCAGAAAATGTTCTTATTTTTGCTTACTAAGATGATGTTTATATTTTAGATATATGGCTACTGGAGAAAGTTTTAGATCGCTAAGCTTTCAGTTTAGAGTGTCCCACTCCTGGATAAGCTGCATTGTAAAGGATACTCTCAAGGCAATATGTGATAATTTGATGCGTGTGGCGATACCGCAGATAACAGAAGAACTTCTGCTTCAAGTTGCAGAAGATTTCAAAAATACATGGAACTTCCCAAATTGTTGTGGAGCAATTGACGGCAAACATGTTAGGATAAAATGCCCACAGAATTCAGGTTCGCTGTATTTTAATTATAAAGATTATTTTTCTGTAGTTTTACTTGCATTGGTGGATGCAAATTACAAATTCTTGGCAATAGACATTGGGTCTTATGGGAATGAAGGAGATGCTAGCATATTTGCTAAATCAAATTTTGGAAAGAAATTAGCAAATGGGAGTTTCCCTCTGCCGTCTCCTAAAGCTCTGCCAGGTTCCACAAATGTTTTACCCCATGTCATTCTTGGGGATGAAGCATTTCAACTGACAACGTATATGATGAGGCCTTATCCAAGAGAACAGGCTCGTCAAGACGAGTCAAAAGCAATATTTAATTTGCGCCTGAGCAGAGCCAGGAGAACTGCCGAAAACGCACTTGGCATTTTATGCCAATATTTCCGTGTGTTCTTTACCCCCATCGGCATCAGCCCAGACGTTGCAGACTATTTAGTAGCTGCAGCGTGCATGATACATAATTTTCTGAGGGATGGACATGTTCCATATCCAAAAGAGGACATTACTTCTAAGGAACATTCCATGGATATGCCTAAAAATAATATGACCCCCCTCAGGAAACATCCATTAAATGCAAGTAATGATGCATACAGACTCAGAGAAGAGTTTAAAACATATTTTTTAAGTCAAGACGGTATGCTGAACTGGCAAATAAATCGTGTGAGGAGAACAAATTAAATTAAAACTTTATCTTGATGTCTTCTTAATCATCATATCTCCTTAATCATTCGGCAATTCACCCCAATAAAATTTTCTAATCAAGATATAAAATCTTCTAATCAAGCATTTCTTAGTATTTAAAATATGGTTTAAAAAATTATTGCTTTCAAAATCAAATCTCCATTCATCTGCCATTTGACCCAAATATTTCTACAAGATTTGAAATATAAATTTTTCAGTTTTTTCCTTCTAATATGAGGTATCTAGTCCTCTAAAATTTAAAAAGATTACTTCCACTTACAATACAATCTTATTTGTTGAAAGGAAAAAAGTGTAAATATGATGTTTTTAATGTTTCATTCAATGTTTGTTTTATAGTCAAGAAATTGTAATTTATCAAGATATAAAATTTTCTAATCAAGCATTCATCAGTGATTATTCAATTTATGTATTATAGTCAAGAAATTGTAATTCATCAACATGTTAAATTTTCTAATCAAGCATTCATAAGTGATTATTATGTGGTAAATGGGGTATTTTGGTATGTTTCAATTATTCCATGTTAATTATAAAGTTAGTAATTTATTCAGCTTCTTTTTTAAAATATGGTTTAAAAAATTATTGCTTTCAAAATCAAATCTCCATTCATCTGCCATTTGACCCAAACATTTCTACAAAATTTGAAATATAAATTTTTCAATTTTTTCCTTCTAATATGAGGTATCTAGTCCTCTAAAATTTAAAATGATTACTTCCACTTACAATACAATCTTATTTGTTGAAAGGAAAAAAGTGTAAATATGATGTTTTTAATGTTTCATTCAATGTTTGTTTTATAGTCAAGAAATTGTAATTTATCAAGATATAAAATTTTCTAATCAAGCATTCATCAGTGATTATTCAATTTATGTATTATAGTCAAGAAATTGTAATTCATCAACATGTTAAATTTTCTAATCAAGCATTCATAAGTGATTATTATGTGGTAAATGGGGTATTTTGGTATGTTTCAATTATTCCATGTTAATTATAAAGTTAGTAATTTATTCAGCTTCTTTTTTAAAATATGGTTTAAAAAATTATTGCTTTCAAAATCAAATCTCCATTCATCTGCCATTTGACCCAAACATTTCTACAAAATTTGAAATATAAATTTTTCAATTTTTTCCTTCTAATATGAGGTATCTAGTCCTCTAAAATTTAAAATGATTACTTCCACTTACAATACAATCTTATTTGTTGAAAGGAAAAAAGTGTAAATATGATGTTTTTAATGTTTCATTCAATGTTTGTTTTATAGTCAAGAAATTGTAATTTATCAAGATATAAAATTTTCCAATCAAGCATTCATCAGTGATTATTCAATTTATGTATTATAGTCAAGAAATTGTAATTCATCAACATGTTAAATTTTCTAATCAAGCATTCATAAGTGATTATTATCTGGTAAATGGGGTATTTTGGTATGTTTCAATTATTCCATGTTAATTATAGTGATTTATTCAGATTCTTTTTTAAAATATGGTTTAAAAAATTATTGCTTTCAAAATCAAATCTCCATTCATCTGCCATTTGACCCAAACATTTCTACAAAATTTGAAATATAAATTTTTCAATTTTTCCTTCTAATATGAGGTATCTAGTCCTCTAAAATTTAAAATGATTACTTCCACTTACAATACAATCTTATTTGTTGAAAGGAAAAAAGTGTAAATATGATGTTTTTAATGTTTCATTCAATGTTTGTTTTATAGTCAAGAAATTGTAATTTATCAAGATATAAAATTTTCTAATCAAGCATTCATAAGTGATTATTATCTGGTAAATGGGGTATTTTGGTATGTTTCAATTATTCCATGTTAATTATAAAGTTAGTGATTTATTCAGATTCTTCTTTAAAATATGGTTTAAAAAATTATTGCTTTCAAAATCAAATCTCCATTCATCTGCCATTTGACCCAAATATTTCTACAAGATTTGAAATATAAATTTTTCAATTTTTTCCTTCTAATATGAGGTATCTAGTCCTCTAAAATTTAAAAAGATTACTTCCACTTACAATACAATCTTATTTGTTGAAAGGAAAAAAGTGTAAATATGATGTTTTTAATGTTTCATTCAATGTTTGTTTTATAGTCAAGAAATTGTAATTTATCAAGATATAAAATTTTCCAATCAAGCATTCGACAGTGATTATTCAATTTATGTATAATAGTCAAGAAATTATAATTCATCAACATGTTAAATTATCTAATCAAGCATTCATAAGTGATTATTATCTGGTAAATGGGGGATTTTGGTATGTTCCAATTATTCCATGTTAATTATAGTGATTTATTCAGATTCTTTATTAAAATAGGGTTTAAAAAATTATTGCTTTCAAAAGCAAATCTCCATTCATCTGCCATTTGACCCAAACATTTCTACAAAATTTGAAATGTAAATTTTTCAATTTTTTCTTCTAAGATGAGGTATCAAGTCCTCTAAAATTTAAAATGATTACTTCCACTTCCAATCTTATTTGTTGAAAGGAAAAAAGTGTAAATATGATGTTTTTAATGTTTCATTCAATGTATGTTTTACTGTCAAGAAATTGTAATTTATGAATAAAGTTATAAAATTGTTTAATTAATTGTTCATCCTTTAATAGTACTTTTTTCTTATGGAATATCGTTAGAACTAACAATCACAGTAACAATATGTCATTTCTAATTATTTCTTTGAAATGTTAACCTCGCAAACAAACTAGACATTTCTTAAAATGTCACAAAATAATAATGCATCGCATCGTTACAAAAAAGTAAAACTTACTTTCTGCTCGCTTTCACCATTCAAATTCCTAATTTTTTCCATCATTTTGTGCTCAACTTTTAAATACAATTTAAAATAAATGAGACATATACAAAGTTTATTTACAATATTTACACAAGCCAATTTTTGTATGTATTACAGAAGTTGCTTGCAGATGGCTCACTAGATTTTTCTTCTAGATCCCGTAATTCCATCTGGCTTACAATTTCAAAAACTTTCCTTTTTGTTTCCACAATCAATTGCGGTTTAAATTTTGAAACGGTTTTACCTAAGTTTGTGAAGAATTCCACAACTGGATCGTTTTCTTCTGTTTTGCGATCTAACAACTCTTTTAAAATGGCATGTCTGTTTTCTCTGTTTTTTTTTATTTCCTCTATTAATGTATCTTTTCTTGTTTTCTTGTCTAATTTTTTTCGTTTGTTTTTTTCTTCATCGCTGACTTCTTCCTCGCTGACATATGATACTTCTTGAATGTCAGCAGAGTCCTCCACATCGGATACATTTGAAATAGTTCTGAAAATTAATTTTAAATATACTAATCAAAGAGTGAGTAAAGCTAAATTCGTGTCTTTAAAATAAATCGATTCCATGCTTAAAGTATAATTTATTCTTTCGTTGAGTCGTGCTTAAGGGGAGGGAAATTGGGCATTAATCCGGGCCGGGAAAAAAAAAATGTACTTATGGATTACAAATAGTCGAATGAATTTCATAGTACTACAACTGAAAACTGTACATCAGTAAACACAGCCGAGAAAAAATACAGAATTTGTAATTTGGTGTATAGCTTTCTTTTTGAAATTAAGAACATGGTAAGCAGCTAGAATGCAGCTACATTACGAAACGTGCTGCATTAAAATCTTAGATAATAAATCAAACTACTAAATTATTGTCAGTAACACCAGCTGGTTTTTACTTTTGGGGACGGTGGGGGGGGGTGGCTGGTAAAGATCAGAAATTTAGTAAGTAGAAAATTTTGAAAGACCTGTAATTTCTTTTAATCCTGGGTCGCTAAATATGGTCCGCCCAGGACTGCCTAAACCCTTAGCACGTCTCTGCGTTTGTAATTACCATTAAAAATTTTGAGATATACTCACGGCCTTTCCCGAAAGCTGTCATCTAAAAACCTTAAATTTTCATCATTGTACTTTCCTTTACATGCTGCAGATCCGGTAGATAATTTTTTCTTTCTTTTTCTATAACTATCACGTATATTCTTTCACTTAAGTTTGCAGTCTGTAACTGCAAATAGAAGTATGTATAACATCAACAGTAGAATTCATTAATTAAAGAATTATTACACTGCTATAAACTGATTTTACAACATGCATATAAATAAGAAATAATTGGATTATCACATAAACATGGGTAAATTCTTTGCCTGATTACCACGTGGGTGTGCCGGGCAATAGCCCGGTGTTCTGTAAAATAAGGGCCCCCAAATCTCTCGATTTTTGGAATTGTAAATTCATAGACACTACAAGAATATTTTTTTAACACTAAATAGCCATATCATATGCTTATCACAAAACATTTTTTAAAATGATTAGTCACAAAACATTTTTTCATACCTCTTGGAATTTTTTTTTCTTCCTTTATTTTTTTTCTTTTGATTTTTTTTTTCTTTTTTGTATTGACTACATACTTACATGTTATATCTGTTATTATCTAAAAGCGTTTAATTCTGACTTTGAGTACATACAAATGTATGAAACGTGCTAATTTATTTTCGTTTTTACCAAATATAACATGAAAAGGGCCCCTAGATTCACACTCGCCCCTGGAACTCGTAAACCCAGGTTGCGGCACTGGATTGAATCAAGAAACAAAAAGTAAAATAGGATGTTTTTAAAAAATTTGTTTACCTAAACACAATAAAGAATCACAGGGGATTTCTAGACACAATCGAAAATTCGTTTTTTAGTATATTTCAGGTACAAAGTCCCTTTAAATACAAAATTAATACTTAATGATGAATTAAACCTTATTTGTTTAGAAAAAAGAACGTACAAAATGTATTTTGATATTTTTCATATCTCATTCAATGCATGTGTGTAATAGCAAACAGTATATACATTTGTAACATGTAAATATATTTTTTTATTCTTTTGTACCGTTGAGTATATAATTATGAAAAAAAAAATGTGATTTATGAAAATATGCGACTGCTAAGTTCTGTTTAATCAAGCATTAATTAGTACTTATATTCTCCATTCACAATAAATAACTACTTATTAATACTCATTTAATGTGAATTCGTTAAAATCCAAGGTACATTGGATGGTGTGTATTTCTTTTGTGCGTCCACGAATTCTCCACGGGCAGCGGCGTTCGCCGAGCGTCCACCACATCTGGACGGAAGCGGCGATCGCCGAGCGTCCCCTCCCGCCCCGCCGCTTTCGCGAGTAGCAGGTTATACCCCAACTGATCGAATCCCAAAAGACCGAAAACCAATTAACGGTCATTAACCATTGTGTGCTCTGGGTCTAGGAGAGTCGAGAATTAGGGGTTGTATTACTATTTACTATTATTGCATCCTGCTCTAATTCCCGATTATCTTCCGTCTTAGAATCCGATCCTTATCTATCCGACGCTTATAGCCCAACTCGTCGAATTCCAAAGCCTGCGCTTCAGGGGGGGGGGGAGGAAAAGAAAAAAAACATCTGCCGCACAGTCGCACATACGGATGGCCAAAAGTGAAAAGATTAATGGACGTCTATTATCGTATCCGGAAGCTCTCCTTCAACTGCAAAAGGGACTTGATCGGTCTATGAAAGAATACTCTGGCTTTACTTTCTTAAAGCACTTTATTAACGTTGTAATAAGGGTGTTGTTCAAAAAACAAAACTGCATAACAGCCCTTTGATGGACACAAGTCAAAATAAGATAAATGCGATAGAAATTCGGAATTTTTCAATTTTTTTTTTATTTTTCTTAAAAGCTGAGCACTGCAATAAATGAAAAATTAGTGCCATTTATGAAACCTTTAGAAAACAATTTCAAAGGTGGAATTCCACAGCTAAATACTTCAGAGTTCTCGATGATTTTTTTTTTTTTTTTTTGGCTCACACTCCCAGAAAGTGGTACGGTTTGCACAAAAAATCTGATACTCATTTTGTCATCTGATGTTTTTATTAACCTTATATAGAATGAATTAAAATAAAGGCATATTTTAATTCTCTTTACCCCATATTTTGTCTTTTAATGCGTTAAAGGATATTAGTCATTCATATGGGGGGAGGGGGGGAATTGTATACAATTTTCGCTGTGTTCTCAGTTAGAAGCACGTGTCATTTCTGACTACTTTTGCATTGGTTTCAAAAACGGAATATATTGATAGGTAGTATAAATACTAAGCAAATTTGCTTAGTATTTATACTATGCAAGGTAGTATAAATACTAAGCAAATACTGCAAGCAAGCAGCTTAGTATTTATGCTAAGCTAATCGTCAGCTTAGTATAAATACTAAGCAAAGGTAGTATAAATACTAAGCATAGGTAGTATAAATACTAAGCAAGTTTCTCGCATAATGGCGGCACTTTTTTGCCAATTTTTCATGTTGCAAGTCTAGGTTTGACTATTATGCAGAGGAAATCTACTCCGTAATATTATAACTCTCAAGCTATTTTTTTTTTTCTGCTTCAAAAGGGGGGTGCGACTATTATGCCTGGGCGACTATTACGCGAGTAAACACGGTATTAAGATATAATAAAAGATTTATTTTTAAGCTTTAGAAAAGGTATGAATCAAGTTTGAAGTGGGAGTGGGTGTATTAATATAGCTTTATAAAAATTTCTGAAAATGACTATTTTCATGATCTTTCGTCCACTTTCCCATTCAGTGTTTGCGCTGGACTTAAAAATCTCGAGTCAGGTTAACTCACTATGAATAAACGTAAGAGTCAATTTTTAGAACATGCGAGTCAGTTTAATAAGTTTTTAAAAATATTTTTTGAATATAGCTTTAAAAAATACGTTATTTTATTTATTTTTTCCTTTTGCAGTTTACGATTTCATTGCTAAATATGTCTAAAGAATAATATTTCAAGAAATAAAATTTAATTATAAATAAATTAGGTAATTTATTAAGAATATATGAGTTTTTATGATTTTTTCATGAATCAGCGTTTTTTACGAGCACTCAGTTATAACGAGCTAATATCGCGGCCCCTTCACGTTCGTTATAAGGGAGCTCCACTGTACTATACGCAGCAGTGAATATTTATCAAATTATGTTTGGTCTTATTTACATTTAATTTTTTTCTTTCACATTCAAATTAATATAATAATAGCTAATGACATTGCGTTTAAAACTGTTTAAAATCGCTATATTCTCTTCTTTGCTCTTGTATAGGAAAGTGTTTTATAATCGGTGTATTGCATCAAATTTGTTGATACATAATATAGTTAGAAAACGAACGAAACCGCCATGCTCGGTTTACTACATAATCGTACTGGTTCAGCAGAAAAGTTTCATTTCATGAAAGAATGTTAAAATCGGTAATACAGAAGACCTATTTCAAGAAAGTGCTAATTTATTTTGAGTATGATGTAAATGACTGCGACAGAAATTATTAATTTCATGTGGCCTTTAATTTTCGACGTCAAGCTTTTTAACTATGGATATTACAGAAGTATTAATTCTTCATTATTTATTCTATATCCTAACAAAGTAACTTGGAGTGGTAAAAAATTGCCAAAAATTTCAAGAAGGGAACAGATTAGTTTAAAGTAACGCATATTTTTATTTATTTACTATAACTGAAGTACCCATTGTTCATGGGTTAGTACTGAATGCAAATTTCAGAAAAGCAAGAACTTTCGTCAGCATTGTATAGGAGTACAATGAATGGGAGTAGCATATTGTTAAAAGTAAAGAAAGAAAAGTTATAATTTTTGTATATTGTTAAAAGATTACAGGTTAGAGAGTAATTAAGTAATTTTATTTGATTCGCGTTAGAGGTTATTTTGTGATGCGCGAACGAATATTTATGCATTTTGAAATAATTTTCATAAAATGTCGAATCTAATCCTTAGCAAAACTGGAAGCCTAGAATTGAATTTGAGCGACCACTTATTAAGTCGCCAAATTTCGCTCCATTCCCTGTAGTCTTTATTTCGAAATGCTGACACAAAATTTACGATTTTTGAAACGATTTTTGAAAATCTCAAAATGTAATCATATTTTAAAAATTCAACGCCTATAATTTAAGCGGAGCAACCACCTATTATGTCACCAAATTTCATATCATCAGAGGTACGGAATTTTTGTAAATAAAAAAACAGAAATTTCGCAGAAAAAAAAATTATATTTTGAAATTTTGCTAACATTCGCATAAACTACGTATAAAAAAATTATTTGCTCTTAAAATTTATATTCAATGTTAATTAAAAGCTAAATGTAGTGTTTTTAACATTTGAGTGTTTTAGAGTCGATCTTTTGTCTGTAACGACGAAATAATAATCACGAAAGAAACGTTCTGGCTCTCCGCTACATTTTCAAGGAGTGCTTTGAATAAAGGAATTTTCAAAAAGCTTTCGACAGATATAATTTTTCATAGTTGCAGCCACAGATGGAGAAAATAATTGACAAATATCAAAATAGGCTTCATATGTTGTCATGAATTTCATGTACAAGGAAAGTTTATAGAAAGTTCTTTCAGATACGACTTATAGCATTCTGCTGTAATAAAATGAAAATTCGCTGATTTTGTCTTTCAAGTATTGTTTTTAAGTCTTCTAATTTGTTCCACAAACGGTAAGCAAATGAGTAACTTAAACGCCACGTCAGACTTGATATAGTTTTGAAATTTCTCAAATTCTGATTAGCATCTATATAAATAAAGCAATGCGTAAACTGTCCGTTAGTCAGTTATAGTTTGTCTGTCTGTGTCTCGCGTAGCTCGCAGACGGGTGATCGTAGACCTACCAAATTTTGTACGGAAATTCTCCAGCATGGGTCCCGATACACCTCGAAGCGATTTTTTCGAAATTCGAATTAGTTTAGGAGATATTGATAAAAAACCGCGTCAAAAACACCAATTTTTACTTTCCGCAATACCGCAATCCCTGCAGTGAAAAAGTGAGAAATAAGCATCGAGGTTGCCATGTTTGGAAAATTTATTAAATGATTTAGACTCTTGAATTAAAAATAAAAGAATATTCTTTTTTTCTGTTTAGAATATTTGTAAGGCTGTTTTGTAATTAAAATATCGTGTACATGTGAAATCAGAGCAGGAATGAACTCTTTTATACTCAAATTAAAAATAGGATTTGGAAATTTTCCGAGACTAAAATGTGCAACTTTTTATTTTGGCGAAAAATAAAATGGTTGATATGCGATTTTCAGAAGATGATTCTAGCGCTTGGCGCAATTTAATGAGAGTGTACTTTTAAAAACAAGCGTAGGTTATCTTATAAATAAAAATGAAATTCTGTTTGTCAGTTTGTCGATTTAGGTAGTATACAAATCCACAAAAATGGACCTATCAGCCTGAAATTTTGCACAGATATGTAGAATAATATAGAATAAATGATAATCCACTTTAAAACTTTGAAAATCCTTCCGTTCCCGGAATTTTTTATGTTCTCCTCGCAGAAAGCTTTCCGTAATTGTAACCCCTGTAGTGAAAAAGTGTGAAACAAGCATCGTGGTTGCCGTGTGTGGCGATTTTGCCGAATAAAATGTTTTAAATTCTTAAAGTAAAAATAAAAGAATAGTAATGATTTTTTTTAGTTTATATTTGTAAGGTTATTTTTTTAATTATAATATCGTGTGCGCATAAGAAATGAGATCAGGAATCAAATGCTTTATACGCAAAACAATGAGGATTGAAGATTTCCGAGACTAATATGTAAATTTTTTTAGTTTGGCGAAAAATAAAATGGCTGACAGGCCGATTTTTAGAAAGTGAGTCCTAGCGGTTTGTACAGTTTTAGGATTTTTGGCGCAATTTACTGAGAGCTTAAGGAAATAGCATTTTTGAAAACAAGTGTATAGGTTTTATTAGAATTGATTTAACTTGGGGGAATTCCGCCAAATTTCAGAAAATTGAACTCTTCTTATCGAGATAACGATGAATAAAACACGTTATAGTTGATAATTTTAAAAATATGCCTGCTTTACTGTTTGGCGGTCGAACCGTTTCCCATTTTGATTGCTGCTGCTAAGTCAATGCTTCGAATGATTTCCTGAAAAAACTCTTGCAAAATGGTGTATTGGCACTTTGGCGAGCACTATGGCTGTAACTTGCCGCTAAATGGCGCTGCAACGCATCAACTTCTATACCGTTCGACCGATCGGCATAAATTTTTTTATACTTACACATTTGAGCCGAAGAATATATTCTAACTGTGTTCCTTTTGATGTCACTCACCACTAGATGGCACTGCAATGCATTATTATTTGAACTCGCCACTAGATGACGCTGCAGCAGGCCAAATTCTTGACCATTCAAACGGTCGCTATGAAAATCAGTATACATAGCTATTTGAACAATGAGAATATTTTGGCGTTATCCATTTTGCTATAATTCGCCACTTGACGGCGCTGTAGCAAATCATTACTTGAATTAACTACTAGATGGTCCTGCAGTGTATCAATTTTTGACTGTGCAACTGATGGCTATGAAAATAGGTATACATAGATATTTGAACAAAGGGAAGAGTTTGGTGCTATCCATTTTCCTATAACTTGGCACTAGATGTCACGTCAACACATGAACTTCAGGACTATCGAGCCGATCGTCATGAAAATTCGTATACATCAATATGTGAATGCGAAGAATATTTTCGCCGTAACCGTTTTGCTAAAACTCGCCAGTAGATTGCGCTACGCCGCATCGCCTTCTTCACCATACAAACGATTTCCTTGAAATTCGGTATGCATGATTATGAACACAATATAACGCAATATCCATTTTTGCCATATCTCTTTATTACAATAAATAGTAATCACAAGAAATCGTAATATTCAAAAGTCCATTCATTCCCGTGCGAAGAACGGGTACTGCAGCTAGTGTAAATAATAATAAACCCTTTGTGGCCTTTGAATTATTAGATTGATATTCTTTATTTTCTGTAAAAGCTATAATTCACTTTTAAATTTCAAGTAAGCTTGCAAATGTCTTGTGTAATGATTTTATAACCTTTGTAGATAAGTGCAAAATGGGAAAAAAAAAGCCTAATGATTGCCAAAGCTTTCGATTCTTGATGATGTATTGCCAGATATTTCACAAAAATTTCCAATCAAGTAATTTTTGCTCAACAAAATATCAATTTAGAGTGGACATTCTTTCTAGCATTATATAAAACTTAAAAATATGCGATCTTATTGAAACTTCGCGACATTTTCACCTAGCATAAGTACAACCCCCGGAGGGAGTGAAGGAGTGACATTTACACAAGTATGAAGGAGTGACATTTACACAAGAACCAACTCCTTCTTCCTACTAAATCGTATACGCACCCACTAAATCGCTATTCCTCAGTTATTTTTGTGCTATAGTGTGTTCCTCAAAAATTCCTTATCTGACATTATCATAAAATTCATCGGATTTTTTTTCTTTTTTTAATAGCAAAAAAAAAAATGAGAGAACGCGAAACGAAATAAATGAAATAAAGAACGCTATTCTCCCTGTGAGAAGAAGGAGCTATTTACTACTATTTCATAAAAGTAGAGTCAATCATAATTAAAACACTTGATTTGTGCAAAAAAAGTCTTTCGAATATTTAAATATTTAAGTAATCGTTACATTTCATATAAACTGAACTTGCAAATCTAGCATTTATTTCAATTTTTTTTTAAATCTTAAATTACAAAATAATTAATGCAAAACAATTAATAATCTTTATTTGTTTCGCAACATAAATCCAAAGGATTGCATAAAACTTTGTTAGTTATATGAGCAATTTATAGGGGCTTCAGAAAAAAAAAATCGCGGGGGGAGGAAGGGGGCTCGCTCTTTTCCGGGACCACACTGTACATGGAACAAAATTGCATTTCGACGTAAAATACACTGAATTTTCTGATTTGGTTAGTTTTGTGGAGAACGGAACGTGCCTACACTCCATCTTTGAATAGTTGGATATCCGAAAGCTGAATTTAGTTGGTGACATGCTGAAAAATTTTCCTTATTCACTAAAAATCTAGAAAAAAGCACAATGTCACAAAGAAAATCCACAACCTCAGTTATTAAGTAACAAAAACACGATTAAAATACAACAGACAAGCAGTTGGCTGTATTTTCATTTGTTCTTTTATACTAAACGAAGAAGTTGGCGACACTTGCCAACGTACAAAGAAACCAAAGTAAACTTTTTTGTCAAATACCTTCACGAAATATTCTTCTTAAGATATAATACCTGTTCCGTAGTTTTTATCAAAGAAAACATATGAAGAACTGTTTTCTTAAAAATAATTGTTAACTATAGGTAAACGTAAGTCGGTAAATTATGAAAAATCGCCATTAATGGCTATACGCAAGGTGTTCCATAAGTTGTGAAGTTGTTCTAAGGAACATGCAAGAACCAAGGAATGTGTAGCTAAGTAACATTCTATCAGATCCAATCTTTGGGTTTTGTCAATTATGCCTTTTTTACGAATAAGCCTTATTAGGGGCCGAATGCCTTGTACGAAAAGCGAGTCTACGAGCTTTGGCCCCTAGTGACGTAAAACAAAACTAACCTAATTTCCATGCCATTTCATGTTTTTCAAATGCACATGTTTGTGCAAATAGAATTTGTGCTTTATTTCAAAGCATAAACCCTTTTGTGTTGGCGACACTCGCCAAGCATGACCACCTAAAAACGGTTTTTAATTAATAGTTAAAAAAGTAATTAAAATTTAAAATTCTGAACCTCAGTTGAACATTACCAAAGTCTTGGGCTTATATGTTCAAATTTTCAAAGCTCTGCGCATGGGCGCTGGCAGCATAGGGCAAGGGGGGGGCAATCGCCACCCCCTGGATTTTTGTATGCAGTGTTTCCCCTTGCTTTTTTGCTCTTTCCAACATGGTAACCATACGTTGAAGTAGTCATTGCCCCCCCCCTGGGAAATATTCTGCCGGCGCCCTTGGCTCTGTGTGCTGCAGATTTGTCTGGAGAACATTCATTTTTATTATTATAGATATAGATAGATTTGGCGTAAAACTGGCATAATTTTCGTGGTATTTCATGATTTTCAAGTGCACTAGATACTTCATGGAAGTAATAGGATTTCTGTTAGCTCAAAGCATGAATCATTTTATACGGGCGAAACTCGCCAAGCATGGCAACGTAAAAACGGTTTTTAATTAATTATTAAAAAAGTAATTAAAATTTTTAAAATTCTAAGTAGCCTATAGCCGTCTCCAAGTTCCCATCTATCTCTATATCAAAATTCATCACAATCGGTTCAGCGGTGTAGGCGTGAAAGCGTAGCAAACAAACAAACAAACTCACTTTCGCATTTATAATATTAGTTAGGATAAATAACTTTTTTAAGCATACTTAACCATCTTTTTGCCGCATATTTATTCAAAACGTAAGGTAAGAATATTTATTTCTGTCATCAGCGTGTTAAACTAGTTTCTTAGTAAAATTTACTTCTAACAGAAAATCTTTGAAATAAAAATTGAATTGGGGGTTAGTTTTCAAACGAAACAAAACTAACTTCTTGCAATGCAAGCAGAAACATAAATGTGAACATTTTGAAAATTTCCTTGATGATAATTTTATACAAAAGCAGAAGGTTTTAGTTGTGCTTAAACTTTTCAGCATTATTAAATTAATAATTGTTGTTTTAAGGTTGTATGCTCTATCCAAATGGATAAATATTACAAGCAGCAATACAAAGCAACTTTCATATCACACCATACAAAGAAGGATGTTATAACAGTAAAAAAAAAAAAAAAAAAAAAAAAAAAAGAAAGAAATAAAGAAAGAATGAGAGAGAGAGAGAGAGAGAGAGAGATTGTTTAAGATGCAAATTGAAATGCCGTAGTTCGATGATAATATGTAGGATAATAAATATTTCAATTAAAATATTTATTTTCAATCGTCAATTTCATTACCTATCCCAATGTTGAGCATTTATTATAGTAGCGTGACCAAATTTTGCAGCTGGTTAATTTTTAGTTATTCATGTTAGATACATTTTGAAGCAATAGTTTATTTATATCTACTGTTTTCTATGGGAGGAGGCCTAAAAAAGGGCCCCGTAAAAAAACACACAGAATTAAAAATATCTGTTTTTTATGAAAAAAAAACCCTCAACCTTGTGTGTGCTAGATTTTTTTAAAATTAAATCTTTGAAATGTTAGAGTCTGAGATAGGTTCCCTGTAAAAAATAATAATAATATCAATAATAATTAATCAAAAAAATTAAAGACGTTCTAGGAAGCAACGCGTGCTAGGAAGCAACTTATGCTTAAAAACAGTAAGGTAACTTTAAACCGTGTTTTCTCAAAAAGCATTTTTAATGAATTGTCTATAACATGACCAAATTTCTCTAAAAAGTTGTAACTGCTGTTAATATACCGTGTTTACTTGCGTAATAGTCGCACTTTTTGTGTCAATTTTTCATGGTGAAATTTAGGTGCGACTATTGTGATGGGAAATCTACTACATAATATTGTTCACTCTAATGCTAAAACATTACTATATTACCAAATGCTTCCAGATTATTGCAATATATTAAATTAAATAATCTTTTCGACAGTTGCACACAAAAAAGAGCTATACTTCCACACTAATATTTTTACAGACATATATGAAGGTCAAATATACGTGACTGCGACTTTTATGCCGATAAAACATTTTGACGATTTTTTGTCTGCTTTAAAACGGGGATGCGACTAATTATGCGAGGGTGGCTATTACGTGAGTAAACATGGTATATAGAATGAACTAATATTAAACCTGGATGAGAAAAAAAAAAATGAAATTTTTACAAACATATGTATAGTAAAATATTTTAACAAACACACATATGTAATCATCTTTTAAGTTATAATTTGAAATCAAATTAAAAAATGCTAAATATGTATTTAATTTTTTGAAGTTAATAATATTTTATTACTAAATTTGCAACATTAAGTATGTTCAACAGTAAATATATGTGCATTTTAAATTTCATTTATCCTGCGGATAAGGCAATGCTCCTAAAAAAAAAACTTCCCCCCCCCCTCAAAAATCTATGAATAGAAGTTTTATCTCGAGATTTAAAATATGTCATGGTGTATCAAAATATGTCATAGTGTATCATTAAAGAAAAAAAAAATAATTATGCTACTACTATTCATTTGCTGACAACATCCCCTGTAATTTTTGTGGCGGATCGCGGTTTCAGCCCCATTATTGATGATAAATGACAGCTACTCCGTGACAGCTGGACACGAGCCGAAGGGAACCACCGCGAGCATAGAAGTGACCGCGAGGAGGGGGAGGGCAGCTAGGGTCAGGGTCAACTTGCTTCCTCACCGAGACAGCAAAGATTCTCTCTCCGAAGGAAAAAGGAGATAACACATTTACATTTTGGATTTTTACTAGGTCCCCAGCCTAATGAGACATCTGTTGATAATTCATTCGGCGATTTGGGATTCGACGATTTGAACCGTTCCCGTCCCCAAACGCGTTCTTTGGACGCGAGAGGCACCGCTGAGGTCATTAATCACTCTGGTCGCTGGACGCCGGCCGCCTCCAGGAAACCAGGGCTTAAGGGGCATTTGGACGCGGATTGCCTGGAGCTATAAGAAAATACCCCCGAAATGCAAGGCGAAAAAGGCGTCCATTTTTTCCCACTGTCGAAAGAATCCAGAATCTTCTTTGTAGAGGGTGGTCAAATTAGTTGAGAAAAGAGCAGTTGCTGGGCGATAAAAAGCGGTCATCTTACTTCTTATCTTTTGTGTGGGTCATTTTTCCTAAATGTCCTGTACTTTTTCCCCTTGCTTTTTTTCTGTTTTTTTGTCATAGTACAACCTTTAACCCCCACTCCCAGTACAAAATTTAAAAATTTCATCTGCGTATTTGCATTAATGGTAAAATTCAAAATATTATTTTGGGGGAAAAAATAATAATATAATGTTCTTTCCCATAAAAAAAAAAGAAAAAAGCTTGAAAAAATGAAGCCGATAATTTTGGCTGTTGCTAACAATTTTACACTTACTGTTATATTCCCTCCTTTCAAATACCAATATCGAATTTTTAAAGTTTCGAATTTCTGAGCTATTTCAAATGAATAAGATTACAGAGGAAAAGCGTGAGAAATTATAGAAATCAAAAGAAAACTTGATAAGTTAGTATATTTGTGTATATATTTCGATACAAAATTACACTTTCCATATATTTTTTAGCAAGGAGTTGTTTACTAGGAAGTATGCAAATTCATTAACATATACATTAGGTTAATCTAAACTCTTGAGCTAAACTTTAAGGGGTGGTAACGCGTATTCACGTTAGATCTAAAGAGAACAGCACCAAACTCCAGACGGTTAGATCCATAGCCGTGCGAAAGGCTAGAACCCTGGACCTGTACACCTCAATCATCTCCCAATGTTCAGTGGTTTTATCCACTCGGCCATTCTTCGGCAATGCAAGTCAAAAGCTGCGATTGTAATATGGGCATTTTAAACTTCTTCAAAATGCCAAAATGTACTTTAAATTCTAATATTTTATGTGTTGTTAAAAAACCTTAGTTTACAAATTATGATCATATAATATGTAAAATATGTTAAGTAAATTATGTTAACTTAAAAAACTTGAATGCCATTAGAGGATAGTTCATGTCATCGATAATGTCGTTTAGAGTTTATTTCTCCCTTCCCGAAGATTCCCTCTAGAAACTGCTAATAATCATTGAGAGGATTTTTAAATTGCGAATTACATGCAACATACACATGCAACATACATGCAACATATGCGTGTTACACGAAACACGTGTCCACCATTGTTTCAGTTTTAGTTCGGGAATCGAACTTGCAAACGTAACCTATGGTTACTAATTCGATATCTCAATGAATAGCTTGAGGAAGAACTTCTAAAACAATTGACAGTGTTTAAAATTTTAATTTACTAGCGTAAAAAAAAAAAAAAAAAGTTTCAGGAACCGGTGGTTTATCAAACTTCTATGAGTAAATTTTTCTTAATACTTCTGAATTATATTTTAATAAAAACAACTATTAGAGCGACTAATTTTTTAACCGAATCCGAAAGGTTTTGAACTCGTGCATATATGATTGAAAATTATACTTATGTACCTAGTAATTTTAAGTGATTCATAGGTATTTTCAATTTATATTGAAAATAGTAACAACAAGAATAAAATGATAATGTTTCTTGTACTTTTTTTTATTTGAAAAGTATTTTGTACTTCTATGTCGATGGTGATGGTGTTTTGAAGATGTATTCGAATTTCTGTGCCTATGCTTGAACATCCGCTTATAAATCCACGTCAACGAAAGACACAAACACATGGGGGAGGGGGGCGTAAATATCTTAGGTGGAGACTTTTCTGCGCACCTAATGCATATTCATGTTACATATGGAGAAAACCACACAAAACTCTATACCGTTAGACTAACGGCCGCGCGAGAGATCAGAACCCTGAATCTCCACTTAAGCCATCTCCCAATGTTAAGAGGCTGTTTTGCTCTCTCTGTCATTAATGTCTGCCAGTCTTCTTAATTTTTTTTTCTTAAATTTCTTTTGTTGCTGAGCTTATTCTTGAAACTAATATTTAGCATACAACATTTCATACTTTTTTTAACTCTTTTCAAAGGTTTCTACCTATCATAATCTCCTTAGGACAAAAAAAAAAAAAAAAAAAAAAAAAAAACTTCTTTTGTTAGCATAGTTTTATAGCAGCTAGTTTTAAAATTTATTAAACTGTATTGTTTGCAGCTGTATCACCGATTATATACCCGATTGTTTGGCAAACGAAAGAAGCTATTTCGCTTTGCAAAATTTTGCACCTTGCAATACATAGAAGGTTGTTTAAACATTAAAAATTTGAATATAAAATAATTCTACGTGCAGTTTAAATGTACACAGAATGCATTAAACAAAGCTTTAATGAGGTCTTTGCTTATACGAATATACACACAGTTTATTTTTTAATGTATGCTATCTGTACATAATATAAAAGAATAGGCAAGCGTATGAATTCAAACATTATTTCAGACATTTTAAAAGAACATCATTACATTAAAATTCATCTTCAAGAACTGCATTGAAAATGAACTCAAAACACAAGCTTTACCGCGGGAAAAATTTTCAGGATATTTTGAAGGATGAAGGGATTGGAGAGTTCTTTCGCAGCGTTCTTCGAAAAGCTGTAAATTAATGAAGGACAGATTCGCGTCCAAAAGCCCCATAAACGGGGGAAGAGAGACTCGTCCAATTGCCCCCTCTGAAACCAGGAAACGATTTCTTCGGTTTGGCATTTCAGAGGTGGGGAGAATCTCGCGTCCAAAAGCCTCATAAACCGGGAAAGCATCCACATGGATCCGCAGAATTAACATGGGATCCGCATGAGGTGAACTGCCCTTTCTTCCCTACTAATAGGGTTTCTTTAAATATTTATTCAATTAGTTTTATTCGTTTATGCTCTATAAAATATTTTATGCAAAAATAAAAGTTTTATTTGGTGAACAAAAGTGAAAAACAATTTCCCTTTTCTTAATTAAGTAATTCTCACGGTTTTACATGAAGTTATATTAATTGTTGCAAAAGATTTATTTATTTTTCTTGCTTTTTTTTTTGTTCATATATGAAATTCAATATTCGATAACTTATCCATCTACTACTACCATTCTGGCGTATTTCAGCAAGTTTTTTTATCTTAAAAGTTTAATAAGTTATAACTTTTATAAAGAACAGAAGGAGAATTATAAGATATAATTTTATCTTATAAAGCTTAAAAAATTATTTTTAACCTTTTACATTATAAGATAAATACTTTTTACTAATTTCATGACAATTTGGTAAAAAGTTGAAGTGTGTAGGTCTAAGGTTCTGGTCCTCGGCGCGACTGTTTTCTCCAGTTGTAACCTGAATAAGCGTAGGGACCCCTCAAACAGTTCTCCGCCGAAGGCATGCCTTAATTAAGCAGACAGCACTCGTGTAGAACTGCCTTAAACACAAAATCAAAATAACTTTCATCATAACTTACAGTGAAAGTAAAAAGTTTTATATTTTTAATATTAAATAAAAATCATAATTTCTTCCATTCCCTATTTGAGAGGGTGTATTAAAAGCACTGACATAGGGTTTTCTTCTTGAAATATTGATGTTAGACATATATAATTAATTACAAAGTTACTTTATGGTGTCGAAGAAAATTTTCACGAAATTAAATGTAAACAAAGATAGGGGACTGGCAGAATACCTAAGCTTAAAAAGAATGTGGGAGCAAATTAACAGGACAGAGAATGGGGGATGGGGGGACCGATTCACAGAGTTGGGGGCCCAGGGCAAAAGTATCAATGCCCACTTCCCCTCTTACAATAACTATTTTATACCCTACAAGGCAACTTTCATATCACACCATACAAAGAAGGGCGTTATAACAGCGTAAAAGGATTATTTAATCAAGATACAAAGTGTGGTAAAATAGTCCGATAGTAATAATAATATGCAGGATAATAATATCTCAATTATATTATTTAATTTTCGATCTTAACATTCAGAGGTTTTGAAGTTGCATATTCAACACTATATTTGTACTTTTTTTCCTGATATTTATATCTTTGCATATTGTTACAGAATACCCTGCTTGTTTCCTGGGTTCGTCGTTCTTATGTCCGGTTGGTGTAGAAAGTTCTAGTAAAGAGTCGCCAGTATGGAAAACGAACCTTATTGTTTCTAGAACTTTCTACACTGCTAAGACTGCCACTATGCCAAGAACATGTCATTGCTTACTGGAACAAATGCCTTTCGAAGACAGAACGTAACTCTTGTGTTACGAGAAAGGAACTTCTTGCTATCGTTAAGGCCGTTAATCATTTCCATCATTATCTGTACGGCCGAAAGTTCCTGCTCCGAACGGGCCATGCCTCTTTAACGTGGCTTCTAAATTTCAAGAATATGGAAGGCCAGATAGCCAGTTGGATTCAGAGATTGCAAGAATATGATATAGAAATACGTAATCGGAAAGGAGCATCTCATGGAGACGCCTATCCTTTGTCGAGAAGGCTCTGCATAGAAAGTTGTCGCTATTGCTCCAGGGCTGAGAAAAATTACCATCTGAAATATACCGTTGTCTGCCAAGTTACATCATCGGCGCCATCTCAAGATCCCTGGAGTGACGAAAATGTTCGTGTGGATCAGTTAGCTGATAGCGACATTAAACGCATCATGGAGTTAATCGAAAAATCTAACGCTAAACTCAGCTGGCAAGAAATATCATCTTGCAGTCCGTCTACAAAAGAGAACTGAGCTTTATGGGATTCGCTTCGCCTGAAAATGGAGTCACGTATCGAAATGGGAGAAGTAAGACGGCAAGACGCTTCGACCGCAGATAGTACTCCCTCGTTCGAGGATTCCGAAGGTTCTAGAAGAGGTGCATAATGACTTAACTGGGGGCGATTTTGGCGTATGAAGACTTTGCAGAAAGTTCGCGAGCGCTGCTATTGGGCTAGGGCTTGACGCGATGTTGAAAAGTTGTGTGAAGCTTGTGACGTCTGTGCCGCCCGTAAAGCCCGAAGAAACGAAGCCGTGGAAAACTATATCGTTTAAATGAAGGAGCGCCTTTTTAGAGGATTTCCTTCGATATCCTGGGACCTCTTCCGTGAACTTCGGATGGCAACAAATACATCCTAGTTATCATTGACTATTTCTCTGAATGGTCCGAAGCGTATTCTATTCCCGATCCAGAAGCTACGACTGTAACTGAGGTAGTGGTGCAAGAATGGATTTCCAGGTATAGAACCCTTCTGCAACTTCATTCCAACCAAGGAACGTGCTTTACCTCTGCAGTTTTTAAAGGACCATGTCAACTTCTCGGAATAGACAAAACCCAGACTACGCCTTTACACCCACAATCCGACGGTATGGGGGAGAGGTTTAATCGCACTAATAACTTCTCGCTCCTGGTCTCTAGGAATCAAGAGGACTGGGACATAAAAATCCCCCTCTTCCAACTGGCTTATGTGCCGTCCATGAGACTTTCGGCTTCACACCTTCTCAGATGTTATTCGGAAGAGGTCTTCGTCTTCCCGTCGATCTAGTGTTTGGCCGCCCTCCAAATAAGCTTTAATCGCCTGAGGAGTTCATGGAAAATCTTCGGGCACGGTTTGAAGACGTGCATCATTTTGCTGAGCAGGTCAACCTGAACATGGAGGAGATGAAGACTCGCTACCACACGAAGGCTACGGGACACAAGTTCAACGTGGGCGACAAAGTTTAGTTATGGAATCCTACTCGACGGAAAGGCCTGTCTCCCAAGCTGCAATCGCCGTGGGACGGTCCTTACACAGTCCTAAACAGACTGAGCGACATCATCGTACGGATTCGTAAGTCACCTAACTCTAAACGAAGAGTTGTTCATTTCGATCGGCCAGCCATTTACCGCGGCTGTAATTCATTATTTGAATATTAGACCATGGTCACTGTGACGTAATTCCTCCTTTCTTTCATCTCTCATTTCTTACCTGTCTTTCTCTTTTCTTCCTTTTCCCTCAACTCTCTTTTACTCAGCATACATATTTGTAATATACATATTTGTAATATATTGGTTTTTTATTAATGTTTATTACTCATCAGTGTGCAATTATTTATAATGTTCATTATTTATTTATTAGTGTGTATTTTTTATTGTGTTTATTGATTACTTGCTTAAATTATCTTGTTAAAGGTTGTTTTGTAAGTATTTGTGCGACCTCCTGACTGGGGATTGTACTGCCCGGGACATGCAGTCCTTTGTCAGGGGGCAATGTTAGGAATTTTCGGGGCAACCCACTGTTCTGGGGCTAAAAATAGTTAAAAATTCGTATTCTAGGCTTCAAATAGTTAAATTTTGCCTTTTGTGCATGAAAATCGGTCAACTAGAACCGGAGGTTTCGGTTTTCCCATTCATTTGTATGCAGTTTCTAGAAATCTTGAGGTCCTAGGCCTTCGGCAACTTCACTTTTGGGGACTTATTTTTGGAGCCAAATTTGGCGATACTTCGCCAAAAGTCGCGAAGCTTGGCGGCATTTTGGCCATTTGGCGTGATTTCCCCAATGTTTCCTGTAAAGACATTTTTTCAGCATTACCATGCATAATAGCCTAATATTTTTCTTCTATGACGTAATCAAAATTCCCACTTTATGTGGAATCTTCGAGAAATAGATTCTTCTGGAAGCTCCTTGTAGCTTCTGCCTCTTCTATAAATGCAAGCGCGCTGTCCCGATAGAGTCAGTGTGAATTGAGCTCCCGTGGAGTGAGTTTGCTGTGTTACGCTTTGTATTGGGGCTACAGAAGCGGTGTTTCCGCTTGCTTTTCGAAGCTGATTTTCAAGTGCTGTGTGTAAATTTTTTATTACTGTGTCTTAAGGGATTGTGTACGATATCACTTGCATATTTCCATTGAATTTTCGACTGTGGAAATGTTTTATTTTGTGTGAGAAATACAGCATTTGTGAGAGCTTCAGACTTAAGCGAACTGTTAAAAGCACATTACTGTTTGATAGTGCTTGTGAATCTTATACAGTTGATTGTTCGACGAAGTTCTAGAAGCAATAAAGTTCGTTTTCCATCCTGGCAAGTGGACTCTTTACTAGAACTTTCTACACCAACCGGACTTTAGAACGACAAACCCAGGAATTAGCAAAGTATTCTGTAACAATATATTTATGGGGTAGATCTTTATTTCACTCGACTAAGGAAGGCATTTCCTTTTGTCAGTTCCCATTGAAAATCAGCTCCATGGTTTCCTCGCGATCAGCATACATCACTCCATTGGCCAAGCCTAAAGCATAAGTTTGCACTGTATAATTGACTGAGAATATAACGTTTAGCTAAAACAGAGTATAGATATAATGGTAGGGCTACGAAATAGTAACTATAAATACCATTATTTTTCATAAAATTAGTTTCTTTGTCTCTTCTTTTATATTAAAATAAAAATTTACAGTTTCTTAAACTTAGATTTTTTTTGGAAGGGGGAGGGGGGCATTTTTTTCGGGCCCGGGCGTGGAAGAACATCAAAACTTGAAAAGAATAGGATGGTAAACTGGACTGCAATGGGCAAGAATAACCTTCGTTACGCCAATACATCTTCCTAGATTTCTATATTCCTAGTCCAAAAGTAGAGAAATTATTTTTCAACATACTGGGGTGGAGGGTCCCAGCAAACACACACCTGCTGGCGGAGAACCCTGCCAGTGCCTTTCTGCCATCACGTACAGCACCGGCACGGCACTGCAAAAAGTAACCGAATCGTACCAAAAGTCGTCGCCCGAGAAGTACCTTGCCAGAAGCCCGGGAAGGCAGCGGCACTCTGCTGGCATACTGCATGTGCCGGCCGTTACTCACAATAAAGGCACTGGCCCATTAAGTTTATAATGCCCAAAATGAAACGGCCGGGTGCCGGCTATTATTAAAAATAAAGGCACTGGCCTGGTACCTTAACAGTGACTACAATGTAATGGAACGGTACCGGATTAGTGCCTATTTACAGTAATGCTGCCATAATTAAAAAACGAGCCAGTGGCGGATTCGGGGTAGGGGGCTTACTCATCAACCCCCACCCCCACTCCGCAAAAAAAAAACATTCCTTAAGGGTAACATTTTGAAAGATAAAAAACAGCATAAATTAAAGATAAAAAACAGCAAAATCGTTTGTCAATCGTTTGCAAATTATGTGCGCCTATCATTAGCGAATTGTGTGCAGTTTTCATAAACTGCAATTTTCTCACAAATTTGCAGTCGCAAAAGATTTTTTTTGTGAGATAGGCGTTAACACATTTCAGAACCAACATAAAATCATTTATAAACAGTTAATTTTCAATATTTCAGAGTTAGAGATTTTATAAATGAGTTATAATACTTTATGATTGATATATATATATGTGTGTGTGTGTATGTACTAATCAAAATCTTGCAGGAAGTAATAATAAATAAAATTGTACTATGATTACACACATAACTTTAGGGTAACATTTTGCTTTATTGTACATTTTGTTTAGATCAAATTATTTTTTAAATCTTAACTATTCTGAAAAGAAATTTTCTGTATCTATATCTATTATGTACTGCATGATTCAAATTTTATGGAGGAAAGTACTTTTATACACTAAAATAAGTATCATTAGTAACATCACCGACTTAAAAAAAGTCACCAGTTTAATAGCCATTTTCTCAATTTTAGTTCCCAAAATAGTAACATTTTTGAATGATTTTGTAGTTAAGAAACAAACATGCTTAATTTAGCTTCACTTAAGAAGGATTGAATAAAATGATAAATTTAAAAACTTCATATATATATAACAGAACATATAATACATTTATTTTTATAGCACGATTAAAAAAACAGATTAGAAGGTTCGCTGAAAGCTCAGTAGCAGCTTTAAAAAAAAGTAAGTTGACAAAAACCAACACCAGATTTTCAAATGAGTCGTCTGGAGTATGCTACAAGTAGCCAAAACTTGAAAATAGTATGAAAATGACGTTTTTTGGTTCAAAAAGTCGCCTAATCTTTAAATTAGTTGCTAAATTCACCGGTGGATACCGTGTGTACATAAAAATAGTAAAAGTAAAAATTTACCTGTAATATTTCCCCGACTGTTTAAAAAATGTAAAATCCAATTGTAAAACACTTTCTGTGTCCATAACCAGCAAGATATCACTGCAGAAGCAAATCTTATTATAATTATTATTGCTCCTAACAGAGATAACTTACAAGTCTATAGCAATAACCTTCTCGAAAGTCTGCAACAACAACCGGAAAAACTGTATCCTAAAAAGCATATTTCATAACTGGCTTCCCGCTCGACGTTTCAAGATTTGCAAAACGAAATGAAACATCAACGTGATTTTATTTTAATACAGACAAACATCTGATAAACTAATTGGATGGTTAGAGGGCGGGGATGGACTGCCGATTTTATGCGACCTACCAAAAATAAGAACTGGAGCTAAAGTGATGTAGATGTTCTCACGGAGTGAAACAAAAAGCCTTAACATACAAACTTGGCAGTGCAGCGCTAACAAAAATACGCCAATATACAAAAATAGGCGAACGCAACCACAGCAGTTAAGAATAAATCAATGTATTGAATTTGGTAAACAAAAACAATTCGGCGCAGAAACTTAAAAGGGTTACCAAAACGTGTCAGTGAAGAACAACTCGATCATGACATCTCTTTGGAGACTGCTGAACAAAGCAAAAATTAACAGCCTCGCCCAAAGAGAGCAGCTGCAAAAGAAATTCTTTTTAATGTACAGAATAAGAATTAGCAAAGCTGCGGTCATAAACCACAAAGAGCGAAACACATTGAAAGAAATAATATGTAAATACTGGTTTATTGCTGAATTTCTAACAAAATAGCTGCAGGAGCTCTAATTTGTTTTATTGTAAATTTGAGCATTAATTACCTAATTTATATTTAAAAATTAAGTAAGCTTTTGTTTTACCACTGCTATATTTAATTTAATAAAAAATGTCAATAGAAGCAATTATGTAGGCTGTTAAAATTTTTAATTTAATCTAAAATTCTCTGAAGAAAAAAAGACTACAGGAGCTGAGCTCTCATGCAAAACCCTGACTGGTCTTCGTGTAATACTCTCTAACATATTTCTGCACCCTAATTCGGTAGATTTTAAAAGGGGCTTAACGTAGAAAAAAGTCTTCAAATATGTTTTTCAGGAAAAGTTTAGCAAAATTGTAAAAAATTAATATAAATTATAAAAATGTTAAGATTAAAATTCATAATTCTGTACAAAGTGGGGGTTACATACTGTTATATACAGAGTGGAGGTTCTACTGCCTGTGTAGTAAACATTTTTATAACATACTGAACTCGTTTGTATTATTTTAGTTTTTAGTACTAAAATATTTGAAGGCACAATATGAACTTCTCCCCTTACATTTCCCCCCCCCCCTCAAAAAAAAATATTTGAAGTGACCCTGCCTTTGGGTGCCCCGAACTTATATCCCCTAACACGTCTACACCGTATGAATGTGAAACAATATTATTTAATTAAAATAACGAAATTTTATGCCAACACTACGAAATATATACAGGCCCATTACTGCCAAATAGTGCTGGCCCGGTACATTTTAAGCAGTACCACGCCGTTATTTTTTTTGTGCATGTCATAGACACATGGCAGTTCAACGTCACTAGTTGTGTACCGGCGCATATGCACTTTTCAGGCACTGGTACTCCAGTGACTTCCAGACGGTGGCAATCTACCTTGCTCCCGGTATACGGCACTTCGCCAGCACGACGGGTACCCGGCCGTCATTTTGCGGGCAGTTGTGTGTTTGCTGGGGTACAGCATGTGCTTCGAACTTCTGAACTTCTTAATTCCACAGCTGGATTAAACGCATAGTGTAAATTTCATGTTCCTTAGCCACATAAATTACCAGATCTGGAAAGACTTTTGGAAGGTCATAATTTTTTTAAGAAAGGTTTTCTTAAAAAAATTAATGCACGGAAATTGTTTCAGTTTCCATACTTTTAACAGCCAGAGTGCTGATGCAGTTTACTGAAATTCAGAACAGAAGCTATCATAATTTGTATTGAAAACAGCTACAAGAATTTAACAGCGTCTGTAAAACACACCTAGCATACATGTGGCAAAATCAGAGCCTTGGTTAAGCTATAGTAAGTACTGCACATACAGTGGCGTAGCTGTAGCTTTCTCGTGGAAGGGGTCCAGCTAAGGGGAGATGAGTCCATTCTTACTATGGCTCTTTGGCTGGCAGTAAATTTTACCATAAATATATGGTAAAAATATTCAAAAGCAATAAAATTTCGTAGATAAAAGTGTAATTGTGTTTGTTACGACTGAATTATAAAATTTACAAAATTAATATAATTTTAAAAAAATTTAATACAAAGTTTTCAAATTGTAATTAAAATTAAAATCTTTTTACCGTATACTATTGTAAAGAGATACATCCGTGAATCAAATAAGTAAATACAGCACATTACACTCACAACATGAAAAAGGAAAAGAAAGGGATAAAACAGACTGAGAGTCACTCATATATATAGGTTTTGATGGGATCCAGAATTATCCAATGAAATGTAAATATTTTATAAGTTGGATCTGGAGGTAACCAATGGTAAACACGCATTTTAACAATATGTATAGGAAACCTGTAAGTAAGCTACTAGGATTAACAGATGAACGTGTGAATGTTGGGGTTACAAGAAAGAGTGCGATTATCTTATATTTAACACCCGCCCTTAATCGCACATAAATAAGAAAATTTATTTGCATTCAATTTTTAGGTTGCATAAATTCCTCAGTTTAGATAATTTAAAGTTGCATAAAGCTTTTGTTAACATATCAGCAATTTGAACTTCGGAAGATATATACTCAATTTTAATATTATCATTTTTAACAGAATTTCGTAAGAACTTCAACTTTATGTCAATATATTTTAAACTACCAAAATTATTCTCGTTAGTTATGCACTTTATACAAGATTGGTTGTCCTCATACACGATAAGACTTTCGATATTGGTCAGCATTGATTGGTCAAGAAATTCAGAAGCCTTTTCTGATTTTGACATTTCAAATTTTTTGGATAAAATATCAATAATAATCTTAATTTCATTAATATCAGATCCCGCTATTAACAAATCATCTACATAGAGAATCATAATAACTTTCTTTGAATTTACTTGTCTTATAAACATACATGGTTCGCATTTAAGTTGTTCAAAACCTAATTCCACTACAAAACTACTAAATTTCTTAAACCATTGAAGCGGTGCTTGCTTCGAAGCGTATAAACTCTTTTTGAGCCGACACTTTTTACCACTTCCGTCATCATAACCTTTAGGCTGATCCATATAAATGATTTCATTTAAATCACCATTAAGGAAGGCCGTTTTAACATCCAGAGCAAAAACATGCAAATTATCGTTCAAAATCATTATAAGTACTAAACGTAAGGTTGGCATACTTATAACTGGAGAAAAAGTTTCGCTGTAATCAAGTCCTTCTTTTTGCATAAATCCAAGCGCAACAAGACGAGCCTTAAATCGTCCGTTTCTCTTTTTAGTTAGCACCCATTTAATGGAGATAGCTTGCTTTCCAAGTGGTAGTTTTTCAAGATCCCAAACCTTGTTGATTTTCATGCTTTCAATCTCTTCATCCATTGCTTTCTTCCACAAACTCTGCTCATCAACGGAGAGAGATTTGATGTCATCATATGACAAAGTTTCTTGTTGACAAAATAAAGCTTCAGCTTCATATACCTCAGGATCTGGATATGGAATAGGTTGTTTTCTTAATCTGTTAGACTTTCTTTTATCGTACTTTCTTTCATCAATAATATCAAAATCCTCATTTGCATTTTCCTGAACTGAGTCCTCACAAGTAGTGTCCTGAACTTCTTGTTCAATTTCATACTCAGGCAATTCTTGGCATTCTTCAACATATATTTTCATTGTGCTTTCATTTCTCTCTTCATCAAATTTGACATTTCTTGATATCGTTATACGTTTAGTTTCAGGATCTAATAGTCGATATCCCATTGAAGAGTAGCCTATAAAGATCATTCTTTTAGATTTATCGTGAAGCTTCTTACGATGAACGGAAGGAACTAGCATATAAGCTTTACATCCAAAAACACGTATATGCTTTAAATCAGGTACAGTTCCATATTTTAAATAGTACGGTGTACAGTTATCGATTGCACTACTCGGTGTTCGATTTTTCAAATAAGCCGCTGTTAAAATTGCTTGGCCCCAAAACCTTTTCGATAAATTCGATTCGGCAATTAAAGCTCGCCCTTTATCCAACAAAATTCTATTTGCTCTCTCTGCAACGCCATTTAGTGAAGGTGTGTATGGAGTAGCTGGATCCATCACTACACCAATATCTCTCGTAAAGTTAATAAAGTCACTATGAAAATATTCCATGGGGTTATCACGTCTGATTTTCTTTACTGTGGGATTGACTTTTAAAAAAGCTTTCAATTCATTGGATACCTCACTTTTGTGTTTCAATAAACGTATTTCTGTGAATCGTGAAAAATCATCAATAATACTCACAAAGTAACGTTCGCCAGAAAATGTTGCTAGATCGATAGGTCCACAAACATCAGTATGAATAGTAATCATTGGCGCAATTTCTCTTGTTCTCGGTCCTTTTCCAATTGGAGTTGCACTTTGTTTTGCTCTAACACAAACATCACAGAAAGAAAAAAGTTCTGGCAACCCTAAAAGTTTCAATACTTGATCACATGGATGACCCATTCTACGATGCCAGAGTTGGCCATCTTTCTCTTCTTTTTATATGAGAGCAGCTTCATTACTTGGAACAAAGTCTCTTATGTATTGACCATTCAAATCAAGTTCACCAAAACAAAATTGTTTTCTTCCCTTTTCAATGAAGACTTTCTTGTTCTTGAAAATAACAGTATAATTTGCTTTTTCTATTTTTCTAACGGAAATTAACTGTCCATTTAAATCTGGAACATAAAGAACATCATTCAGAGTGATTTCAGTTCCATGAGACATTTTACCAGTAATATTTCCAATGCCTTTAACTTCAAGAGTTGCTGTTTTTGAAGCACAGCTTATAAACCCTGTAGAAGGCACTATAGACGTGAAATAATTCTTATTAGAACACATATGGGATGTTGCTCCAGAATCGATTAAAAATGCATTCCTTTTAACATTTCCAACAACGAAAGAAACTGCTGAAGCACACTTTTCCTCATTTGATTGGTTATTAGCCTTGCAGTTGCACTTTAAATGACCCATTTTACTGCAACCCTGACATGTAATTTTCTTTCTGCAGAATTTTTCGGTATGACCTTTCTTTTTGCAATATTTGCAATAAAAATCCTTGCGATTTGACACAAATGCAGTATTTCCATGAGTGGAATTAGAAAGCATTTTTCCTTTCCTTGAATCATTCAGAAGAGCTTCCGCATCTATGAGTCTCTGCGAAACAAAATCCAGCGTTAAATTCGTATTTGGCTGATTTTCTAAAGCAGTTTTAACACTTTCAAATTCTTGAGGCAATGACATCAAAATATAAACAATCGCATTTGTTTCACTAACTTCCACACCTGAAACTTTTAGGTCAGAAATTAATCTATTTATCTCATCAATATGACTTCTCATAGATACATCACGACTTTTCTTTAATGTCGCAAGTCTCTTTCTAATCAAAATTTGATTCACTCCACGATTTGTATAATAAGTTCTTTCCAACTTCTTCCAAACTTCGCATGCAGTAGTTTCATCTTGAAGCGATATAAGAACATTATCACCCAACTGTGATAGCAATAAAGCGTAAGCCTTTTTTTCTTTGACAACATCAGCAGCATTATCTCTATTTGGCTCTTCTTCTAAAAAATTTTCCGATTCTTTTGCTGAGAAGACTGCAATTACACGCCATTTCCATACAGAAAAATTTTTACAATCGCCTTCAAACAGTGAAACACCATAAAGTTCCTTGTCGGAACTCATTCTGTCCACAAAATAAATAAAACAGGATTCAAAACTTTCCTCAAACCGGAACAGAATACGAAAAAAAACAAACAAACTTGGCGATAAAACTTGGCGCGTTACAACGAAATCAGTTAGGAACTACGCTCTGCTGTAAAAAGATACATCCGTGAACCGAATAAGTAAATACAGCACATTACACTCACAACATGAAAAAGGAACAGAAAGGGATAAAACAGACTGAGAGTCACTCATATATATAGGTTTTGATGGGATCCAGAATTATCCAATGAAATGTAAATATTTTATAAGTTGGATCTGGAGGTAACCAATGGTAAACACGCATTTTAACAATATGTATAGGAAACCTGTAAGTAAGCTACTAGGATTAACAGATGAACGTGTGAATGTTGGGGTTACAAGAAAGAGAGCGATTATCTTATATTTAACAACTCTTTTGAGCAATGCATCCAAAATATGAGTAATTGACTATAATTAGCGTTTGTGTGTAGACTGAGGGGGTCCAGAACCTTTAACCCCTCCCCCTTTTTACACCCAGTGCCCACATATCAAGGATAACAAACGTTTGTAAAAAAAGACCACGGATTGTATATATATAGCATGCATAAATTAAGAACATTTTTACATGCCTGACTTTAAAATCTAAATTTTAATTTATACTCAGTATTGCACAATTCATTAACTACATAATACAATGTTCGATATCAGGTATCAACATAAATTAATAAAATTTTACAAAAAAAATTTCTAAGTAATTGAATTATTGCTTTATTTTCACTAATAAATAATAATGTAATTAATTACGATACGCTACGTCGATAGCACCGAGAAAACTAAATTAATTTTATTGCCCCTATTGCTAAGAAGATAAACATTAAATATGATTTCCAACATGAAATAATGTCTGACCGGTTTAATTTAAAATATTTGTTTTATCTTTCTTTGGTAAAGCTTAGATATTTGTACGACAAGCTGAAAAATACTTCACTTTGATAAATACGGCAATCTGACTAGGATTATGCATAATAATACACGGTCAACCTTTAAGGGAAACGATTACTCATCACGCATATCTTTCTTCAAGTAAATGCATATCGTTAGCTGAAATACAATCATACAGTATTATTATCATCTACTAATTTTTCTAATTCATGTTTGAATGTGTAGCACGGCACGCCGTTTCGTAATGGCGGATATAAACAAGCGACAGCGTTGGATAGTGACTTGACCTTTCAGTAACAGAAGAGACAACATGGAGTTCGGATGCTGCTGAAGAATATTTCGAAATATAACGCTTGTGCAACGTTTCCAGAACGCCCTAAACGTGGTAAAACTGACTAATATGAAACGGTTGCAAATTGGTTTTAAAAACGAAATTTTTGCAACATAAAGAACAGGGTAAAATGCTTCCCAAAATGCAATGTTTCAGATATATGCAACGTAGCAGATTCAGCATATATGCAACGTAGCAGATTCAGCATATATGCAACGTAGCCAATATACAACCTTTGAAACAAAAAAGCAACGTTTCTGCCACATCAGAAATCGGAATATTTGCAACTTAATGAAATTATAACCTTTGAAACCAAAGTGCAACGTTTAAAAACCGTTTCGTGATATCTGGGTCCTATCCCTTAACTGGAGATCTTGTAATAACGAACGTAAACGTGAAATCTCAGATCAAGTATACAGCTTGATGATCTCAGATCTCAGATGATCGCAGATCAAGTATACTGCTTGATGCGATCTTTCAAGAAGTTTAACCCATTTATGCCTAGCGTCGCTTTTTTTGGGACCGCATTTTCGCTATCAGTCGAAAACGTTATTTTTTTTCCTAGCCTTTATTCACGAATATTGAACTTCAACTCCACAAAATATTATAACATGACCCAGTAGGATGTTAACATTTCAATTTTTATACATAATGATTTTAAAAGAAATCATCCCTTGTCCAAGAAGTTGACATCAGAAATTTAGCTATTATTTCTGGTATTGGCAAAAATCGGAGAAAGTCGCAAAAATAACTGGGCACGAATGGGTTAAGGGTTTTCGATAGGAGCGATGCGCACTATATCCCGTACACACACAAGCGAATCTGCATCTAAAGAAGGAACGACGTTATAAAACTTTGTTTACTCAACATTAATGCCGGAAATCTTAAAGTTTGCCTCAATCCGCAATAACCAGAGTTAAACATCATTATTCCAAAGGGGAGGGGCCTTAAAAGTCTAACTTTGACTCTTCAGAAAACTTCGTTAAATAGTATCGTTATCAGTATTCATACATGAATAAAAATAACATTTGACTTCTACACTCGATGCAAGTTAAAATAATGGAAAAGTCTTTAAAATTGTGTATAAACATTACTTACAAAAAATTTTCCAGATTTAAAATATACTATATGTAGGTACATGCAATTATTGTACTTTAATCCCAATTAATGGCACAGAGCTAGAAAAAGAAATTGAGAGACATACCCTAAAAGCTTCAAAAATCGCATGCACAGTAAGACTTAACTCGATTGTTGAAACTTCAGTCCGGAGATCGCAACTTGAAAACCAATATCGAGAAAACGCTTTACTTTAAATCCAATGTAACTGCAACTCCACGAGGAGCTTGACAAAAAAAAGGTCGGCTTGCTGAAACACTACAAGTTGACATCGAGGACCTGAAACAGTAGATCCAAAAAACACTAGTTAGCTACATGTTTGTAGGCACCTCGAAGCTATCTATCATAGACTCTTTGTGAAGTAATAACGGATCACCACTTTCACCACTTTCAACGATCAATCATTGTGAGCATCGTGATCTCAAAATCCAATCTTCGTTGCATAGCTCCGTTGGGTATGGCTTGGTATCGTTGAATTTTGTATGGATACATGTGTAGGATGTTTCTCATATTTGACTCTAGTATTTTTGACTCTAGTAGGATGTTTCTCATATTTTTTGAGTGCTTGAACTTTGAAACGAGACTCGGCTGCAATTCTGGGATTTTATTTTCTTGGATTTTTTTTTAACAATTCCAGAAACTGTGGCAGCATTTTCAGAAGTAATGACTGTTTGCAACCATTATTTCCCTCTAGTCCATCGCCCACGCTGTCTGTCTTTTGGAATTTGCTGAAGAGCGTGCGGAAAGTTATCGAGAAGGGCTTTGAAAAACATTAAATCGTTTCTGGAAACTGCGCCTTGTTGCCGTTCGTTGGACTATACTCTGAGGGGCAGATTCAAACGAAACAAGTTGAACGCTTTTTGATCACATGACACCACAAAAGATAACAACTCGAACATTTTCACAAAAACGTTTGCACGCAGTATGACGGATGCTTTCTGAGGTGGGGATGGGCCTAGCCGCTAGATTCCACATTACCTTAAATTACAAGGAAATAAATATAATTCCAGTAATCAGTAGTTTCATTAAAGATTCTCAAGTAGTTCTTGAACTTTTTATTTTTTTACAATGTTTTACATGATAAGATTCAGTTGAAGGCAGTTTTTGCTGATAACAAGAACCCAAAAAGCAAGTTTAGAAAGACCCCCACAGACGGCATCCCACCCATCGGGCTGGAGCCCACGCGTAGCTAATCGGCCGTAATCCCACAAACAAACAAACGAAAAACTAAGTACAGCTTCAAATGGCGCCATGTTTTAATCATAATGTAAATTTTTTTTTTCGTAAGGACTATTTTAATTTACAAGATCGAAGTGATACTTGCTTAGATTTTTTTTATAATTATTAAAAAGGAATGCTTGTCTTACTCTTAACGAGCTAAAATTTCTTTTTATCATATGATCTGTGATTTTTACTTTAAATATATAATAAAATATTTGCTTTGTTTAAATATTTTCTATATATTTTCTATATATTTAAATGAAGTAAACATCACAAAATATAAGTAATTCTTTAAGTAAAAATTAAGTAAAATTATTTACTTTATTTAAATATTTTTACTTTCGTAATAAATTTACAATTTGCCTCATCCCCCTATTGTCCTTTGTTTTCGAGATATGTAATTTTGAAACCAGTCCTTTGTTGGGCACCCTGCATATTAACCACTATGTAAAGAGTGTAAGTTGCGTACAGAATTATCAATAACAAAGTTTCGCTGTTTTGAGACATTACTACTGTAAGCGTCCGTTATAAACGTATATGTTCATCACTTTAAATATGTAAGTTAAAAATTCCATTTCCGTGTGTGCATGCATTTATGTTTACACGTTTGCAACAGTGATTGTCCAACGATTCTATACAAAATTTTGAGAATGCTTGCAGAGGTACACTCGGACAACTCACAAACACATAACAATGTGCGGTTAAAAACGCTGCCTTCACAAGTTAATAGTCATTTGTATTTTACTTTAATTTCATTGTACGTACTAGATTCCCTTTCTGTATTTTTTTGGATTTTATTTTATTTTTATTTTTTGCGTTATAGAAAAATATTTGTACAGACTGGTGTTAAAATTTCACTAATGATTAAAATTCACTTTATGAACTTTAGATTATAAGACTCCATTCGCAGAAATTCTACACAGAGTATGAAAATTACAAAGTTCAAAGTTACAAGTTCATCATAAATCACCAATCAGAACAACTAATCTTATATAAAAAGTCATTTGTGTAAAAATGCCATCGAGATTCGATTGTAGCAATGGTTTTAATACTTTGTCAATAAGTATTTTCTTTAAGAGTATGGTAGTACGTTTTATGAGTATTTTTTTTCTTGTAGAACAGTCACACACATCTATTGAAAATGAAAAATCTTCGTTCAAGAAATTATGCACTTGTGTATGTTGTAGGCTAACGTCATAGAATTTTGCTATTTCTCGATTGCTTATAACAAAAAATTATTCTCGCAAAATTTCCTATTTCATGACTGCGGAATCAAAGTTCTTGCCTACTTGATAGTGTGCCAGTGTCAACAACCAGTTTTGCAATTACTTTCTAGGGTAGACTAAATGAGTTCATTTTCAGATAGCAAATGTTACTGTCTGCTATTTCGATCCAATGAAGCATAATAAATGCCGACTTTTGCACTGCTGTCGAAAAATGCATTTGAATTACGAAAACACATCCATCTGATGTTGCTTATGTTTCTTCGCTTTTTGTTTATCCCATTTACGTAAACTTTTCAAATTACTCCATGAGTTTTCAAGAGGTTATTTCTAGCACATTGGAATCCTTAAAGATTCCACAAACGCATTCTTAAAAAGTGCAAAATACCCCGTGAAATACGTTCCTCATTAAATGCGTTTGCGGAATCTCTGTGGAATCCGATATGCTGGGAATAACCCAATAGTTTTTAACTATATATCTTTAGTTTCATGTCATCATAGGTCACATGTAAAGAAACATCGAAAATAAAGCAAAATGTGGCATCAATGAATGTAGGGGAAGTTGGGGTATAATGAGACATAGCATCTGAAATCAATAGGATTTGTCACAGAAAGCTGAAAATCACACACCTATTATACAAATATATGTTCCAGTCTGATGTGATTTAGAGTGATTTAGAGACAATCTGTGTGATTGATTTAGACACAATTGCATATGATTTAGAGACATCGCATTTTTACAAGAGATTTAGAAAATTATTGGATTTTCACCATTGAAAGTAAATTTCGTTACTAAAAGTAATTTTGTTTTACTTCCTTTTTTTCATAAGTATAATTATTTATTTTTCAAATATTCTGATCACTATGGTGTGGTCTTCATACTTTCAAAGCCAGAATTTAAAAAATAAATATTAGGAGTTAGTAAAAATTCATTTAGTTTATAGCCTCAATTTGGCGTACAATGAAAAACTTGTAGATGGGGTACAATGAAACATGTTTCATTGTACCCCGGGTGAATGCATTCACTTAAAATAAAGATGTTACTATTAAATATTTAGATTAAGATCTACATAGAGCACATTAAGTTAATAAGAAATTGATTTTAAATCTTACTCTTCTTTAGACTCTGAAGATGGTGACAATCGAAATTGTCTTTCAACAAACAATTAAAACAGTACAGATTATGAGCTATTCTAACATGATATGCATGACACATGCAGTACCTCTCAAAATGATTATGTTTTAATCAAGTAAGATGAACTTAAATGTAAAGAAATGTACTCTATTAAGGATATAGTAAACTTAAGCGGAATGCGAAGTTTTGTACGTCAAACGACTGAGTTTAAGCTTCAAGCTTGTGCGTTCTTGGGAAAGCATACATTTGTGAAAAAACTCAAATTGTATCAAAACTACCACCTCCTGTTACATCAGGTGGTACAGAAAGGAAAGCAGAAACACTAATTTTTGAATTTGATTTAAGTGAATTTAATATAAAATGAAAAACTATAGGCTAACCTCTAATAAAATTGTTTTTATCTTAAGCTATAACAGTTTAAGTAAATTTGTTTTTTCAATTTAAATTTCATATTTATGTCTCACTAATGTTTTTTATAACTGTACATAAAACATTTATTCTGAAATTTGAATTTTGATAGATTATTTAAGTGTTTGTGAAGTGTTATTAAGTGTTTCATAGTACCCCAGTATATGGGGAACAATGAAACACTGACAGACATTTACCTTTTGTAATTTTTTAAATATGAAAAAGCTATTTAAAATCTCATAAAAATTCATTTAGATGAGGAAAGGAGTAATTTAAAAATTTCATTAATTTTATTTTTGTACATGCAAGTTTGTTAACAGGAAAAAAAATCAATCAGTTCAATGCCATATGATACAACAGTAGAATCTAAATTACACACATAATTCTTTGATATTCTGTAGCTGACTTTTTGCAACAGAACTGGAAGTAAATGATGGTTCTAATCCAGTAACGTGATAGTTCCATTTCAGACACCTTGTACTTAATGATAACTATATTTTTTAACAACACAGTGTTCTAAAGCAAGTCTCTTTTTTTCAAATGACAAAAAATGTTTGACAAAATATGAGCAAACACACCAACGTGAACTGCTTGCAGACGATATTTGTAGTGGCGGGAAAGTTTCGTTACAACCTAATAGATATTTAGTCACTTGTATTCATTATTATTTAGCTTCCCCTATAGAGTAAATTTAAAAAATATGTCACAATATTGTGCGATAATTACTGCTTATCAAAAAAGGGAAAACGTACATTGAAAAAAATATTTTACAATAAGTGTGTTTGAGGATACTTCTTGTAAAATAATCCGCATTCTCAATTCAGAGTAAATTTAACTATCAATTAAACTAAAAAAGAAAAGAAAATATGTGCGGTGCTCGTTGTGATACTAAAAATCTTATGAAAAAAAATGCTGTGTCCCTCAAGAATAATTACTTTAAAGTAAGAAAAGTTTAAGTTGTGACGTACTACCACACTGGTAGCGATCTCCCTGAGGCTTTTAAGTAACATTTAATTTTATTTACATTAATATGTACAAATAATTTTCTGAACGTCTACAAGGCCTTACCATGGCACAGTGATTATATTACTGGAAATGGTAGACGGGCGAAGTGTGAGAGGTGTGAGACACCCACTGGAGGGGCCGACCCGAAGGTTTACGGCATAAAATCCCTCCAGGGAAGAATTTATTCATTCATCGCTAATTTTTACATACTATGCCGCTGGGGCTCGCAGAACCCCAACGGCAGACAGTAAACAATATTAGTACAATCATAAATTACAGACATGATATCACACATGACATAATAAAACATACATATACACACATATACACATGATAAAACACACATATACATATACACACATATACACTTACACACATATATATATATATACTTATTGTACCACAGGAAATGGCAGATCAACGATATTTAAATTTAATAGTGCTATAGTGTTCTATAAGCTTATTATAATTTACTTTTATTAGATTCATTATGTTTGGCAATTGGATAATTTACATAAAATTTTTATATGGATCTATTGAGTTATTTCTTCTTATTTTATTAGGCATTAGGGGGCAGTCCCCAAAGATATAATGCAGGGGATAGGGCGAAGTGTGGAGGTCTCCAGTTCAGGTCCCATGGCCCGTCAGTCAACCTAACCGTTTGCAGTTTTCTGTGGTTTTCTCCGCAACTTAGCTTAAATACGGGTTAGGAACCCTTAAAAAGACCCCCGCGGAAGGTACCCCACCTATAGGCCTAGATCCCTCGAACAGATATTTGGCCTTAATCCCACAACAGTACACACACTGAACATTTGCCAAGTACAAACTCCGTTTGCATTTTTCTACATTATCTGTCTTCATCTAGCTGCCCTCTCGATTCCAAAGTCATCTTTACTCTGGACATCAAACTACAACATAAGGTAACACTGACCGAAAAACAGTCGTATATTGAGTTAAGCATAGTGATCTGACCGTAACACAGGAGGATGCTATACTGCAACGGGTTGAAGAAACGCCCAAGGAAAACACATTCACACTAGTCAATGAACCGAAATAGGATAGAGACCCTCGAACGCTGGTCAGTAAATGTGTTGGCCGCCATACTCGGGGATCGCCTGCTTAGACATATTTCTTGTGGAGCTCTTTTGTGACTGCACCAACAGACATAGTTACTCTGGATACTGCCTGTACTTCATTGCAAACTGTGTAGTGTGTTAACTGAAAATTGTGAAATTTTAAACAAGAATTGTGAAAATTATTTTCTACTCTTCCTAAAAGGAAAAAAAAAAAAACTGCAGGCATTAAAGAAGATCTAAAATGTATCTCAATGTGATCTAAAGAAGACCTAAATGTAATACTTTGTTACATTTTTATATGATAAATAAAAAATATGCATTTTAAAATAATGGATACTTAAGCTTTTTCATAAGGTAAGTGCAGAAAGTTTTCATTTTCTGTTTTGGATCTCTATTTAACGAACAAAATTATCGATCCCAATGAATTCGTTAAATTGGTGTTCAACTGTCTCATTGCAATGCAATTTTTCTGATAATTCTTTATTTAGTTGTTATTTCAATTTTTTAAATTCTCAAAACAGATTTTTCGAACTGTGGTTAGAAATTCAAAATGTTCTATGTGCTTGAAATTTTGTTGAAACTTACTATATTTGGATTAAAAGATCATTCATGAATGTTCAGATTGTTCGAATTTTCCAGATAATTGAGGCGTCTCAATTTTCCTATTATCTAAAATTATATATTCATCTGGGGTTCTACAAAAAAATGTACTTTTTAAAAGTAAATATTCTGATTTAGATGTGATGACAGCAATGCATACAACTTACACAATTAAACACAATTTCACTATTTTTATTTAGTTATTTTTACAAGACTTAAAATGTTGTTTTCGCAATCGTTTCTCAGTACTTATGTAGGTACTATCCTGTTGGTCTGCCAAGACGAGTGATTGGCAACAGTTTCCCAACACATTTGACAAAATAACAGTTTCGTGGGAATGACCTCCGAGATAATACGTTACCAGTTTTTCAAAATGATTTGTGAAACTCAAAAAGCTCCATGCACATTATATTTTTTGGATCTTACTGAACTTTGATAAACAAAAAATCATTCGTGAATGTTTAAGTATGATTTAGAATTCGTTTTATTTGGTTTTTTATGAAATCCTATTTTTTAATGTTTTTGTATTTTTAGTTTATATTTTGGCAAAAATCATATATGTATACCAAAATAACTTTTCTTTACTAAATTTTCAATTGTGAAAATAGAAAACTAACTTCAGTTGTGGATACAAAAAGCTGGCTTTAAAAAAAAAGGTATATATATATATATATATATGTTACAGTGAAAACCCAAAATTAGTCAAAACCCGAGTTAACTAGGCAAAACGCGTTCTGACTGACAGCGCTCGGGAAAACCCGAATTAACTAGGGAAAACCCATTGTATTCGGATAGCGGTAGAACATTTTCGAGGGTCCCCTACAGCGGAGGCCGGACCCACTGATGTTTATTTTGTGTCTCGCAAAGGGCCAGCATTAGCATGTTTTCCAGGGGGGCCCCCTAAAGCGATGGCCAGACTCACTGATGTTTTTTAATGTCTCGCAAAGGGCCAGTGTTAGCATATTTTCCAGGGGGGGGGGCCCTAAAGCGATGGCCTGACCCACTGATGTTGTTTTGGTCTCGCAAATGGCCAGCGTTATCATATTTTCGAGGGGGGAGCAAGATCCAATTTTTAGTGCATGAAGCATTAACATTCCGGAATTCACTGGGGAAAATGGGTTTTTCTGAGTGCTGTCAGTCAAAATGCGTTTTGCCTAGTTAATTCAGGTTTTGCCTAGCGCTTTCAGTTAGAACGCGTTTTCCCTAGTTAATTCGGGTTTTGACTGATTTAGGGTTTTAACTGTAACATATATATATATATATATATGTCATAGGCAGAAATTGATGTGCATGAGACTTTTTTCTATAATATCATCAATTAGCATATTTTAATCATTTTCTTAACCCGGCAGTGCTCCTGCAGGGTATAATATACCTACTATGCTTTTGTTTTGGACGTGCCTTTCTAATTTCTTTTTGAAAATGGATGATTCCATGTAGCTGACTCTGTGGTCATAACCTTGAAGGGGAAAAGTTTGTTTTGAAGTTCAGGTTTTCAGATATCGCCACGTTGGTTGTGTCATACCCCTGCACGAGTACTTAAGCTATTGTTTGAAGCTACCTTCAATTTTTGATGTACTTTTCTAACTTTTTTTTTTAAACTGATGAGTTCTGGTACAACTAACTTCTAAGGTCATAACCTTGAAGGGGGAAGAAAACTGTGGTTGAATTTTTCAAATAGGTTTTTGAATATTGCCACACCAGGTATGCCACATCCTTCAGTACTTCTGCTATTATTCTGAGAGAGGCTCTGGTTCTGAGTATATAAACATGTTTTTATATTGTTCCTTGAGAAGTACTTATAAATGTAGGGTTACAATAATATTTATTTATTCATTTTTTACCCCTTTGTGTATTGGTTTTATGGCAAAAAACATAAAAACACTATTGGTGTATGATATACCTTCACGAACAATCCCAGGTTAATTAAACTATTAAATGAACTTTGATTTAGTGTTTTTCGTAATCATCGACATTATGTCAATGTACAAAGTTTTATAGCATTCGGCTTACAAAGAAAGTTTTTTATGCTCCATTGTCGCCTTAAAGAACAATAAAACTAAAATAGCTGGAAGCATATACATATATGTATTACAGGAAAATGGATCTCTGAAATAACATGGTTTACATAAATTGTTCATTATAAGAGTTACATGCAGTGTTAACTGAAGTATTTATTATAAATTATTTCAAATAATTGCAAATTTTTAACTATACCTTTCCCCTTCTTTATTCATAGTATGATCTCATAACTTTAGCTATATTTTTAGCGGTCAGTTTTAATAGCTGACTTACTTTTATAATCAGAAGCTATGTGTGTTTTATCGGCTAAACAAAATAATTAAAATTATGTGATAAAATATGTATTCAAAGTAAAAAAAACAAGGGTTGTTTTGTCCACTGGCATACTAAATATTTCAAGTTTCAAGAATAATATTTTTATTTAGAATAATATTTTTTTTAAATATTTTTTAAGTATAGATTTTTAAAAATATAAATGTGCATTTGGACCCAACATCTCTGTAAAAATGGGGGCCTCACTACGGAAGCGGTTTCAAATGCATCCCCCATGTTATACCTGAAATTTTTGCAGAAAGAGCTTATTGTCTTTGATTTGAGTACAAATAGTTGTATGCCTACAAGGTAAGTGATATTTGGTATTAATTTGCTCATTTATGTTCATAAATATGTACATTCATTTAGATAACTTTTCTATGTACTTAAAACAACTATAAGCACACATTGTTATTTTATATTTATTTTAAAATTACAAAATGTGTACCTTGGGTATAATTTGACATTTTGAGCAATTGATTTTAATAGCTTACTTATGTTTTTAATTGAAATTTTGATATCTGCAATTTTTTTCAATTAAACAAAAGAATCAATATTACATGATGAAATATCTATTAGTAATTTAAAGTAAATTTAACAAGGGGGATTATCTCGACACTGATATAACCAAAATTGAATATTTCAGTTTTCAAGTCTAATGTAAAATTAAAAAGTATGATAATATATTTTAAGAAATCTGAATATCTAAAGTGAAATGCAACATTTTAAAAAATGAACTGCCTGAAATTAGAATTGTTTAGTTTAAAACTACAATCTTTAAAATAATATATAATAATAATGCTGTAGAAAATCTTATTTGGCCCATACAATTCTTAAGAATATCTGCAGAATAATACAGTTTCTAAAAATCTGCAGAAAATCTTAAGTTATTTGGCCCATACAATTCTTAAGAAAATCTGCAGATTTTCTTAAGAATTGAATGGGCCAAATAACTTAAGATTTTCTGCAATTTTTTTTAAAGAAAATCTTAAGATTATTTTTAGTGGGGATAGCTTTAATTTTAATGGATCTCAATTATTTGCATTTTGTGAGGACTGAGGGCTGAGTAAATACATCCTTTTTAACATGAATATTAATAATCTTAATTTCTTCTACACAGAGAGATGATCTGGACAGCACTTTAACATCAATATTAGCACTTAATACTAGTTCATCAGCTTTTCTCGCACTAGAATAAGCATATAATCCGTTTCAGGGAAAGTTAATGTTAGCGTAAAAACTGCTTCTATAGCACATATATATTCTCTTGCAAATCTCAAGTGAATACGCAGGAACACCAGCTGTTTTAGGCGTTTTGCTCTAAATACTCATAACATTTTTATATTAATATTGATAACGTTTCTAGATAATTAGCCACAATAACATACACATCCGCATTCTCAATTCAGTTTTGTAATGTTTTGGTTTTATTGAGACCAAATAAAAAATTACAGGAGTAAAATTACCCATAAATTAAGAATCTGTCTATTTCATTTAAACGATCGCACTGTACTATTTTTTGTTTGCGTTATTTACGAAGTTCTTAGTAAATTTTAAACTTTGAAAACCAGCTTTTTAAGTGTACATGTTTTTTAGCATATTCTTTAATGGTTTTCTAATCAGCATAGCTGTTAATAAACTTGTATGCTTTAACAGTACTCAAGAACCTTTGATATCTTTTATATTAGTAGGTGATTTCGACCTTTTGATAGAATCAGCGATTACTGTATGAGATGCGATTTGATTGCATTCGACTTTATAACACCAGTAAAATAAGAAATATTTTCATTTTTACAAGCGTACATTTCGATAGTTTTAGTTTGGTCTTTTTTTCAACTTTAATTTTTCCAAGCGTTCATAATATTCTTCTTCAGAGGAGGTGCACACAATTATGTCATCTTAATAATAATATGCAAAATAAATTGAACATTTATAAGCTGTGGAAAAATTTGAGTTTCAAAGGGGAGGACTTCCTTATCAAATAGACTTGTATTTTTAAGTTCATTTTTAAATATCTTGTTCATAAATGGTCACTTGCCAACACAGTGAGGCTAAATCCAAAGTCAGAAAAACATAGGCTCCTCCAATTTTTCTAGAAAAATGTCGATTCTAAGGTAATGGCCCTACATAATTTTTTAGTGTAATCTTATAACTCTATGTGTATGCAAATGTGTCGGTGTAGGCGCGAATGAGTAATTACGTTCATAGAAAATTATTCCAACATTTTTACAGAAAAAAAATTACAAAAAAATAAGGAAAGTGAAAAACAATAAGTACGTATTACTTTGCTCTTTAGTGTGTGTATATATATATATATATGTGAGTGTGTGTGTGTGTGTGTGTGTGTAATGTATAAAAAGGTAATAAGGTAATTTGGATTTTACTAGTTTGGGTATTGTTCAAGCGGGTACTTTCACTGTAAGTTTTGCTTTCCTGTCATACTTGTCACGCCCGCTCTGGAGCTCTTTATTTCTTTAGTTAATTGTCAGACACCAAATCCTCGATTCTGTGTTTTTTAATGTACACGTGTCCCCACGCCTTTGTAGCCCTTTCTCGCCCTTGTGGTTCGATTAGAGATAAGAGAGAGGTGGAGTTATGTCTTAGCAACCCACGTGGTATGATGAGCGTAAATACGCCCGCACCTCGAAAATCAACAGACTTCTGCCACTGGAACTGCTTAACTAGTCCACGCAGATTTTCGTACCCGTCTCCCCTCCCCTCTTCTCACTCTATATTGTAACTTAAATGTAATGTCCAATAAACCATTTTACCTGCCTTAAATCTGGAACTTTACTGGAATATCTGACGTCTCATATATATATACACACACACATATATATATATATATATATGTGTGTGTGTGTGTGTGTGTGTGTGTGTGTGTGTGTGTGTGTGTGTAATATATAAAAAGGTAATTTGGGATTTACTAGTTTGGGTATTGTTCAAGCGGGTACCTTCAATGTAAGTTTTGCTTTCTTAAGCTTTGCGTTCTGGTTATTACTACTTCTTAACAATCTGAGGGCGATTACTCTCCTCAGAGGTTTTATTACTAGTTAACCGTCTAGGCAAATTTAAATTTTATTACATGAAAAAAAAATGGTTGGCATCATTATTCAATAAAGGAAATAATATACGATCATTTTGGCACACAAAAATTTTACACAGTAAATATTCAAAATAAAACATCTACATTTAAGCAAACCTAATATAATGCAAGAAATTTTTTTCTTTATATTGACACAATAAGTATTTGTTGTTTTCATTTAAGTTATCGTACCCTGGTGCATGAATTTATCATAAATTTTCAAGTGACTTTTCAGTGAATAAAATGACATAATCTCAAGTAAATTAGAATTTGTGTCAAGTTGAGAGTCCCAATCGGTTAAGTCATTTCAGGTAAATAATCAAATGAATCTAAACTACGTCATAGTATGCAAAAAACAAAAATTCAAATTTCAAATCTTCAGGAAATATAGATAATGCAGTAGTAATTTAAGCATTAATTTAATAATAGTAAGACCCGTATAAAACTTCAATTGAAATAAAATATTTAATAACACAAATCAATTGTAAACTTACCTTAATGAAAATACTATATTAATTAAAACAAGCGCAGATATATCAATACAATATTTTCTTTCTTTCTTTCTTTCTTTCTTTTTATCAACATTAAAATAGCACTTTTAAAATAACACACACAACTGATAATCATTTAAATATAATACTCTAATGTTCACTTCAACTCTAAAATAAAAATCGCTTACTTTTACGAAAGAAATCAATATCCACAAATTGAAATCGTCATCCTTCAACAATAAACAAAACACTCACAAAAAAAATATCTTCTCTCACAAGTTCAATGCAGGCAGGAGGAGTTTCGGTCAACCGTACGCACAAAAACAAAAATATTCGGCACGGAGAAAAGGGGGAAATAATTCACCAGTTGCACACACTTCTTGTGGGGGCCAGTTTTGGGTGCAATGAAGGCGGTGAAATTCGACGCACCGCCGTAATGATGACAGGAGTTTCTCTTGGTTTGCGGCGAACGTGCGAAAAAAAAAAAGATGAATTAGGAGGCGCAGATTTCGGTATGATGAGCGCTGCAGAAATACGGCATAGGCTGTTCATCAATGCAGACGTTCTTCCATTTCGGGGCATAGAACGTACAGGACGTTCTGTGAAGTACTTCGGAAGATAACCTGAATCGGTGTTGAAATCTCCCAGAGCAGGGCTCGACGCAGTTGGCCGGCGGAGAGCGGACTCAAGGGAGTAGGCCATCGGCTGGGCGGCGAAGGGGCGCGCTGCATCTCCTGCGAACGGTGGGCGATGAACCCGTCTCCCGGACTATTGAGCGTTAATTTTTTTGCAATTTAAAATTTTTAATTTGCACACAGGCAAACATCCTGTCGACTATTTGAGACGTCATATATTTCAGTAAAGTTCGAGAGTTAAGGCAGGTAATACGGTTTATTAAACATTATCTTTAAGTTACAATATAGGGTGAGAAGGGGAGAGGGGAGACGGGTACAAAAATCAGCGTGGACTAATTAAGCAGTTCCAGTGGCAGAAGTCTCTCGATTTTCGATGTGCGGGAGTATTTACGCTTACCACACCACGTGGTTTGCGAAGACATAACTCCGCCTCTCTCTTATCTCTGATCGAACCACACACATTTACCAACATGACCCGCATCCGGGGCTACAAATGCGTGGGGACACGTGTACACTCTGAAGAACTCAGAATCGACGGCCTGATTACTGACAAATAACAAAATAAATAAAACATAGCTCCAGAGCGCGCGTGGCAAGTATGACAGGAAAGCAAAACTTACAGTGAAACTACCAGCTTGAACAATACCCAAACTACACTCATGTCCATAAATTAAGGATAATGAATTTCAGGCAAAGAAAGAGAAAGGAGTAAAACAAATTTGACTTATTTGTAAAGTCTATTTATTAAACAAAAAGTAAAGAGAAAAAAAGATGCTATATGTTTGACATAATTAATAAAAATTGCAAGTTTTACTCCCTTGACCAAATTTAAAAAAAGAACCTATTTACAAAAAACAGTATAACATGGTTAGTAGGATGGTTAATACGGAGTATGTCTCCCGGACGATGCAATACAGGCCTGACAACTCCTAGGCATGCTGAGTATCAAATGATCAATCTGATCTTGGGGAATATTACACCACTTATCAAGCAATGCACTCCGAAGTTCCGGTAGACAAGTGGGAGGGGGTTGACGGGCTGCAATTCGTCGGCCAAGCATATCCCACACATGCTCTATTGGATTCAAGTCCGGTGAGTATGCTGGCCAATGCATACGGGTGATATCCTCCGATTGAAGGCATTCGTCTACAATGTTTGCACGGTGAGGACGGGCGTTGTCATCCATAAACACAAATTCAGCACCCATGGCGCCCCGAAACAAACGTACATGTTGTTCCAGAATGACATCCCGAAAAGATGTGGCCTGTCATCGTTACACTCTGAACATGCAGGTCAGTTCTGGAACCAAGAATAATTCCTCCCCAAACGAGCCATCCTGCACCACCGTAACGGTGTCTTTCAATGGTGTTCTCTTGGTGGTAACGGGTACCTGGCGCTCTCCAGATGAATGTCCGGCTAGAATCAGACTCTAAACTAAACCTGGACTCGTCGGAAAACATCACACAAGACCACTGTTGCGGTGTCCACAATGCATGCTCTCTACTCCAGGTTAATCGCAGGCGACAGTGAGTTGCGGTAAGTGGAACACATCTGACAGGCCTACGAGCATATAGACCAATGTGCCCTAAGCGTCTGTACACGGTCTGCCTTGAAACTGTCGTACCGGTAGCTAAAGAGAGCTGACGAGACAGGTCTGATGCTGTACTCCGTCTGTTTCTTTTGGCAGTAACTGCCAAATAGCGGTCCTCATTCGGCTTTGTAACTCGGGGGCGACCTGTGCTGTAACGTCTACTCACATTACCATCATCTTGGAACCGTTGCCAAAGCCTGGAGATGACACTCTGGGCGATTCCAAGTTCCTCGGATACTTCCAGCTGGGTACGTCCACATTCCAGTCGTCCGATAATTCTGCCACGTAAAACATCATCCAAATGCCTCCTTTGTGCCATAACTATGCGGTTTTTGCACTGAAAGGCTTTCACAGCGCTTGTGAACAATTTTACTTCTTTGCCACCATTCCTTATATACCCCTCTCTTACATTCTCGTCATTGTCACGTACCATCCACGCCATCTGGTGGTTTCCTGTAATTTGCATATTCTTCTTCAAGATGTGTGTGATGATTTCACAGATGAAATTTTTATTTTAGAGATCAATTTCTGTGTGATTCTGAATTATCCTTAATTTATGGACATGAGTGTAGTAAAACCCAAATTACCTGTTTATACATTATATATATATATATATATATAATATATAAAATTCTCCTGTCACAGTGTTAGTCACCCAACTCCTCCGAAACCACTCGACCAATTTTAATGAAATTTTCTATGTATATTCGTTAGGTCTGAGAATAGGTTTTTAACTGTCTCATACCCCTAAGTCATAAGGGCGGTCCACCCCAAAATGTTTAGCCCCCGAGTGCTATTAATTTCAATAAGGATTTCTGTGTAGACATTAGCGTGTCGAATCACTTTTCAAATGTGTTTGCCAGATAATGTGGAGAGGGGGGGGGACGTTAATAAAATGTTGAAAGTCGCACAAGGTTTGCAATTTTTGATAATTGATCGCTAAATTTGGTGCCAAAATGCGACAATTTATTATAAATATATTTCGCGTATAATTAGAAAACGCCTGGCGTATATTGTAAAAGAGTTTTATTACGCGATTTTAATCTAAATTTCTATTCCAAAAAAGTGCTCTGTGGAACAAGGAAGGAAAACACGGTACACTCATGGATTATGATGCCCTTTCCAAACAGCATTTAAAATGTCTTTGCGGTATAGTTGGAATATGCCTACAGGAAGAATATGCCTGGCGAAGATTGTAAAACAGTTTCAGTAGGCGATTTTAAGATAGATTTCGATTCCAAAGATGTGTTTTATGGTACAAGAAAGAGTTGATTCCTATTTTAACGCCCCACTCTCGCCAACCTAAAAAATCCCCGTACTTTGGCGAGCATGGTCATGGGTCTCTGGGAGTTATAAACAAGTTTCTATGGTACTTACGTATTATCCCGGCGGTCCAGCAAGACAAACAATTTTTCACCAAGATAAATGCCGGGCACATGAAATTGTTGATGATTTGGAATACGATTAGCAACGTATTTAAAATCTACGAAAAAGTAGTTTGGCGGAAGTGACCGCCGGGATAATACGTAAGTACCGTTTCAACGCGCCAAAAGAACTAGATGAAAACTAAAGTAAACAAACTAGCGATAAACGCACCAGTTAAGGAATCTGAAGACACTTAATTATTAAAACTACATTAATTGGCAATCCAAAATAAATAAAAATGTGACGGCATGCTTTACTTACAGGTTGTTCCAAATCGCCATTTTAATTCTAAATGGCGATTGCCACATAAATGCGAAAAATCGTCATGGTAACTGCATATGTTTAATGATCGCCACCTTGGCGAGAGTCGAGGCGTCAAAGTAGGAAAACCCAAGAAAGACAAACCGGTACACTCATGGATTATTCCGGTACACTCATGGATTACATTCGAAACAATATATTAAACGATGAAGTATATTTGTAATATACTTGGCGAAGATTGTAAAATAGTTTTAGTAGGCGATTTTAAGATAGATTTCGATTCCAAAGATGTGTTTTATGGTACAAGAAAGATTTGATTTCTATTTTAACGCCCCCACTCTCGCGAACCTAAAAAATCCCCCATACTTTGGCGAGCTTGGCAGTCATGGGTCTTTGGGAGTTATGCACAAGTTTCAACTGTACTTACGTATTATCCCGGCGGTCCGCCAAGACAAGCAATTTTTCACCAAGATAAATGCCGGGCACATGAAATCGTTAAAGTTTTGGAATACGATTGTCAACAGTTTGCCGGCAAATTTGACGAAAGTAGTTTGGCGGAAGTGACCGCCGGGATAATACGTAAGTACCGTTTTAGCGCTCCCAAAAGAACTAGATGAAAACTAAAGTAAACAAATTAGCGATAAACGCACCCGTTAAGGAGTTTGAAGACACTTAATTATTAAACCTACATTAATTGGCAATCCAAAATAAAAAAAAATTAACGGCATGCTGTACTTACATGTTGTTCCAAATCGCCATTTTAATTCTAAATTACGATTGCCACATAAATGCAAAAAATTGTCATGGTAACTGCATTTGTTTAATGATCGTCACCTTGGCGAGAGTCGAGGCGTTAAAGTAGCAATCAACCCAAGAAAGACAAACATGGTACACGCATGCATTATGATGCGCATTCGAAACAATATATAAAACGATGAAGTGTAGTTGTAATATACTTGGTTTATAAAATAATTTTAGTAGGCAATTTTAAGATAGATTTCGATTCCAAAGATGGGTTTTACGAAACAAGAAATAAAAATACAGCACAGTCATGAATAATGATACACTTTCCAACTTAATGGAATATGGAAGAAAAATAGGGACGACGCATAAATTATGATACAATTTTAGTATATAGCACAATAGTGCGTATTTAAAATCTGAAAATATTTCAGATTTTCTTCCTTTTATTATTATTTATTTTTTTGGACAAAATTTTTTATGGAATGACTATCAATTAGTCTCGAGGCCAAACTATGTTTGTTTGTGGCTTAGATTTGAGCACACCATGTTTTTCACACGGACAATTATACGTGGCATGCCCTTGAGTGAGCAAACCATCCAATTTATTTGTGTTAGCTAAAGATGGAATAACAAAAAGTATTGTTCACTCTATTCCGTAAAGGGATTGATATTATTTTTTAGTAAAATTATTGTAACTAGCGATATATATAAATATAAAGAATAAATTACAATTAATTAAAAGTATAAATGTTTGGTCTTGTGTTATTTTTACATTCCAGCATCGTTCATAGCGCTCCATGCCTCATCCACTCATATACCACATCTTCACACACTTACAATAAGTTAGTCATTTCTTTCTACTAAAATAATCCTAGGAATAATTTATATGGCAAAACAACGTTTGCCGGGTCAGCTAGTATATATATATATATATATATATATATATTTGTTTTAGAAGATTTATATTTTAATTTTTTTCTTTATTATGGACTTCAAACTGTTCTTATTATAATAATTCAACTATTTAAAAGAATTAAAATTGAATGAGAAATTTTTGGAAAAGCATGTTCAAAAGTTAAAAGAAAAGTTCCATATAAGAAAACATTTATAGCTTAAAATTTTACAGACTTACCTAACGAAACTTTCCAAAGTGTTGGGAAAATACCCAGAAATAGATTTTATGTGTGGTTTTATGTGAACAAGATACTTAAAAATATTTACTAAAAGTTTTTTTGTAAACATTTTTTTTAAATACAGCAGATATGACTACCGAATGCTCAAAGAGTGACTAATTTTAGAAATTTCATTTACTTACATTTGTTTGATGCCATTTATTGTTTTTTCCTAAAAAGCCCGTAAAAAATATCTGAAAAGACGACATAGTCGGTACTTTTATAGCTCAGAGAGTTAAAATTGGCCCCCCAGAAACTGCGTGCTTGGATCTCAAAGTGTTGATATTTAGACGATTAAATAGAACGGGAGATTAAATAGACAATTAAATAAAATCGAAGCGCAAAAAAAGTTTTTGTCTTTAAAAAAAGTTTTTTTAGGGGGGTGGGTGTATTTTCAATAAAAGTAAATTCCATAGCTATTCTAGCATTTGTAAAAAGTGGAAAACACTCAGCAATAGAGGTCAAATCGAGTTTTTTCTTCTCTGAAAACTTAACGTGATTTTACTCTGAAGATAAGATAGTGACGGAAATGAGAACTCTAAGGCAATGTTAAAAATTTTGCCCCTTTTGCTCTCCGTGTTATGAACGCCGTGGGGCTCTTTTTTCCACAGCTTGAATACGGCAAAGTGCTGGGGCACATGAATACCAAACAAACATTGATATAAAATCTGGGAGGTAGGAGGAGGTTTCTAATCAAAACACCGTCTCCAAAGTTGTAATGAGATGCAAGCCAAGGAATGTAGAGCTAACGCCCTGCGGGCTTAAAAGCTTTGGGTTATAACATTTGGCAAAGCTTCGCTACTTGGCGAAGAATCCCTCGAATCTTTTATGGAACTCATTTCCGTCAACCGGATCAAACTATACCTAGCAGAACGTTAGTGGTTCTGAATACTGTTCTAATATTGAAATGACAATAATTCAAGACACTTACACAATATTGAGAAGCATTGCAATGCTTCAAAAAAATGCCATTACTGAGAACACATTAAAAATACTTCATATGTAAAATCAATATTGGGAAATATTGTTAGCCGAAACTGGGGAAATATAGGCTTGTTAAATTGCACCCATTCTCGTACTACGACGGAAAATTTTCTTTTACAGTCCCCAACATTGGGAACAGGGTCGTTCCATTGGAAATAGTGTCAATTCATCAGTAATATTTAGTACATATTTCAAAAATCCCAATATTTTATTATTGAAAACTGTAACTGACTGTTAAAAATAATATCAGGTTGAATATTTTTTTCGATGCATAATTCAGAAGTAAGTGAACAATAACAAAGGTGTCAATTGGTTTCCAAAAGTTCAGGAAAATGCACAATGCAAATTTTTCCACGCATTCGCACATTTCGGTATGCACGTGCCTTGAAGATGTGTTGTCCTTACCATCCAATTGTTTGAGTACGTTCAATAATGCATTGTTAAAGTATTTTTATTGCGTTGAGACCTGGAAACAGACAATTCGCAGAAGAATTCACAACACTAGCTCATTTCGCAACATTTTCGTTACAGATCACATGAAGAAATTTCGAAATACCGCATTTTTTATTTTAAAGAAAGATTTTATTTTATCAAATATTATCAGTTTAAGAATAATGGATCATAAAATCAAATGGTTCGCATAATTAGCTGACACATAAACGTAACGTCGGAGTACGTGGAGTACGTGGCCCCAACTGTGTTTAGAAAAACCATTCATTCTAATCCCTCAATCAAAACCCGAAGAAACTTAGCTATTTTTACGCTTAGAATTCCATGTGCCCCTCCTCCTCTGAAATTTTTGTTCACGTTCATAGGCTTGACGTGACCGAAACTTTGGCAAGGAGGGCACCTGTTGATATCAAGAGTAGAAAAGGAAACTTTTTCTTACAATTAAAAATAATGTTTTAAATGAAAGAATTTTTGAAAAGTTGGGGGGGGGGTGCCCCGAATGGTCACTCTACGCTTATTTACAGATCCACAAGGTATTTAAAAACTGGTACATATCAGGCATTCAAAAATGACGAGCGGGCTATAAAACCGTATGCCTAAAATTATCGTAACTCCAGTGCCGTTAAGTACTGCAGCAGTTTACTTTAATCGGGCAAATTCTTAGTACGTACCCCTCTCATGGAACCGTAATAGTATTGGACGCCCCCTCAGCTTGTCTCCCGGGAACGTTGCACACATACACACACACACACACACACACACACACACACAATGGGTGACCTGTACTACGATAAGGATGTTGTTCAAAGAAACAAAATCTTCCTCGCTGTCTATATACACGAATAAAAATAAATTAATCGCGCCAAGGGCTCTAAAAGATTCAGGATGATTCTTCCTGAACTATACTACCCACCGTATTAAATGAAACGACTGTGCCTTTTTCTGAAAAAATTCTTCAACGAGGAATTACACAGGAAGAGTTTTCAAAGAGTGACGCAACCTGCTAAATTTTCGATTTTTAATAATGTTTTCTGAACGTTTCGCATCGGATGAAGGTTTATCGTTTATTACCGTGTATATCATCTTGTGAAGAGACATTCTAAAAATTTCGAAGCGCATGAAATAATTAGTTTATTCGTATTTATGGAAAAAATCGCATGGTTTTTGTGCATAAATCCGAAACTTGCGAAGAGACATTCTAAAAATTTTGAGGCGCAAGAAATAATCAGTTTATTCGTATTTATGTAAAATATCGCATGGTTTTTTATGAAATACTCCGTTAACTTGCGCATGGGACCCAAGCACACTATAGCAAGAGCAAAGCCATGAACATTTTTCAGGAGGAGATTATTTATCGGTAACTCCTTCCCCTCCCGTCTATGATGTTGCACTACAGTTATGCTATAAGTTATGTTACATTCTTCAATATAATGAAAAAGCAAACTTCGTTTGTCAAGAAAAGGAAAGAGTCACTAATTTGCTGTTAGAATTTAACTATTTGTTTTGAGCTTAATCTCTTCCCCGAGTCCATGCTGCTGTAAGTTAGAAATCCCAGCTGTGGTTAGCTATGGTGTTCATCGAACTCGTTGGAGGTTAAAAAAAACACTTTTTTGAGGTAAATGAAAATTATCCAACATTATGTATAAATTTTAAGCAGTAACCCATAACTTGTTATAGTTAGGTCCAAGATGAAAATTTAAAAAGTAAGTCACAATTAGGAATTTCTTGTCCAGTGGCGTGGCGTACCGCCAAAGTCCGACACCCCCCTCCCCCCGCAAAAGGGACCTCCTTTGAATAATTTAAACAATTGGCAACTTTTTATGCAAAATGAATGAATATTAATAATTATAAAGATTCAAAACAAAAAATTTAAATTAATGCTAGATTTGTAAGTTTAAATTTATCTAAACTGTGCAGATTACTTAGGCATAAGTATTAAAGAGACTTTTAACAAAAAATGAAGTGTTTTGTTGATGGTTGAGCACACTTTTATTAGGAACTAGTAAATAGCCCATTCTTTTCGGACAGGTAGGATTTCTTTTCTTACTTTCTTTAGTATTAAGAAGGAATCTGTGCCTGTGTAAATATCCCCTCTCCATAAGAAGTTGTACGGTCCTTGGTGGAAATGTCAAGTTTCGGATATAATGTGATATATTTTAAGCTTTAATTTAAGCTAAAAAGAGAGCATCATGCTTAAATACGCCAAATCGTCATTTTGTGGTATGTAAATTACTTCATTAGTCTTTTTTTTTAGAAATATCGGTAACATATCACCCAAAATTGCAAGCTTTGGCAAACATTAGGCAGGGTTAAAAGAAAAAAGTCATTTACGGAGGTTTTTAAAATCTTGACATAAGACATTTGCAGTCTCGCTTGAAATTTTAAAGTGAATTTTAGCTTTTACAGATAGCAAAGAAGCTCAATCTAATAATTCATGACTCAAGGAGATAGAAAAAGAAAATTAGGGGGACTATTCCTATGCTAATCAGAATTTCAGGAATTAACGTCCTTTTTTCACAGTAGTTTGTCAGCATAAATGAGTTTCTAAGTCATTTTCAAATTTGTCAATCTCACTAACAACGGCAGTCTCACTTGCAGCTATACATAAAAAACATATCTCATATTTGCCACTTTTTACTCTATAGGGTATCAGAGAAGTACTTTGAACACGAAAATTGAGAAAATTCACTAAAAATAGAAGAATTAGTAGATTTTCGAAATTATAAAATTGCCTGGGGCGTTTTCCATATCGTTTTACAAATCTGTAGAAATTTCCAAGCCAATCGATGATACAGCGTGGAATTGTATTCGTATACACGTACGGTACATAGAGAGACAAACATTCGCATTTATAAATCTGATAGTGCCAGTTTATCAGCAGTACATAAGTATTTAAAGTATCACATCAGTTTTTTATCAAAGAATATGATGTTACAGTTATTTAAGGGAAGGAGTATGGTGTCGTGGGACTGGACGATAAGTACAAAACTTTTTAGAGCTTGCGTGAATCGTATAGCAGCTGTACACTGAATTAGCAAAACACGAGCTCGTAGCACTTTAAAATGAAAGAAAAAATCAGTAAAATCTTTTCAATTTAGTTTTATTGAAACATATTAAAAAGAATAAATTGGACGGCGGCTGGTAGCATGGCGCAAACAATCGTGCACCTCTTGGGCAGATGCAAAAGCGTTGAGTGACTGAAAAAAGGTCTGAGAAAGAAAGCCTCTAAAATTTTTGGATTAGTTAGCATAAGCTCGAAGTCATGCAGAAATTTTGGGTATTTACTTGCAGTTTATTTGATATACTTTCAAACATGTTTTCCATTTCTTGCCTCTGCTACCAAAAATCCGACTCTGCGACCATGAGACCTTGCTAGTTGCGAGCAAAGTTTTAGTAGCTTGCACAGAAAATTAACCTTTTCCTTATATGAATATAAACTGATTAAGACATACATAAAAAATATAAAGGTTTCAATTATTTAATGTAAATAAACACCATTAGGATTTATTTTCAATCTTTTTTGATTTAATTTAAAAATGTTTATAGTGTACGCACATAGCCAAAAACAAGGAGATATAATTTGTCATTAAAAGGCTTGATATCCATTTAACAAAAATCCAAATTTTGGGAGGCGGCCCCTGTGGCCAGACCCCCAACCATGTCCCTAGAGCAGTGTAAGAATGTAAAAATGTAGGCATATATCATTTTAAGATGAGATAACTAAAACTTTGTACAATAACACATATTTTATTTTGTAACTAAAAGTTATTTTTGTCATTTCTTCTTGCATATGCCTGATATCACTATTATAAGGACTATGTAAACAATGATTTTGGACCCATCACATGTAACCTTACCTTAATGAAAGATACAAAATTTTAAAAATGTGAGAAAATAAACAAAGCAGAGGCTTTCCTCTTGATACCAGTAGTCATCAACTATTTTTCCAGTGGGTCAGTTTCAAAGAATTGTCTAACTTTGATGGTCCAGTAAACTTAAGCCACCCACACTCCCCAAAAAATTTCCTCTGTCGCCACCATTCACTTGTCACAAAAACTACTCTACTAACCTAGACTACCAGCATAGTAAAAATTTTCCATCTTACATGCCAATAGGTTTTGCATCATTCCATCTCACCCATGATGAATCATTGAAGTATGCGATAACCTTAAGGAGGTTGTAGAATGAAATATTATTTTTTACACAACTTCAGAATGGTCCACGAAAAACTCTCCTGCTGTCCTGATACAGACTGTGGTCCGCCATTTGGTTACACCTGATTTAGACTGTTTCATCTACAATACAGCTCTTAAATGTAACACCCCTGTTGAAGCTCTTCATGCATGTAACATTATGTTCTAGGTTTTTTAAAAAAAATCTCTACATAAAAACTTCTAATAAACAGATATTTTAAAACAGAATTTCGTAGGCTTGTCTAGTTTAAATGAAGTGTTAAGTAGACAAAAAGCTAAATGGTTCAAACTATTTCGCATTAACAATGTGTTTTACTACTTTTTGTTTCCTGGTGCTTCATTTTTTTATTTATTTATTTTAGAGGGGGGGAGGGGGGCAAAATGCTCTAAAATGCATAAGGGGTTTTACTAGAGCGATAACTTAGTTCAGTATACAATCTCTTATCCAGAACGGTGGTACAAATATTCCGATGTATTCTGGATAATTAAATTTTCTAGATTTCTCATTACAAGACAAATTTTTAACTATTTTTTTTAACATTTGATGAATTTTTGGAAAAAAATAGGAATTTAATCGATTGAAAAATGACTCCGGATAACTGATTTTCTGGATAAGTGGTTTCCGGCTAAGAGTCTCCATACTGTACTTTCTTTAATTAAAAACACTCAGTTTTGAAGCCAGTTATATAAATTTGTTACAACATATAGCTTTATATAAGGTTTAATTTTTTAATAATTTTTATAATTTCTAATTTTACTTGTATAATTCTCATTGTGTATTTTAGGCATGTCGGTAGTTGTAAATATATTAGATCACTATAACATTAAAACCTTCAAATCCAATATTTTACTAAATTTATGACAGTTTACATTTAAAAAAGTTCATTAATAAAATTCGTAATTAGTTCAAGGTTGGGAAATAATCTTCCAAAGTAAAATCAAAAACAGTTTAAAAGTGAAAAAAGAAAAAGCCACTAAAAATTAAACATACCGAGAACATTATAATTATTAAACATCTCATGTTACATAGGTCATTAAACATCTCATCTTACATAGCAGCTTTGCAGACCAGTATTAATTATAATTAAATAAATATCACTGTGAATAAAAAGTAAAATGTAAATTTAAGAAGAAAAATGTAAATGTAGAAAAATAAACTACCAAAACGACTTGTGTTATAAACAAACTGAAAATTTTTCATACATATGTGTCTAGGGGTACAAAAGGTCTTCTTTTGTAGATTACAGTTTAAAATGTCTTTTTAGTTCCATGGTTTCTTTTTTGTATCATTTTTTACTGAATTACCTGATTTTTTCCAGAAATTGCAAATTCCTTGATCCCTGATAATGTCAGGTTAGAGAACACCCTGAAAAAGTATTTACGCATTAATCTAAATTGCAAGTATAATTTAGAAAATATCTATTATATAGTGGTATCATTAATTTTATGGCGTACTTTCTTGTAACACCAATCAAATTCAACAAATTAAAAATAAATTAGTTACTTAGTATTAGTGAAATTACTTTAGTGAACAGCTACACATAAAGAAAACATTTCTTTCACATCCAAGCTTCTACGACAACCTAATTTAATTAAATGTTAACAGTGGCGTCACTAGGCATGGTGTCACCCGATGCGGGCACATCCGTTGTCATCCCCTCCTACAGATGTCAGATACACAGGCCAGTCTAAGTCAGTTCTCCAGAAGAATAAGCAAAATCGTTAATAGCATTGGCAAATAATATTTTTTCTTTGTGCACTACACAAATAACGTCTCATTTCGGCAAAAATATCATTCTGGTAATAGTAAGAATGTTCTTTTAAATATTAGTAAGCTATTATGCAATTTTCCACATAACCTATACGAGGCGTGCAAACGACCTTTTTTTATATGGAGTGTTTCCCCTGGTGGACTATCATAACCGTGAGCCTTGAAAAAAGGCTGTTTATAATAGCATTATCAGACAAATAAAAATATTGCATTTTAAATTAAACGTTAAATTATCTTCATAATTGAAATTTAATGTCTCATGTAGCCTGTTTCAATAATCACTACAAAACTGCTTTATTTAAGAGGTTTTGTACCTTTTAAATTTAATGAAAATCGATAAAATTTTGCATGAATATAATATGCTCCTTAATTGCGTGTAGAATTTAATTACTAGTAAGCTATTTAGTAAATAAATATACTAGTCTTTTTGTTTATACTACTGATTTGAAATATTTCCAAATTTAATTAGAAAAATTTTATTTACTAAAAGATTAAGATATTATTTTCCATATGTGGTTCGTAGCCGCTCATACATAAAAATCATTTTACAAACTCAAAGCGAGAAATGAGTAGATATTCTATGCCTCCGACTGACCAAGGAGGTTCGAGAGATTGCGTTAATACCCCTCCCGCTTCTTTCACTTCGCATTTCTTCACGCAAATAATAATGATGTCTACCAAGGTTTTTATTGTGTTGCGCAAGTTTCACTGCAACCCAGTTTTGTCAAGCTTCTCTCCTGGAACTTCTTGCCTATCGTGGCTCGAAGGGAAGCGCTGGCAATACATTCTTTCACTTCGGTACCACCGCACGTGCACAAATAATAACTATCGATAAATAAAGATAACAAGATGTTTAGATGTTATACATCGCTGTATATTAGTACCCTGACTTGAGCAAGGCCGTCTATAATCTTTACTACACCCCCAGTTTAGTCAAGCACCCCATCCGCACCTCTAGTCTAAGATCCACTGCCCTCTTCCCCCCAGCAAAAGAGAGGTTCTTAGTTACAACCCTGGTTAAAGTGGAACAAATTACAGATGAAACGGCAACACATAAGTTGAGAGCAACCTACTAAATTCTTGTTTTATGAGGAAAATGTTGAGAATTTTAAATTGGAAAAAAAAAAGTTGAGATGAAAATACACATTTTATTTCTACAGGTGCACAGAACATGTGTCTTTCATTATATTTATTCTTATTTCTAATTTCGGAAGTCTTTTTCTTCACCAAATCAGATCTTTTTTTTCAAATTAATTTTAAATTTTAAAACCAGCATTTTTTTTTTTTTGGTGTCATCCCCTCTGCTGCTGACACCCGGTGCGGTCTGCACCCCCCACGCGACGCCACTGATTGTTAATATATCTATAATTTTACTTTTTATTTTAATTCTAATTCTAAAAGTTTAGTCAAGCACCTCATCCGCACCTCTAGTCAAAGATCCACTGCCCCCTCCCCCGAGCAAAAGAAAGTGTTCTTAGTTACTACTCTGGTTAAAATGGAACAAAATACAGATGAAACGGCAACACATAAGTTGAGAGAAACCTACTAAATTCTTTTTTTATGAGGAAAATGTTGAGAATTTTAAACTGGAAAAAAAAGTTGAGATGAAAATACACATTTTATTTCTACAGGTGCACAGAACATGTGTCTTTCATTATATTTATTCTTATTTCTAATTTCGGAAGTCTTTTTCTTCACCAAATCAGATCTTTTTTTTTCAAATTAATTTTAAATTTTAAAACCAGCATTTTTTTTTTTTTCGTGTCATCCCCTCTGCTGCTGACACCCGGTGCGGTCTGCACCCCCCACGCGACGCCACTGATTGTTAATATATCTATAATTTTACTTTTTATTTTAATTGTAATTCTAAAAGTTTAGTCAAGCACCTCATCCGCACCTCTAGTCAAAGATCCACTGCCCCCTCCCCCCAGCAAAAGAAAGTGTTCTTAGTTACTACTCTGGTTAAAATGGAACAAAATACAGATGAAACGGCAACACATAAGTTGAGAGAAACCTACTAAATTCTTTTTTTATGAGGAAAATGTTGAGAATTTTAAACTGGAAAAAAAAGTTGAGATGAAAATACACATTTTATTTCTACAGGTGCACAGAACATGTGTCTTTCATTATATTTATTCTTATTTCTAATTTCGGAAGTCTTTTTCTTCACCAAATCAGATCTTTTTTTTTCAAATTAATTTTAAATTTTAAAACCAGCATTTTTTTTTTTTTGGTGTCATCCCCTCTGCTGCTGACACCCGGTGCGGTCTGCACCCCCCACGCGACGCCACTGATTGTTAATATATCTATAATTTTACTTTTTATTTTAATTGTAATTCTAAAAGTTTAGTCAAGCACCTCATCCGCACCTCTAGTCAAAGATCCACTGCCCCCTCCCCCCAGCAAAAGAAAGTGTTCTTAGTTACTACTCTGGTTAAAATGGAACAAAATACAGATGAAACGGCAACACATAAGTTGAGAGAAACCTACTAAATTCTTTTTTTATGAGGAAAATGTTGAGAATTTTAAACTGGAAAAAAAAGTTGAGATGAAAATACACATTTTATTTCTACAGGTGCACAGAACATGTGTCTTTCATTATATTTATTCTTATTTCTAATCTCGGAAGTCTTTCTTCACCAAATCAGATCTTTTTTTTTTCAAATTAATTTAAAATTTTAAAAGCAGCATTTTTTTTGGTGTCAACCCCCTCTGCTGTTGTCACCCGGTGCGATCCGCAACCCCCCCACGCGACGCCACTGATTGTTAATATATCTATAATTTTAATTTTTATGTTAATTGTATGTCTAAAAGCTCAGTTATTTTTTTATTTCATCTCCATTCGAAAAGCACTCCCATGCGATATATTAATGAGTTTTGCTCAAGTTTGAATCTACCCCAAATCAAAACTTTTCCACCTTTATTTAAAAATGAATACCATGATAGATAGAAAAAGACATAATTTTCACTCCAAGCTTGAATTAGAACATGAACCAAAATTGCAAACTAGATCAATAACCAAAAATCTGAAATAAATAGAGAACAAATTGCACAAAATATTTTATTCGGGACAGTTTTGCGAATATTTTCCAACCCAAAAGAAAAAAGAAAACCTTAATTTGTGCATAATTTGAATTATTCAGCTTTATTGACTTAGCTTTTATAAGTAATTGACTTTAGTCAACACGATTCACGACTGTTCAAGTACATTTTCTGCGTGCATCAATTATGTAGTTTTTTGTTCCCCTACCAACCCATCCCTAGTGTAAGTACTTAGAAATGGTTATATTAAAAAGGTTAACTTTAATGTAGTCAATGATATGTCACACTGCAAAAATGAATACTTCTGGACTAACTTATACATAGCAAACATGAGAAAAGCTCCTTGAACTGGGCTTGGTTTCTGCACTTTTACTTTTTAGCTTGGGTTCATGAGTAATTTCTCATTATTAAAAAAAATGTACATAGATTTTAAAAAATTATGCATCGTTTTGGGAAATACTTATTTTTAAAAACTTTTAATCGAGGGCATCTAAGCGTACAGAAAAATTATGGCATTTCAGACCAATGGCTTTTGTTTAGTTAGTCATGAGATCAAACTTCTGTTTGTGTTTATAATTTTAATGCATATATATCGTTTTTATCTCTGGATAAACAAAAGAAATGATGATGTCTCCATTCACACTGTAATCCATTCACACTGTTAATGTCTCCATTCACACTTAAAAAGATTTAGATCAGTGGTTCCCAACTCAACTATTCTATCTTACATGCTAATAGGTTTTGCATCATCCCATCTCACCCATTATGAATCATTGAAGTATGCGATAACCTTAAGGAGGTTGTAGAATGAAATATTATTTTTTGAAAATACACAACTTCACAATGGTCCACGACAAAACTCTCCTGCGGTCCTGATAGACACTGTGGTCCGCCATTTGGTTACACCTGATTTAGACTGTTTCATCTACAATACAGCTCTTAAATGTAACACCCCTGTTGAAGCTCTTCATGCATGTAACATTATGTTCTAGGTTTTTTTTAAAAATCTCTACATAAAAACTTCTAATAAACAGATATTTTAAGACGGAATTTCGTAGGCTTGTCTAGTTTAAATGAAGTGTTAAGGGTAGACAAAAAGCCAAATGGTTCAAACTATTTCGCATTAACAATCTGTTTTACTACATTTTGTTTCCTGGTGCTTCATTTTTTTTCCTTATTTATTTTAGAGGGGGGAGGGGGGGGGCAAAATGCTCTTACATGCATAAGGGGTTTTACTAGAGTGATAACTTAGTTCACTATACAATCTCTTATCCAGAACGGTGGTTCAAATATTCAGATGTATTCTGGATAATTAAATTTTCTGGATTTCTCATTACAGGACATATTGTCAATTACTTTTTTTAACATTTGATGAATTTTTGGAAAAAAAATTGGAATTTAATCGATTGAAAACTGACTCCGGATAACTGATTTTCTGGATAAGTGGTTTCCGGCTAAGAGTCTCCATACTGTACTTTCTTTAATTAAAAACACTCAGTTTTGAAGCCAGTTATATAAATTTGTTACAACATATAGCTTTATATAAGGTTTAATTTTTAATAATTTTTAATAATTTCTATAATTTCTAATTTTACTTGTATAATTCTCATTGTGTATTTTAGGCATGTCGGTAGTTGTAAATATATTAGATCACTATAACATTAAAACCTTCAAATCCAATATTTTACTAAATTTATGACAGTTTACATTTAAAAAAGTTCATTAATAAAATTCGTAATTAGTTCTAGGTTGGGAAATAATCTGACAAAGTAAAATCTAAAACAGTTTAAAAATGAAAAAAGAAAAAGCCACTAAAAATTAAACATACCGAGAACATTATAATTATTAAACATCTCATGTTACATAGGTCATTAAACATCTCATCTTACATAGCAGCTTTGCAAAACACAGAGCAGTTGGCAGACCAGTAGGGGAAAGTACCCCAAAACGGGATAGCTTATCTATTCTTCGCTTTATTTCTTATTGTGTACAAGGTACATTCCAAAGTAAGACGTCATTTAAAAGTATACACCTTTTCAACTACTTAAAATACTTTTTTCACATTTGTTCAATAATATTTATGTGAAAAATACTGGTTTCTCAAAGTCTTACACGATCCCGTTTTACCCTACCAAGGGTGGGTAAAAAGGGATAGGGATTTGTATGTTATTAGATTTTTGCTGATTTTACTCTTGATTTAGTTTTTAGAACAAAAATAGGCTACGTTTTTATAGGAAGAAACTTTTTAATTGTAAATTTGAAAAATTACATAACACAGAAATCGCATAAAAATGTGTCGTCTTCTTCTTCTGCTTTGGAACAGGCTTCGTGGGCCGATCCCTGGCAGCTCGAGCATTGTATCCAGCCTTCTCCAGATTTCGCTTCAAGATACAGAGCGTTGCAGAAAATGCATGCTTCATATTTTTCAGCTTCATCTTCTAAAGACGACGACGTCCAACCTTGCCTAACTGATGATTTTTTAGGTTTTCTTATATTAAGTCCATTTTCTTCGATTTTTGCAAATGATGATTGTGGTTTTTTTTTTCAGGTTCAGAATAACATTTAAAAACTTTATCTGCCTGTTTTGCATCTCCACTTGGTTTTCTTTTATGCCTCGTTTGTTTTGTCTTCGGAATATTCAAGAGACTTGTTCTGGCAGCTCTTTTTTCAGCTTTTGAGTTCTTTCTCGTTCTTTTTTTTTCACGCTCTGCTTCTTCCAACTCAAGTTATATGGGCTTCCTGTTATAATTGCTGTTTTTCTTCTTCTCCTATCGTGTTTATTTTGAGGTCTTGGTCTAGTCACTCGTGGTGGAGGTAGTATTTCTTTAGGTGATATAGAAAATGGCAGTGAAGGACAGTAGTATAGCCCAAGTCCTTTGTTTCCTGTTGAAGTGGAAGGTTGGATAAGTCCTGCGTTTGTGCTAGTGTTATCGTGTCCTCATCACTAGGTGATCCATTAAATACTGTCTCTAGTGATTGTGATGACTGCAAACTCTTAGATGCTATGACTGAACTTGAAGATCCTGCGGATCTGGCCTCGTTTTGTTGCAGATTTAATGGTTGTTGGGACGTCATGTTCTGAGCATCCAGCAACGGGTGATCTGTTGGAAGAGAAGGAGAGAAGATATATTTGGAAAATGCCTGTTTTCCTGAACCCATTCACAGCAGTTTGGACAAGAGCTGCTCGTTGAAATGCTGCATCGAACATCTTTCCTACTTCGTAGATAGCAATCCCCCTAAATTATTTTATTTCGAAAACATAATTATTTAAAATTAAAATAAATTGTTGTAATTCATTATACATATTTTAATTCATTACTTATTTCAATAAAATAACTTAAACACATTGCCAAAACATTAATGGAAATGGTCGGGTAAAACGGGACACATCAAAATTGTATCCCGTTTTGGGCACCCCAAAAGTGTCCCGTTTATCCCGACCGTGATGCTTTTGACAACATAAATGGCTGACCCCTGAACCGTGACTCACTAGCAATATTTCAGTACATGAAATTGTTGTTAAAAGAGCTATGAACAAAATACAGTACTTAGCGGAATTGTTCCGAAGGACGGAGAAGCACAAGGATAGTTTTTTTGCAGTCGAAAAAAGTGCAAAGTAAGTAAAAATCTCGCTTGAAAACTTTGAAAAAGTATTTCTTTGCGAAACACGTGGCTAGCGTTAAGAGATCAACTGAGAATGCTGTCGTGGCGGTCAGGAACCAGTTTAGCCTGTCTCCCACGAGATAGCACAATCAGTCAAGCTCCGAATCCTATTGAAATACATTACGAGAGCAGTTAGTTTGTCATACAGGAGGTAAATTCCCTAGTTGCTAGTCTCATTGAATTGCTCTATTGTCTGACAATTCTCGCAATTCATAGCTTCTCAGCGTTAGCCCAACTCGAATTTAGTAGTAAGGATCCGGAGAGTTCACCTCATGCGGATCCCATGTCAATTCTGCGGATCCATGCGGATGCTGAGAGAGGAAGTAGACCGGATGCTGAGAGAGGATGGGGTGCGGATTCTGGAAGGATGCTGAGAGGAAGTAGACCGGATGCTGGAAGAAGGGGACTTAGAAAAATTTTCAGACTTTGATGTATTCTTAAATGAAAATAAGGGACTTTATCATTTAGTATCAACATTCTCTGACATATTTTTAAATGAACTACACTTCATGGATTAAACGCGAAATAAAAAATGTTATTATAAATGAGGTCCCACCAACCGCCCGGTAGAACTTCTACCGTCTCATATTTTTACCTCCCACATGCGCAAGTTCAGTCACCACCAGGGTAAGTCGCCAAGTTTAAAATTTTTTGTGTATTCTTTTAGTTGCAAAAACGTTTTTATTTCGCTCAGACAGCCTTGATTTTTACCATTATGGCTTTTAGCCCCATATAGGATGATATCATAAGTCTAATTTGTTTTGCCTGATTATCACAATTAGTAATAAATTTCTAAACATGAATAATTTCTTGATCAATTATTAGCTCTTATTTGCATTTTTTCAAATTGCTTTAATATAAAATAATGATGGTTTTTATAGTTTGGTAATTATATTTTCCATTGGTCCGCATTTTGAGGTGTTGTAATTTTAAGTGTGAATTTTTTTTTTAATTCTTTGTTAAAAGATTTTTGCATGTTTTTCTTTATTGTATTTTGGTAGTGTATTTTGGTAATAGTGTAACTAAGCTCTATGAATAACAATAGGCATTATCAACCGAAGTACTTTAAGTATTCATACATTTTGTATACAAAAACTGCGGTTTGAGGGATATATGGTAAAAGGGATTTCTCCTAATAGAAAATAAAGCAAATATGTAATCTGAATATGTCTAAAATGTATACATTCTAAATAAGATTAAATTTTCGCTTGCTAACTTAAGTATTGAATATTTTTCATCATACATAGAAATTGAAATGGTATTAATTTAATGTGAATCTGATAAATTTATTCATTGTTATAAGAAAAAATTACTTTTAAAACGTTTAACATCTTAAAATTTGTTATTTTATTGTTATTTTTGGTTTTAGTCTCAAAATAATATCCTTATTTTTAGCCAATGTGCGTATAAAGATGTCATGAAATTTGCCAGATGGAACGGGAAGTAGGGCTAATGTATTTTAAATCCTTACTCTATTTTCCTGACTTGCTAGCATTGTCACCATCATCCAAGAAATTTACCGTAGAAGATTTAGCACGATGTGCTTTCAAGTAAGTAAAAACCTTGTATTTTTTAGTTCAAGTAATTTGTATTTATGGTAACTCTTTAGCCATTAAAACTATAATTTTATCTAAGTAATTGAAAGATGTTTATGTAAATGGGGTATAAAACTGTACATGCTATTGTCTTAGTATGTTAGAACGGATCATCAACTTTTATTCAGTCTAAGGAGTTGCGCAAGTTAAACCTATATAATTCGAATTGTATTCGAAGCCATCAATAATTTCATGTTGTCGGCATTTATCTTTCCGAAAAATTGCTCGTCTTGTCAGACCGCCAGGATAATAGGTAAGTACCGTTGCATTATTTAATACATATCCGTGGTTACAATAACATAAAAGAAACAGGAAATGGCTAAAATGTGCTTTAGCAGACTGCATGGCGACATTTTATTTTATTTCTTATTTTTATTTATTTTTTTTATGTGCGATAAACGTGCCAAGTATTGAAAATTCGATTAAAGCTGTGAAAATATCTGAAAGATCTCTCATTTTCGCGTATGTATTATCGTTATCTCGTAATCTTAGCTACAGCATGACGTAAGTAAAAGGAAGCAATAACGAATATGCTTGCTTCATTTGACGTCATTGAACCGTTAATTTTTATTTTTGCGCATGTGTTATTGTTATTACGCTAATGTTTATATCTAGTTGTTGTTGTTCGCAGCGTAGAAATATCGTTGATTTTAGTACCGCATACGTTATCATATTATATAGACTAGTTGCTGATAGTATACATCTTATAAATAAAATATTTCGTTGATATGTAAATGAAATAATTTTATCACAACTGGATGATTTTGGAAGCATAGCAAAATTGAGTAATTATATACTGACTTTAAAAATTTGAAAAGCGAAAATTTCAGTAATGAAATTTACAGAAATGTTAGTCACATGCAGCAACAATATTATGCACAACCTCTTTCAGCTTGTGGGCCACACAAATTTAAATCACATATCAAGAGCTTATAAAGTAGTGAATTTTTTAAAATAATAGTCTTAAAAACAATATATTACGACTAATTTATGGATGTAATGACTCAATTACAGAAATGTATTTATAGGTTTCTTCACAATTTAAGTTCTTGAAAACACGGTGGTGCACTTAGGAGGTAATTATGTGATTTCCCATTATTGTGAGTGTTTGTCATGTCCGCAATAAGTTTAATTGATCATAACTAATAAAAAACTGAGTTAGATGGATGTGTTTTCATTTTTGCTAAATAGAGTATGTTACATTATTTAAAAAAAAAAAAAACTCTTCAAATTACTCAATTTTTGTGTAGTTAAGACCGATCGAACTAACTGCAGGCATGACAAAAACGCTAACAATACAGTGGTATCGCCTAGTTTTCAAATAAAAGTTCTTGAAAATATGACAGCACATATTGATAAAAGTCCATTGTTAAATTATAGCTGAACATTTTTTGGTACCATGTTTATGACATTTGGAGACAAATCTGAACTAGTTAAAATTTTCACAATTATTTTCCGTAAAAATTTGAATTGATGGATTCTGATTCATATTTTTCAACGTGAAACTGGGTTGGTGAGTGCATCAAAAACTGATTTGAGTTTGTGCTGGAGATTTTTTTTTCGGAAGTCAAACTAATTCATCATATCTGATGACCCTTGATTCTTTTATGTTAAAACAGATCACCGGCAGATACAATATAAACATCTATTGTTAGAGTGAAAAAAAAATATTTTCTTTCTTAATTTCTGTACGATCCCTAAAATGCGATCATTTGACGCGACTTTTTTCCTTCGAGAGCCATTGAAAAATAGTTATCAATGGCTATTTTTCATGGCTATCAAGTCAGCGTTATATTTATCTTCATATCTCTGACACTGACACTGTTTAAGATATAGTTCTCAAATTTGGTATCTCGCCTCATGAGTGTTTGGGAATAGCTCCCTAAGATATCAAGTGTTTCTGACCCATAAGCAGTGTTACTAACTGTGGTGGCTGAAAAAGTGGTCAGAAATGGCTAAAAATGTTTTCAAGCTGAGAAAAAAATAAATTATTCATTGGTGTTTACTTTTAGAGCTAGCGCTGCTGGTATTTTTTGAGTTATTTGGACATTCATTTCTGATTTACAAAATACTTCGGTATTGCCAGTTGACCAAGATCTAACCACAAAGTGGCTAAATTGGCATCAAATGTGGAAATGTTGATATTTCTATACATTATTTATCTTAATTTGCCTTTTTAAAAGAGCCTCTCGCTCTTTTAAAAGCATTGTGTAATCAGACTTCGGCAGCACATTAAAGGCAAGGATGCGAATTTAGATACTTTGTGGCTACATCTTGGCAAACTGGCAATACCAATGTATTTTGCAAATTGGAAATGAAAGTCCAAAAAACATTTGCAGACAAGCATATTTCAGCAGGACAAGCACTTAAAAGTAAACGCCAAAGAATAATTAATTTTTTTCTCAGCTTGAAAACATTTTTAGCCATTTCTGGTTTAAAATGCTCGTTAAAGTAGTGTATTGCTACTTTTAACTTCGATTTCGGCCACTTTTTCTCCGGCAGAGTTGGCAACACTGATAAGGGTCAGAAACTAGCGTCAGAGTGGTAAAACTTGGCTTGTACGCAAAAACAGAGCTTATCGGAGAGCCTGTTCTTGAAGAGATTGGATCGGAGGCAGCCATTGTATACGGCTTGTTTTACTGATTGGGAATACAGGGTTAGTATACAAATTTAAAAAGTAACTTTTTGAAAATCGACGAGAGGAACATTTTTTTACGAAGTCTTATTTCCAACCTTATTTTGAACATTTTTTCAGTTTACACTGGCCACTTATCTTTAATAGTTAATGAATTAAAGCCGGTTACCAGCTTTTTGAAACACCTTCTATATCTTTTAGTTCACATGAGATTGTCATTTTTATGTCATGTTGGTTCATGTAAGTGAAGCCACTTATATGCAGTTATTCTAAAACAAGACTTTACTTCTCGATCCTTTGTGTCTTAATTCCAACATCTTCGAAGCATGTTCAGCCATGCTTCAACTTTTTTTGTTTATTATTGGTAAATGACTGAAGTATAAAATTTCGGAGGTTTCTGCCCTGTAGCGCGGATGTTGATTTAACGGTCAGGAGTTTTGGGCGTTTTTCTCTAGATGTGAATATGCGATAGAATGTCTTGAAATGTCCTCTGCTCTGATCTACATTCTTTGATAAAGGAATATGAGTAACGTTCAAACCTAAAAATTGAATGCATGACTGTCGAATTTCGACCATTGGGCGACCACTAGTAGCTTATAATTTGTCTTGTTAGTTGAAAGGCAATCAGGATTTTCACGATCTTCCGATCTGAAAAAGGTCGAGTACGATTTAACAACTCCAACTTAACTTTTTTTGTTATTTAAATATTTTATAGTTATATCCTTATTTTAAGTGAATGCATTCATACTGGAGTAACAAGCAATTTTCACAAAAATGGGACCCTGGGAAAAATTCCTGAATCGACCCCGACTTTAAAAATTATTGAAGTTTTCATTTCATTGTAGCATGTAGGCATTAAATGAAGCATTCATTGAGGCATTCAATGAGGCATTCATTGTAGGAATGAGGCATTCAATGAGGTATTCAATGAAGCATTGAATGAGGCATTCAATGAAGCATACAATGAGGCATTCATTGTAGCATTCAATGAATTAAGTGATAAAGTTGGAAATTTACTATATGGTGATGTTAAAATCAGAAAATAAAATTTACTAATCTTTGCCGGCATTTTTAAATCATACATTTATTCAAAAGTGTACTATAGTGTACTGTGGAAAACAGCATTTTGTCATATCAATTGCAAATAAAAAATAATGGCAGACAAATATTTAGATATAAAAAACATTTATTATAACATCAATTTTGGATATTTTACAACTTTTGTACGGAGTTGTTGATTTTGATTTTTTCCAAAAAAAAATTCATTTATTTCATTAAAGTGCGATTTTTTAAAGTTTAAATCAAGATTTGATTTTTAGGATTTTTAAAAATATTGTATTTATTTGTACATACATATTTAGCATTTGTATGTTAGACAATGAAACAGTCACAGAATTATAGATATCTATTTGTGAACTAAATATATAAAATAATGTACTTTTGAAATATAAAATAGTTTCATTAAAGGAAAAAAGGAGCAATATTATGAAAATAACATTTCTTGACTGTAGATGTTTTGTTAGGATATATAGGGAACTTCAAACTCACCAGCTTAAATTATTTCTTTACAAACACAAGTTTTTAAGCTTCCCCTATTCATAATCTATTGCATAATTTTAAAATGTAAAAAAATTCTCTTAATTTTTGGTAGTTGATGATTTTACTGTAGTGAACACATATGTTAATTCAATTTCAAAAATATATTCGTATTACTACATTCTTTCTTCTTTGAACGTAATCCTTATATTAAAAAAAAAAATTAACCACAAAAGAAACATCAACACTTTTAGTTTATTAAACGTAATATTTAAAATAAATAAATTTAAATCAGTAATTTTTTATTTGATAAATCAGTTTATTTAAATCAGTGATTTTAATCAACTGATTTAAAACACTACAACCCTGCTATTGTAGCAATGAAATTTAAGTAAATTTGAGTTTAGTAAATAATGAAAAAAAAACTTAAACTTATTTAGGAATCTTAGCTTATAATAGCACTGAACAAAACATCAATTTGATTAATGAACGAAACAAGCAATCATGAAATTCATATTATATACTGAGTTGTATTATACATAGCTGCCGCCAGAAACATAAAAAAAAAAAAAACATATGTATCTACATTTTTACCAAATCACATGACGAGTACAAAAAACGGAAGGTTTCTTTATCATGAAAAAAAAAGCTTAAAATAAAATATACATAATGAAATGATGATGAAATAAGAATAGATAATAAGAATTTACTCTTATGGCACTGGAGGTTTAAAATATAAAAACAAACTGAATGAAATATATTTGCTCTCGGGACGGATGGAAAAAGATTAAAATTGCGATGCTCGAGTGCAATATTCAAAGAAATTTTACTTTAACGAAAAACAAGACTGTCTTGAAATTCCAGAAGAAATGGAATAAAATTAGGAAGACTAAAAAGGCTACTTAAAAAATGGAAAATTTCTGGCAAACACCAAAAAGGTGGCAGCTATGAAGAGTTAGCAGGTAGCTGATGACGTAAAGTAATACAATTTTTTGAATGAGACATTTCATTCAAAAAGTTGCATTATTTTACGCCGTGATGTATGAGTATATCTGCTGCTGTTGGAATTGGGGACACCAGTATCAAACGGTTCGTCTTCTTCATCTATGTCGTCTTCAATTGTTAGGTTGTGGTCTAGTTGTGGTCTAGGGCACTTGTTGTGTAACACAATACATGCATTTACAATTCTTCCAGCAACTGTAGGAGAATAATTCAATGCCCTAGCCTTAGACAGGCACCTGAATCTTGATTTTAATGCGCCGTTGCACCGTTCTATAATACATCTGCCACGCTTATGTGCAGTGTTAAATCAACTGTCTTGGGTGTCTAGAGGAGTCATTAGAAAAGACTCAAGTGGGTAGGGGAGAGGGGGACACATGTGGACAGGTGCACATATGGACAATTCAATTTTCCCTAACTTAATAAAATATGAAAATTATGAAATAATTATACTTAGTTGGGAACACTATGATCCATTTTCCAGGAAAATTTGAAGCAATTAGTAATGAAATTTTTCCAGTTATGTTAATCAAGCAGTTTTGAAGCTTAAAAGTAAGTTATACTGGATTTGTTTCAGACCTAATTATACATGTTCATATTCCATTATGAAAATTAATTATATAAAACTAAATACCTTGTTTGGTGAACATAATGATTTATTAATCATATTTATCAAAAAAAAAATCTGCTAAGATAGGCTTGGCAAAATTCTAAACATGTGACTAGGGGGCACATTTGGACACTGTTTTCGGGGCACACGTGGACAGTCCAAATGTGCCCCTAATTTTCATATTTGAAAGGTATGACACAAAATTAAACAAATAAGATATTTAATTTTTGACAACATCTGTACACCTTAACTTATAGTGTAAACTAGTTTGTGCTTTGATAGCTAGTACGTTCCGCATATGGTTTGTGTCCAGACGTCTTGAGTTCGATTCACGCCGTTGGTCTTTTGCGAGATGGGCTTCGTTTTACTGTCGTTTTTGTTTTATTTCATTTTAAAAAATAATACAGATTATTATATACTTTACTTATTTTTCAGTAATTTATTTTGCTATAATTAATAATTAAAAATAGTTAAGACTTTGAATTAAAAAATAATTAATTTAAGTATTTTTTGGTAAAACTCCTTCCTAACATTTTCTTTAAGTATTTCGTGTCGTATTCTGATGATCTTTAGTATTTTGATAGCTATTTCTAATTAAAATTAAGTCTTTATTTTTCTAATATCATTATTTGTACAATTCAATATGTAATTAATATTTCCATGATTTTTCTTTTCTCATCAGAAAGCTCACATAATTAAATAATAATAATTATTATTTACAAAGGAAAATAAATAGTAGTTTTACATACTAACTAGTTTTAATAATAATTCTTTTACTCTTCATGTATAAATAGAATTTATAGTAATTATAGAATTTTAAGACCAATATTTTTTCGAAATCTTAGGTTTTCTTACTTTTGTTTTGTATTCCTTTAAATACCAGTTGATTCATTAACTGATTTTTATGATGTTACAACTTTTATAACATTTTTTGTGATGGGTTATAAGTTTGGTGCGCTATTTTAAAAAGATGTTATTTCAATCGATGACGTCACGACACTCTTTTAAAAACACCCTGTAAGAGCAAATCCGAGAACGAATTTAAATTTAACTTCGTTGTCAGTTAAACAAAATGTCTACTGTCTATCCAGGGGTCGCGACAAATTTTTTACGCAAAATAAGAGGTCGCAAAGGAAAATAATTTGCGCACCGCTAGTCTAGAAAAACGCTCTTCCCCGCAAAAATTGCATGGGGTTAGAGGGATGAAGAAACAAATAAATATACATGTATTTAAGGCATTTGCGGTTTTACATTTTGTGATCAAATTAATAGTAGTAGTATGATTTTTTTTTTTCTATAGTGATACACTGTGACACATTTCAGATCTTGAGGTAAAACTTAATTTCTATTCATAGATTTTTGAGGAAAGGTAAAAATTTGATTAATTTTTTTTATTTATTTTTTTAACGGAGCATTTCCCTATACGCAGGATCCAATGAAATTTAAAATGCATATATAGTTATAGTTAAACATACTTAAAATTGCAGATGAAGCGAAAAGCGTTTTTTACAGAATGAATGAATTAAAAAATAAGTACATATCTAGTATTTTTTTATTGATTTCAAATTATAATTTAAAAGTTGATAATTACATACGTATGTTATTACATATGATTGTAAAAAATTTACATGTTATTCTCATCCAGATTTAATATGAATTCAGTTATATTAACACCAGTTACAACTTGGAAAGTTTCATTAAAATAAGACACATTGAGAGAAATTTGGTTATGTTATAGACAGTTCATGAAAAATCGTTTTTAAGTAAGCACGGTTTAAAGTTACCGTGAAGTTTAACCGTACGAAAAATAAATAACGCAATAAAGTACGAAAAATAAGTAACGCAAATAAAGTGTGTTGTACCTAACTTTATTAGTACGAAAAAAACAAAAGTTTTGAAGCAAAAAATATCATTTAAATGTGATTATTCTGTATTCTGTATTAAATTTTATTATTCTGTATTCTGCATTCTTATTAATTTGTTGATTTTGAAAAATTAGAAAATCGGCTATAATTTACGTCTATAATGAATCAGTGTATAGAAACTACGACATAAATTTTTCAGTGAAAAATTTTTTAAAGACCTATCATCTGTTAAAAGAACTTGCATCACAATTTTTCATAGGACCACTCAAAATGTAGCAAATAAATGTGATAAGAAGGAAAAGGGAGCAGAAACGTTTTCCCATAAATTGGTAAATTGTGGATTGTGTGTGATTAAGGCAAACCTGCGCGAGGGGTATCTGCCTAAGATGCAGGAAACTTTGGTAGGAGGACTTTCTAAGGGGTTCTATCGTGTATTCACGTTACATCTGGAGAAAACCTACCAAAACTTCAGACCGCCAGATTCACGGCAGCGCGATGGAACCCGAACCCGGGACCTTCACACTTCGGCCGTCTTCCCATTTTCAGTGATATAACAACTGTGCCATGGTGAGGCCCGTACAGGGCAGAAAAAATAAACCTTTATTTCCATTTCTTTCACACGTTCTTTTAAAATGTAATTAAGGGGTGTTGTAGCTCAGCGTTTGAGAGACAAGACACATGCATCAAAGACCCAAGTCGGGAAGCAACGGTAGAAAATAAAAGAAGAATCGTAACCATTGCGTATTTGCGGAAATTAAAGTGAACGGGTTCTAGTTTATAAGACGCTAAATTACAAACAAAAATTACAATCAGTAGCAGGGCTGGAAAAGTCTATTGCCCGACATACCCGGGGCATGTGAAATTTCAGCCGGGCTTGTGTTTCATTTTTCCATTTGCCGTGTAAAAAAATTGACTGTGGGAAATTCATAATTTATTTTTTTTGAAGTAAAACTTCTTTAGGCAGAACTAGGGAGTAACTGAATTTTTTTTTTTTTTTCTGACGGAAGTAACGCTCAGTAAAGGAAGTGACGTATATGTCATATGCTCCACGCTGACCCTGAAAAAGAAGGACCGCAAAAAAACCTACCTTTTCGACCGCTCTGCTGCTTTCGCCGACTTCATCCTGTAAAAGTACGCGGAGCCTGTTAGGGAAAGAAACGGCGAGAAAAACAGTCAAGTGCGGTATCTTTGAGACATCAATCTTTATTTTATATATCAATAAGCGTTGTGAAGGTACAGCTGCGGGAAAAAAAGTCCCACTTGCTCTTTATTTCGCCGTCGTTCGTCGTACAGCAAAGTTATAAATACCATTCGTTTGCAAATAACGCATACTTTAATTTACTATTAATTTAATTTGCATAAGGGGCCGTCTTCATATTTAATTCTGCATCATCTTCGTTTTTCTCAATGGCAACACCGTATTTTGACTTTATTAAACGAAAGAAAACCTACAAATTACCCTAAATATAAATTTTCATCAATTTGTATTGTTTTTTAATTATGTGTATATTTTTAATGCCATCAATTTTTCAAATTTTGGTACGGAAAAAATAAATGTCCGTTTCCATTTCTGTGATTTTATCACTGTCCTAGTGGCAATCTTAGAAACAATTACCTTTTAAGTTTAAAAATTTGTAAATTTTGATATCAATTTAAAATACGAGAGAGCAATACTAATTTTATGAAAAATAATAGTAATAATAATAATTGTTATTTTTCATAGCCATAGCATTAGCGTGTTCATTCGTCTAAAAATCGTCTAGGCCCACTTCCTCTTTATTTGGCCATTATTTGTCGGACTGCAAAGTTATATATACCATTCGTTTGCAAATAACGTATACTTGAATTTTCTAGTAATTTAATTTGCATAAGGGGCCGTCTTCTTATTTAATTCTGCATCAACTTCGTTTTTTTCAATGCCAACATACTACTTTATTAAACGAAAGAAAACCTTCAAATTACCCAAAATATTAATTTTCACCAATTTCCTACGATAATTTCCGAAGACATTGCGACTTATTTTTGCGCGATTTTAAGGGTCTTTCTGCAAATTGAGAAACGCTATTTGTAGGTTCCGAACTTTTCCCCTTTCATTCATTTCGCTCGCGAGAGTTAAAAGAAATAAATATTATTTTCACGGAGAATACTGTTTCTAGTCTTTTGTACTAAGTTTTTTGTACTAAGAATATCAAGTGTAGAATTTAGAATATTTAGTAAGTGGCATGATTTAAAGGAAAAATGCGAAACGACTGCTCACGATTTTGAAAATCTTTCTAATTTTGAAATTGTTATTGCGTGTTTCTCTTGGAGGTTGTCTTAGACAGATGAAATGTTGCCAGGAGTGAGAGAGAGGCTGTTCTCTGCTCTTTTGACTGCAGTCATGAACGTTACTCAGATACGGTCGAACTTGAAGAATGGTTTCATGATTGAAAATTTATTTATTTGAATTTCATGTAAAAAACGCAATTACCTTTTTACCAATCCAATATTATCACCGTGTTTGTAATGTCACATTCTTCATTTAATATTATCGTCTGCAATGTGCAATATTCTTATGACTTTTGGCGGTAATTTAATTTATACTCAGATGAAAATAACACATTTTATTTTATATAAATTAAACTACTGAAACGTGGTTTTGAATGTTTGATAAAGTATGGGGAAGTCCAAAGACCTGATGTTTCCAATATTAAAAAAGTCAAATTAATGCCTGGAATGTTGAGAATGTTAGTTTTTCTGAAGTAGGACGTTGTATTGGAAGACATACATCTACTGTATCTAATTCTACGCATGGAAAACATTTTATTTGGTGGGACACAGTAGCGGACGCAACAATAGACGCTTTATAGAATCACCGTCGAAATATATAAACCTCAATTTATTTGCTTCAAAATTTGATATTTTTTCAATACCGCTATCTTTTACTGTTTTTGCACAAAAGAAACCTAATTTACATTTATTTTATGCAATTTTCAAAAAATTGTGACTTAATAAATTTATATATGGTCCCTTAACTCAGGAAAATAACACATTTTATTTAATATAAATAATACTACTGAACGTAAAAATTTGAAATTTTGTACAGCCATGTAAAATCACTTTTTGCATCTATTTCCATCAAAATTTGGCTAGGATGCTATTCATAATTTTTTTAATATTAATTTAATAATTCATAATTCATATTATTTTTTTATTAATAATTATAATAATAGTAAATTATGTTTGGGTCGTTTAGTTCTAATAGTACGAATAAAAGTCAGCTTCTTACTATCAATATTATATGAGATATGAAAAAATATTTTAACATATGGGGAGGGGGATTTTGTGCGCTCATAACTCACTCATTTTCAGTTCAAAGTTATTGAAAATTGGTATCCGGGGTTAAAATGAGCTAAATGTTTGAAATATGAAGTGAAATCTAGAGGTTGCTATTGGAAAAAGAAATGTTGATACAAATTTTAATATGGAGACGGCCCCTTATGCAATTTTTATGTATAGCAAGTTAAAGTGAACGTCAATCGCACTCGATTGGTATATGTAACTTTGCTGTACGACGAACGACGGCTGAATAAAGTACAAGTGGGCCTTTTTTTTCCGCAGCTGTACATAATATTGGAACTCTATTTTTTTCTGCTTCAAAAGGGGGGTGCGACTATTATGTGAGGGCTACTATTAAGCGAGGAAATATGGTATAGCCACACACTTTTTAGCTAAACAGCACAGTGTCGTCAGGCCATTATTCAGAGCAAACGTAACATTTACGCTTGTCAAAAGCAGCGATTTTTGCTGATCGCGAGGAAACTAATAGAGCTGATTTTCAATCGGAAGATTTAAAAGGAAATAACTTTCTAAGTGGTGCAAAGTGAAGATCTCACTATAACTATAATGAGCCGATGTTTTTAGTTTTTGAGGACGCCTTGAATATTGAAAAGCAAATATTTAAATATTAAGAACACTATGAATAGTAATTGTTCTTTCAACAAGAACTGTTTCGTCTATAAAACACTTTAAAATAGAATACCGTATTGCACTAGTTTCTGCTTTTATTTAACTTTTAAAAATTAACTAGCTGCCTCAAAATACAAATTTTGGTCACGTTTCCATAGGCGTAATCTGGGGGGGCAAGGGGGGGGGCAATTGCCCCTTTTGAACTCAAATCATGCATTTTAACCCAAATATACTATCAGATTAAAAAAAAAAAAATCCCCTGCAAAAATCAACAGAAGAATAGAGTCACAGAAGCTTTTCAACCCAACAGGAACGACGGCAGATTCTACCAAATGGCCAAGCTAGATAATTTCTCAGGAAAGCAAAAATCAAGGGCAGCGATTTTAAACTTGTCTAAAATCAATTGTTCAGCGTTAGAAAAAAAGACCTGCTGCTGTAAGTAGTGAGCAAAAAGAAATCATTTTCACAGCAATGCCGCAATTAGAGTTTATGTCATCCGGGACAAGCCATAATTAGTGTCGTGTGCATGGGCGCTCATAGTAATTTTCCTAGGGGGGGGGGAAATTTCGAACTTTTAGCAAATTTAGTTCTGTTTTTGCCATTTGTTAACATAATGAGACATTAACTTAAAACTTTAGGGGGGGCGAAGTTCCCTACCTTGCCCCCCTCCTTATGGGCGCCCATGGTCGTGTGCCCCCTCGCATGGAGCCGCGCCCCATCCCAAGAAACTATAACTGATTTTGGCGTTCCATTTATAATGTCTTCCGGTGCTTGTCCCCGCTTGCCCCCCTTTAGTTGCCGCTCTATCACAGGTTGGGGCCAGTTTCTCATTTATATTTTAATGAACCTAATTTTAGTGTTTGAAGGTCAGTAGCAGAGAGACAACACATTTTTATGATCGGGCACAACTTACTTGACTTGACAGACGACTAATTGCGAATTCAAATGCGACGCAGTTTAAGAGAACAAGAAACGGTCTGCGATTTTATGATTTATATCTGCTGCCAGGGGCAACTAGGGGCACGTGCCCCAGACTTGGTAGGGGGCTCCAAAATTGTTAGAGTATAAAATATTTTTTCCATATCTACAATGCCACCTATTCTCTCCTGCGAAGCACTGCACCGGGGAGCAAGCTCTCACTACTGGCCCCTTTGGAGAATGTGACGTCACTCCCTCCCCCTTCTCTCCGAGCGTAGGAGGCGAACGGTTGTGTATGTATTTTTCTTCCCACTTCTTCTCTGCTTCTCCCGGCGGATGCGCGATGTGAGAGCAGCTTTGCTCAAAGCTTACTGAATGTTTTTATTATTGTTATTTATGTTAATTGTTTCGTGGCGTATCTTTATTAAATGTATGTTCTCCAAACATGGATTTTTTGTTTCGTCAGTGATTACTTCCAGTACCTCACAGGTTATGTGACACAGCCCGCAGACTACAGCGCTGAATAGAGAAAACTAATTTTCTTTGTCTGTGGAGAACACGCTTGGCAATGGCTTCGTTCGGAGCGTCGCGAATTGAGCTTTTAAGTAAAGACAATTACGAAACGTGGAGAATTTTGATGAGAGCGGTACTGATCAAGAATGGAAATTGTAAATACGTAAATGGAACACTCAAGAAACCAGTAGTTGATGCCGCAGATCCAAAAACAGAAGAAGCGTATGAATTATGGATTGAAAATGATGAAAGAGCAAAATCGGACATTATATTATGTATCTCCTCTTCCGAATTAAAGCAAACCAAGAACTGTGAAAGTTCCAACGACATATGGAGAAAATTAGAGGAGATATACATGTCAAAAGGTCCCGCTAGAAAAGCGTCGCTGCTAAAATCTCTCATTCAGCTAAAGATGCCCGACGGATCGAGAGATGTTCGAGGACACCTGGAAAAATTCTTCGATATTGTGGTTAAGCTTTCCGAGATGGAAATACGAATCGATGAAGACTTGTTATCAGTGATGATGCTATATAGTCTACCATCGACGTTCGAAAATTTCCGGAGTGCCATAGAGTCCCGAGATTAATTGCCTAAACCAGAAATACTTCGGATAAAGATCGTGGAAGAGGGCGACGCCAGACGACCGGATACTGACCGATCGGAAGTTGGAGCGTTCGCGGCGAAACATCTAAAGCAAAAACCATCATGGAAAACCGCTAAAGGTGTGAAAAACGATCTAAAGAAAAATGATTTATCCAAAATAAGATGTTTCACTTGCGGAAAAATGGGTCATCGATCATCTCAGTGTTATGCAAAGGAACAAGCAACAGGTTTTATGACAGATGTAATATCAAACACTGCAGATAGCAGAACTTTCCCTAACGGTGAGGCAAAGGAAATGTGGTGCCTCGACAGCGGGTGCACAGCTCACTTGTGCAATGATGAATCGAAATTTATTTCCATCGAAAAATCTGAAGTTGCAGAGCTAAAACTAGCTAATAATCAGACAACTAAAGTGACTGGAACAGGAAATGTTGCAGTGAAAACCAAGATCAACGGGAAAGTAGAAGATATCATCTTTCACGACAGTTTGCTGATACATGACTTGAGAACGAACTTGTTATACGTTGCAAAGCTATGCGATAAAGGATTTACTGTGACTTTAACGAACTCTGGTACAACGATTGAAAATTCTGACTCTAAATTTATTGCTGATCGGAAAGACAATCTTTATTATCTAAGAGTATGTAATGAGGTTGCAAATCATGTAATTGAATCCATTGATACGAAAAGCAAGGTTTGTGATATAACAAGGTGGCATTGTAGAATGGGACACCTTAATTTGAAAGATCTTATAGATTCAGCAAGTAAAGATAATATTAGGGGTTTAAATATTGCGAAACCATCGGATGAATTTAATTGCGAAGTGTGTGCATTAAACATGTTATCTAGAGCACCTTTCCCTAAAAAGTCAGAGAGAGTTAGTAATTTTTTAGAAATTATACATTCAGATCTTTGTGGCCCATTTCGGATTCCTTCATTAGGTAAATCTCTTTATTTTATGACTTTCATTGATGAGTATTTGCGCTATTGTGCAGTTAAATTTTTGGAAAATAAAAGCGAAGCTCTATCAGCATTCAAGGAAATTAAATGTCTTTGGGAAAATCAAAAGTCTAGGAAAATTAAAGTTTTTAGAGTGATAATGGAGGAGAATTGATAAACAGGGAATTTGAAAATTTCTTTAAAATGCAGGGAATTCAACATAGGTTGTCTGTTCCGTATTGCCCGGAACAATCTGGGATAGCGGAGCGAAAAAATAGATCGTTGGTTGAAACAGCCAGATGCATGTTATCGCAAGCTAATTCACCGCTTTATTTATGGGCAGAAGCTATAAATACTGCTAATTATGTTAGAAATAGATGTCCTACAAAAGCAATTAATGTAAAAACTCCTTATGAGTTATGGAATGAGGTAACCCCCAATGTCAGTTACTTTAAAATATTTGGATGTGCAGCATACTGTTTAAATGATAAACCAAAACACAAATTTTCAGCTAAATCAAGGAAAGGGATATTTGTAGGTTATTCGGATAATTCTAAAACGTTCCGTATTTATTTACCAGATGAATGAAAAGTAATTATTTCGCGAAGCGTTAAATTTTTTGAAACGTGTGATAGTAGTGTTTCTCCTTCTGTACTAGATGAAATCATAGCTGAGGAAAACATCCCCATAATTTTTGAAAATGGGTTCTCAAGCCAAGACCCTACGGGTAAACATGAACGAGGGGGGACATTTGAAACCGAAACCCAACCCCCGGTTAGTGATGAGTCAATGTCCGAATCCCCTATCCCTAGCGAAGAAAAACGAGAGGCAAAGCAAAATGTCTTATCGCTCCGAAACCGAGATGTTGTGCGCGCGAATGAGTGGGAAATTGCAAGTGTTGTTTACAACTGTAGTTCCGAAATTCCTATAAGCGATGCGCTAAAGTGTTCGGAGGCGAAGTTATGGTACGAAGCCTTAGTTAGAGACATAAAGAGCATAATAAAAAATGAGACGTTTGAATTGGTAGATCGACCCAAATCTGGAAAATGTATTGATAGTCGATTTATTCTTAATAACAAATATAACGCAGATGGAACGCATTTAAAATGCAAGGCGCGACTAATTGCGAAAGGTTTCAATCAGAAACCTGGGATAGATTTTAATGAAACTTTTGCGCCTGTTGCAAGACAAGGGTCTATTCGCCTTATGGCTGCCTTATCAGTAAATTTGGGAATACAAATTCATCAATTTGACGTAACCACCGCTTATTTAAATGGGAACTTGGAGGAAGAAATTTTTATGGAATGCCCTAAATATTTCAGAGAAACATTAGAGCAATTAATTTTGCAGGAAAAACCTAATAGCGAATACTATAGAAAAAGTAAGAAAATGCTAGAAATTCTTGACGAAGGGGACAAAGTTCTTTATGTGAAAAAATCACTATACGGGCTAAAGCAAGCAGGCAGGTGTTGGAATGTCAAAGTAAATCATATTTTAAACAATTTTGGAGGGAAAAATATCTGATTCCGACCCTTGCATGTATTTCTCTCTATTCTAAAAAAAAGTAAAGGCCGCTGGCGCTTGTGTACCTATCTCCTCCTAAACCGTGGGGATTTGAGTTTCGACTAAGGTGCCCACAGATTCGAAAAATTCCGAAGAACCTGCTAAGCTGACTTAAATTTCGAAAATCGAATTATTTTAGAAGATATTAATAAAAAACTGAAAAAATAAACAGAATGGTTGCCAGATTTGGCATAAAATCATTCATTCCTTTGCAACAAAGCGTTTCCAAGTATCTAGAATCGCGTGAAATTTACAAAGTTAACACAAAAAGCCTAATAACTTCTTCACCGTTTGCACGATCCGCTTGAAAATTTTCATGATCATGTATAAAAATATAGAAAACAATCTGCGCTTCTTTAAAAATCTGAAAATCCACCCGTTCCCTCCTTTTTAAGCGATTTTTCGCTATTATCAGCACCATTTTATTTCCGAGAGTCAAAAAAGTAAATCATTTGCGTGACAAAATTACCCTTTTCAAGTGAATATGACGTCATACAATTGGGATTCAAATTCGTTTAAAAAAGCTTTTCCAGATTACACAGTTTATTATCATTTTTGTTTTTCACAAATAAATCGTTTGCATGGACATGAGAATAGCTGTGTACACAAAACGAAATCTTTCGATTGCGAAAAGATTCCGTGAGTTTCCAGAACAGAATGAAATTTAATTTGGGTATCTCTCTATTCTAAAAAAAAGTAAAGGCCGCTGGCGCTTCCAAAGCTTGTTGGCTTATCTCTTCCTAAACCGTGGGGATTTAAGTTTCGACTAAGGTGCCCACAGATTCGAAAAAATCCGAGGAACCTGATGAGCTGACTTAAATTTCGAAAATCGAATTAGATCGATTTTAGAAGATATTAATAAATAACTGAAAAAATAAACAGAATGGTTGCCAGATTTGGCATAAAATCATTCATTCCTTTGCAACAAAGCATTTCCAAGTATGTAGTATCACGTGAAATTGTCAAACATGAAGTAGAAATACACCTATTTTACGCCAAAATAAAAACTACATGAAATAAGTAACTCAAAATGTGTTACACAAAGTTGACAATTTTCAAATAGTAAGTTCGCTTAGACAACAGGAGTTTAGAATTAGCGATTATCCGTTTTTCCAAAACAGAATAACTAATATCTTGAAAATAAAAAATAATTAAAATGCAGATTATTTTAAAGCCGGTTCCGTCCAGCTGGATTATTTGCTACCAGTAAAAGTATTTGGCGGCGTTAACTATGCCATTATAGCAGTTACAGTACAATTTGGATATTTGCTAGCGCGACGAGATGGTATAATTCGTGGTGCTAAGTGCGCCAATCTGAAAACGATTATCTAAATGAAAATATGGATAACGGTTTTCCGGTAACCTTAAATGAAGAATAATTATATGTTGTGAGCATGTGTCAATCGCCAAATAATGAAAAGTCGCCATTGGTGGCAAGCTATCCTATCTGTCCCTTAGCTTTTATTAACTTTACATGTACGCAAGTCGCCAAATAATGAAAAATCGCCATGGGTGGCAAATTCACAAGGTATCCAATAGGTTTTACATTATTAAAAATACAGCTGAAACAGATGTTCTGATTTTATTATGCTTTAGCTCCTAATTAATATAACTATTGAATGGCAACATTAAATATCATTGTGTTTCTGGGGAGTGCAAAAGTTTTTCCAGCGATTATAAGGGGAGTCCGCACTCCAGGTGGAGTATAGCTCAGGACCCGTACAACACGGATTCCCATAACAAAATAGCTTCCGTGTTATGAGGGGGAGGGGATCTACTGTAGTGTGATGTTTAAATTTTTATGTACCAATGAACCTGCAAGAACCAAGCAATGTGTAGCTCAGTAACATTCTATCTGATCCAATCTTCGGGTTTTGTCTGTTGAAATTATGTCTTTTTTACGAATAAGCCTTATTATGGGCCGAATGCCTCATACGAAAAGCGAGCGTAGCGAGTCTGGGGGCCTTGGCCCCTAGTTATATTAAAAGTGATAAAGGACTAATTGTAATTTATGTGGACTGTAATTGTAATTTATGTTGATGACATTTTATTCATGTCGCAAGACCCAAGCATGATAGGAAAGTTTAAAAACCACCTAGAAAGGGAATTGGAAATAAAATATGAGGGTTTGGTTAAATATATTTTGGGAATAAATTTTCAACAGAATGATGGAACAATTACAATGAGCCAAGAAAGTTATACCAAAGAGCTATTGGATCGGTTTGGTATGGTCGAAGCGAAGACGGTAATTTGCCCTATGGACGTAAGCATTAAATTGAAAAAGGGGGAAAAATGCGACGATGAATATCCCTACCGAGAATTAGTAGGGGGGTTAATGTATTTGGCAACATCCACCCGACCTGACATTTCTCATGAAGTTAGCGAACTTAGCCAGTTCTTAAATTGTTACGATAAGACCCATTGGACTGCTGCAAAGCGTGTCCTGCGATATCTTAAGGGAACTATTAATTATGGACTGAAATTTAGAAATACTAACGATCCCTTATATGGTTATGCAGATGCTGACTGGGGTAATTGTACCGCTGATCGGAAATCATATGCAGGTTATTGTTTTATAATAAGTGGTAGTACGATAAGTTGGAAAAGTCGGAAGCAGTGCACTGTAGCTCTGTCTTCTACTGAGGCTGAGTACATGGCTCTTTCTGAAAGTACTAAAGAAGTGCTTTACCTAAGTAAAATTCTAAATGAGATTGGTATTTCAAAAATTGGAAAAGTAAGGATACTAACTGATAATATAGGTGCCATTAAATTATCAGAGAATCCCGTGTTTCATAAGAGAACCAAACATATAGATGTGAGGCATCATTTCATAAGGGAAACGATAAATAGTGGAAAAATCGAAATAGCGCATGTTTCCACCGAAAATATGGGTGCGGATGTGCTTACAAAACCACTATCAACTGCTAAGCACACTAATTGTATTAATATAATTGGTGTGGGTGATGTGAAAATTTTTTCAAGATAGAATAGGTTGACATTGTGGGGGGGGGGGGGGGGGTGTTAGAGTATAAAATATTTTTTCCATATCTACAATGCCACCTATTCTCTCCTGCGAAGCACTGCACCGGGGAGCAAGCTCTCACTACTGGCCCCTTTGGAGAATGTGACGTCACTCCCTACCCCTTCTCTCCGAGCGTAGGAGGCGAAGGGTTGTGTATGTATTTTTCTTCCCACTTCTTCTCCGCTCCTCCCGGCGGATGCGCGATGTGAGAGCAGCTTTGCTCAAAGCTTACTGAATGTTTTTATTATTGTTATGTATGTTAATTGTTTCGTGGCGTATCTTTATTAAATGTATGTTCTCCAAACATGGATTTGTGTTTCGTCAGTGATTACTTCCAGTACCTCACAAAAATAAGTTATGGTTCCATGGGAGGGGGCCGTTCTAGTTGGTTCGTCGTGAGAGATAAACTCTAGTTGCAGAAGTATCTAAGTCAGTATTTCGATGCCTTTAACCTTTTAGATTTTCATGCATTAGAAAAATATAGCAACAAATCACCTCATTACTTCCTACTAACAGCGCTGCTCCCAGCAATACGGAGAAGCAACGTTCGACACAGAAGGGGAACCTTCACTGCTAATGTTTATAACGATCTGCTGGGGGGGGGGGGCAAAATTCAAAAAAAGTTTCTAGAGGGGGCAAATTTCAAACTTTTAACAAATTTAGTTCTGTTTTTGCCATTGTTAACATCATGAGACATAAACCTAAAACTTTAGGAGGGGGGCAAGTTCCATACCTTGCCCCCCTTATGGGCGCCCATGTGTGCATATAATTCTATTTTCTAGCATTTCAAAAAAATCGTTTAAAAGTCTAGCTAAGATAATATCTCAGAATATTAGTTTTCTTTAGAGTATATGTACATTCACCTAATTTATATACCTCCCCCCCTTTTTTTATTCGTGAATACGTCTTCAACTCAATAACTTACATAATTTATCAGGGGTCAATCCAGGAATATTTTCCAGGATCCCATTTTTGTAAAAACTGCCTATTTTTGTGAATTTTAATGCTTAATTTTGTGAATTTCAGAACTTCTTTTTTTGAATTTTCAAACCAAATTTTAATAAAAGTCACTTTTTTTGTTAACTGATGAAACACATTAAAATGTAGGGTAAAATGCAAATGAAGGGCAGTTTTAATCGACTGTATTTTTGTGAAGGGGTTCCGTTAAAATCGATTGTAATTTTGTTAAAGGGCCACAAAACGAACCCAATGTGTGTTTGTATCGACGCCTGTTTCCCGCTTATGCCGAACTTTTGATTAATGAAGTCACGCTAAAAGTCGTTCCAGCTCTTCAAATTATTAAATATCTTTTTCCACATTATTTTTCTAAAAATATTTACAATATCAAGCCCCCCCCCCAAAAAAAAAAATAAAAATAAAATAAAATGAAATAAAATAATAAATAAATAAATAAAAATAGCGTACTGGACTCAAAAAATTAAAATTTTTTTGTCCAAGTCAAGGAAAGACATGAACATTGAGCTTAGAATGCTGTAAATTTAGCAGGTCGCTAACATTAAAGGAAGTGCCGCGGGAACAGAGGTTACAGAAAATAGAAAGTGTGCAGTGCAATGAGTTTCGTTGTAATGTATTTCAAACCCCGCAAGAAAAGCGGCTTTTTAACAAGTTATAAAATGATCGTTTTTCTGGACCTACAAACAAAACATAAGAACATGTCATCACTAAATGACCATTAAGATTCTGTGAAAAATTGGAGTGATTTAAATGTCGAACGCGGCCCTTTATCTCCCGTTAACGCAAAAATCAGTCACATCTGTGTTCACTTAAATAGAATAGGACCAGTTTTTCCCGCAAGCATATTGACTTGATGTTTTATGAAGAAGATCACGGGAGATGTACAAGAGGGTTGAATGAGCTGCAAAGAATGGATTATAAAGAACTAAGCTAAATAAATGATGTCTGTGAGTCAAGTTTGGTTAAGTTAAATGAAGTTTACCAGCCGAATATCTGTATCCTGCAGTGAAATATTAACTTGCTTTGTACATGAGTACAGGTAAGTAGTTTTCGTAATTTTCTTGTCAAATCGGTAAATTTTAAAGAAAGATAAACTATTAGTCTGGAGAAAAAACTCCAATGTACTGATGAACATCATCTGGGTTTGTTTGTCTGGAATTCCTTAAATAAAAGACGTCCATTATAGTTGCGCTTTGAGGGGGAAAATGTAGTTTTGTTTAAATTAAAAATGATGCCTCTCCTTACTTATTGGAAAGAGCGTTTAAAAATCAAAGTCGGCCGCTTCAGTTTCTGACCGTCAAATGTTTCTTGGCAGTCAAGCCCTGCTCATGTCCAGGGCCCGATCATCACAATATTGGGTCCAGGGCAAACACAAATTTTGGGACCTTTGCACCGGACCATAAATATTTTAAGGGAAATTGCACGAATACAGTATTATGCATCTAAGTTATTTTAGATACATATAGCTACTTAAATAATGTTACGAATTTTCGGGACAACCCGCTGCTCTGGGGCTTAAAATGGTTTAAAATTCGTATTCTACGCTTCAAAAAGATAAATTTTGCTTTTTGATGCATCAAAATCGGCCAATTAGAACCGGAGATACGGAGGTTTCGCTTTCCCATATGTTTTTCTATGGGGCTTCTAGAAATCTCGAGAAATATTAGTCCTTCGGGTTCGATCTCTTCACATTTGGGGACTTATTTTTGGCACCAAATTTGGCGATATTTCGCATTTTTATGCATTTTTATTACTTTTCGCATTTTTATTACTTTTTGGTAATTTGGCGCGATTTTCCCAATGGGGCCTGGAAGTTGATTTTCCTGCATTAAAAACGCATAATAACCTAACATTTCTCTTCTATGACGTAATCAGAAGTCCCGCTTTATCTGGAATCTTCGAGGAATATACTGTTCTAGAAACTGCTCGCAGCTTCTGCCTCCTCTATAAATTCCACCAGCGCGCTGCCCCGACAGTTCAGTTCGAGTTGAACGCTCAATGGGTGGAATTCTGCCCCGGTGGTTCACGAAATCGTCGGTTGTTAGCTGTCAACTGGGCAGAACCAGTTGTTTGGTTACCGACTGCGCTAACAACTCCGGAGGAAAACGGGAGGTCTTTTAGCCAATCGCATGAACCCCTTGACGCTCCTCCTTAAAACTCCACCTCAAGGCGGGGCAAAGTTAACGACTGCGAAAAATTAACGACGAGCGGAGAATCCAGCTGAATGTGTGAAGAGCTCTCAGTACGCTTGCTTTGTGAATTGATAGTGCTATAGAAGCTGTGTTTTAGCTTGATTGGGAAGCTGTTTTTAAAGTGCTGTGTGTAAATTCTTCATTGCTGTGTCTTAAGGGATTGTGTACGATAACCCTTGAATATTTCCACTGAATTTTTGCCTGTGAAAGTGACTTATTTTGTGTGAGAAATACAGCATTTGTGAGAGCTTCTGATCTAAGCGGATTGTTAAAAGCTCGCTACTGCTAGATTGTGCTTGTAAATTGTGTGCAGCTGATTGTTCCACGAAGTTCTAGAAGCAATAAACGTGCTGGTAAAAAGTCCACTGGTCAGGATGGAATATAACTTTATTGCTTCTAGAACTTCGTGGAACAATCAACTGTACAAAATTCACAAGCACAATTAAACAGTAATGTGCTTTTAACAGTTCTCTGAGATCAGAAGCTCTCACAAATGCTGTATTTCTCCCACAAAATAAGTCACTTTCACAGGCAAAAAATCAGTGAAAACATTCAAGAGATATCGTACATAATCCCTTAAGACACAGCAATGAAGAATTTACACATAGCACTTTGAAAACAACTTCGTAAAGCAAGCTGAAACACGGTTTCTATAGCGCTATCAATTCACAAAGCAAGCGTACTCTCACTGACAGCTCTTCACACATTGAGCGTTCAACTCGCACTGAACTGTCGGGGCAGCGCGCTGGTGGAATTGATAGAGGAGGCAGAAGCTGCGAGCAGTTTCTAGAAAAGTATATTCCTCGAAGATTCCAGATAAAGCGGGACTTCTGATTACGTCATAGAAGAGAAATGTTAGGTTATTATGCGTTTTTAATGCAGGAAAAACAACTTCCAGGCCCCATTGGGAAAATCGAGCCAAATGACTAAAAAGTCGCCAAGCTTGGCGACTTTTTTTTAATATCGCCAAATTTGGCGCCAAAATAAGTCCTCAAATGTGACGAGATCGAAGCCCTAGGACTAATATTTCTCGAGATTTCTAGAACTTCCATTGAAAAACAATGGCAAACCGAAACCTCTATATCTCCGGTTCTAATTGGCCGATTTTGATGCAACAAAAAGCAAAATTTATCTATTTGAAGCGTAGAACACGAATTCCAAACCATTTTAAGCCCCAGAGCAGCGGGTTGCCCCGAAAATTCGTAACAATACTGTTTGTTTAAACACTAAATATAAATACAGTGCACACCGGTTATAACGGACCTGGGATATAACGTACTATCGGTTATAACGTACTTAGAAGCTAGGTCCCGATTGAAGTCATGAATGACATATTTTTCGACGCAAAATTTTAAAGAATATAAATTTTTTAACAAATGAAAATTTTTTATCAAACATAAATTTGTTGAAAAATACGACATTTTTGGGCCCTTGAAATATGTGGGCCCAGGGCAAATGCACCGGTTGCCCTGCCGATAAACGGGCCCTGCTCATGTCCAGTGGCTGTGGAGTTTCTTTTTTAATAGTGAACACATATTGCAATTTCCAATCCTTCCAATGAACTTTGTTTTGGACGTACCACTTAAAGCTCTCTCTTAAAGCAGACTCTACCGCTTAAAGCTGATTCGGTCCCCAGTGATACCAGTGGCTGTGGAGTTGTTTTGATAAAAAGGGAAAATAGTAAGCCCTTTTTATCTATTTTATTAATTATACTTATTGCAATATTTACTTTTTGTTTTCAAGAGTTAAAAATAACTGTTCTCAAATTTCATCCGTTTTAGTACAGTATTTTGTCCATTGTTATAGAAAAATATTTTATGATTTATAGTTTATTTATATATATTAAGGTGTCCCAAAAAAAAAATGAAAGTCGTTATTTTTTTTCGCATACCCTCTTATTTTTTTCCTTTTATGTCAAAACAATTGTAAACAAAGTTTCATGCAATTCGAACAACGGCAACCCGTGCCGACTTGCATTTGAACGCGTTAGTCAGTACATGTGTATTAGGGTGTCCCAAGATGCAAAGGCATTTTTTTTTTTGAAATCGAATACGCATACCCTCTATTTTTTTCTATTTCATCTCAGTAACATAAATACAAAGTATTATTGCAATACGATAACGGCAACCAGTGCCGACTTTAGATCAAAGTTGAATGTAAAATCTTGTATGGGGAATACTATGGAAAGATTGTGAAATGCATTTTTCTTTGGTACGCAAGACACCATTTCAGTCAAAGTAAATATTTCTATTATAGCAAAAGAAGCATATTATAGTAAAAGAAACATTATACATATTTTCGTTTCAACGTTTGTTTTTACAATCAGGATGGATTTTCGTGTGTTCTTGTACACAACGTAGCAAAAATTGTCCTCCTCAACCATTATTAAACCATACAAGTCCTGCATCATTTTTACCGCTTTTTCAGCTGTATCGTTCACTGTTCTAAGCATTGATATTATTTATTTAGCATCTAGAAATGCAGCGTTATTCCATGAAGAGGGACTCTCATTGAGAAAACTGTCATCAATTTTGAGTCTAGGAAATAATAACGAACAACAATTTTATATCTTCGAATACAGACAGATATAAAATGATCGATGCTTTTTTCTATGAAAAATAAATTAAAACAACAGGTATCAATTACGTGATATATATAATTAACTAAATAAAAATCTACACAATCAATATATCAGACTCACCATACAATGGAACACGAAGTTCATCCTTCGATGGAATGTATTTCTTCTCATGGGCCGAGAAATTTTCTCTATGTAAATTTGCCACCATTTTAAATTTTGTTTCTTCGTCCACATCATCATCAAAAAGTGCTAATATTGCTATTTCATCAGTCAAATACCATAAATGCTGGAGAAATTTCTGTAAAGCAGCTTTCGAGATATTTTCATCCACATTTTCGTAAGCTTTCAAAGATTTAAAAAAGCACAAACCTTTGTAGGGTGCTTTAACTGCCAAAATGCATCGAAACCATGGTTTAACGTACATTGTCACGATAAACAAGCAGACGTCTAACAATGCTTCCCTATCCTTTGTGTTTAATTTCATCTGAGAACTAAATAACGATAGTTTTAGGGAGTAAATCGCTCGGGCCATCCATCTAGCTTGGTGCATGGCACCCGGAGGTTTGACTTTTTTTTTTGCATCTCCAGCTAAAAATACGATAGAAAGTCCAATCAAGTCTCGATAGCCTTCTCTGGCCATATCAGTTTTAAGTTCAGCCCGGTAAAACAAGCAAATTTTCAAGTTCGGATACAGTTAGGAACGATTCCACTGTATCTCTTTGGCATTGCATTTTAGTGGTATCGATGTTCTTCCAATTCTCTTTGAGCTTTTTAAAGGAAAAGGATATCGGGGCTTGTTATCACTTGTTTAATTTTCACTTCGAATACAGCCTCAGTTCGTATGCATGATGACTGCAAGCGAAAAATAGATTTTTGCTCTAGAAGCGCGCAAGCGCCATTAAAACGACATGAATTCGATTCTGTAGTATCACAACACATAATTTGGACTTTTTCTTCGCGATACCAATCTAAGACCGCCTGCCAAATATCCTGCACCTGTTCTTTGCCTGTAGAATTTTTCAGTTTTGGCACAGCAATGAGTGTTCTTTGAGTCTATATGAAATAACTATGGGCAAGCCTTCTTCTTTAAATTTTAAAGCACTCAAAGCAGGTAAGAGTTTGCCGTCCCAATACATCCGGTACCTCGTTTTGGATATCAATTTTTATGTTTTCCGCACGTTCCTTCCGTTTTTCTGTTCGGATCCTTTGAATTGAAGCCTTACTTATCGGAAATTCGTCAATGTTAAGTCCAAGTGCATCAATAGTAGCTTCAAGAATAAACACAGAATCTCGTATACTTATCTGATACCTGTTTAATGCAGCAACTAACTTTGGAGTAATGAAATATTTCCTCATTACAGATTTACTTGTCCCAGGTTCTGAGCTTTCGACTGGTGTTAGGAAATCTTCCAAATCTATATTTTCATTGGAATTCGATGAGGAATCGTCTTGCAATGATATCGAAGATATTTGATTCGTCGATTGTCTTCTTTGACAGTTCGAAGTCGTGCCCTTTCCTCTTTTTTGGCCAGTTTTTTATCCACTCCTCCTAAATGACCAGGCCGGCCCGGCTCTCTTTGGCGCTGCAAGAACATCCTATCTTCCTGTATTTTCATTAATTTAAGTGCATCAGTATGTGCAATATCGAAAAAATTGTCTAAATTTCTTGAAAATTCTTGTTGTCGCCGCTTCAATACGTCTTGTGATTTCTTTGAATTTATTTGTCTCTCCAAACTTCATACATATTTACAAGCTTACTTACACAATTCGGAAACGATTTTGTAGGTATGCGTTCCTTTTACCAAAAGATAGTACATTCGCGAATATCAAGATTTGCACTTTCATTAACAGTTAAATTCACTTCTCGAATATTGTAAAACAAAACCAGAGAGAACTTGCCCATGCGACGGAAGTTTTGAACCCTTTATTTGATGCTTTATGTTCCCTATTAAAAATATCCTATTTTTAGAACTACGTACTTCCACCGCCATGCTCTGTTCGCTGATTAAAAACTATACAAACATTTATTAACAAAACAGATTAGAATAAGCACATTGATACGTAGACGTACGCTGTCCTGTGTAAACTAATACTGATACGTTTCACGAATAGCCCGTTTTCATTATCGAAGTATTCCAAAACCTGTCTTTTTCCGTTTTGTTTTAATTTTACTATTTGTAGGTGGGGGCGCTCCGCTACAGACACGAGTCTTCAGCGTTCGCTTGTTTTAGTATACCCATGTACTGACTAACGCGTTCAAATGCAAGTCGGCACGGGTTGCCGTTGTTTAAATAACATGAAACTTTGTTTACAATTGTTCTGATATAAAAGGAAAAAAATAAGAGGGTATGCGAGAAAAAATAACGACTTTCATTTTTTTTTTTTGGGGACACCCTAATATATATATATATGTGACGTCAGATATTTCAGTAAAGTTTCAGAGTTAAGGCAGGTAAACCGGTTTATTAAACATTAAGTTACAATATAGAGTGAGAAAAGGAGATGGGAGACGGGTACAAAAATCAGCGTGGACTAATTAAGCAGTTCCAGTGGCAGAAGTCTCTCGATTTTCGATGTGCGGGTGTATTTACGATCGCCACACCACGTGGTTTGCGAAGACATAACTCCGCCTCCCTCTTATCTATAATCGAACCACACACATTTACCAACATGTCCCGCATCCGGGGCTACAAAGGCGTGGGGACACGTGTACACTCTAAAGAACTCAGAATCGACGGCCTGATGTCTGACAAATAACAAAATAAATAAAACATAGCTCCAGAGCGCGCGTGGCAAGTAAGACAGAAAAGTAAAACTTACAGTGAAAGTACCGCTTGAACAATACCAAAACTAATAAAACCCAAATAACCTTTTTATACATTACAATATCTTCCCCGGCAAAAGAAGTCTGACGAGCAATATCATTGAGGTGGCCAGTCTCTCACTTGCGAGTCAGACGTCCTTGCAACCTAATCTTAAAACTGCGAACTAATCTAATTTTCAAGTTTAGACACCTTAAATTTTTCTGACTAGAATTCTGGAGTTATGTTGTACAACACTTGAGTAATATAATTAAACAAAATGGATAAACATGGCTGACATTTATTTTCTTTGGCAAATACTTATGGCTTTGGCTTGCATGGCATAAAGTGAATGGAATGAAAATAACTTGGAAAAATGGAGTTGGCAAAATGGTTGGCAAAATAGTGGCAAAATGGAGTAAATTTAAAAAATGTGTATAGTGTATAGAAAATTTCGAAAACCATAGCTGCTAGAAGAATTTGGCAGGGTAATACAATAAATGATAGCCTGAAAGAGGTACTGCATTTATGTGACCTAACAATTTTTTATTTCTAGCAATGGCTTATTGTGCTTTCTTAATTGGTTATTACTAGTACTTCTTAACAATCTGAGTCAATACTCTCCTCAGAGGTTTTATTACTAGTTAACCGTCTAGGCAAATTTAAATTTTATTACATGAAAAAAAATGGTTGGCATAATTATTCAATAAAGGAAATTATACGATCATTTTGGCACACAAAAATTTTACACAGTAAATATTCAAAATAAAACATCTACATTTAAGCAAACGTAATATAATGCAAGAAAATTTTTTATTTACATTGACACAATAAGTATTTGTTGTTTTCATTTAAGTTATCGTACCCGGGTGCATGAATTTGTCATAAATTTTCAACTGACTTTTCAGTGAATAAAATGGCATAATCTCAAGTAAATTAGAATTTGTGTCAAGATGAGAGTCCCAATCGGTAAGTCATTTCAGGTAAATAATCAAATGAATCTAAACTACGTCATAGTATGCAAATAACAAAAATTCAAATTTCAAATCTTCAGGAAATATAGGTAATGTAGTAGTAATTTAAGCATTAATTTAATAATAGTAAGACCAGTATAAAACTTCAATTGAAATAAAATATTTGATAACACAATTCAATTGTAAACTTACCTTAATGAAAATACTATATTAATTAAAAGAAGCGCAGATATATCAAAACAATTTTTTTTTCTTTTTTTTTTATCAACATTAAAATAGCACTTTTAAAATAACACACACAACTGATAATCATTTAAATATAATACTCTAATGTTCACTTCAACTCTAAAAATGTAAGTCGCTTACTTCACTTAATCAATATCCGCAAGTTGAAATCGTCATTCTTCAACAATAAACAAAACAAAACAAAATCTTCTCTCGCAAGTTTAAGGCAGGCAGGAGAAAGATTTTCGGTCAATATAGCTGTATCGCACCACACATAAACAAAATATTCGGCATGATGACGAACGGCAAAACACTTTTCTCCCTCTAATTACTGCAAGAAAGAGGTGAGTTATATTGCAGCTGTCATGAGAGGCCAGTCGTTCCTCGGGGGCCCCTTGGATTGCGTTGAAGGCAGTGAAGTTTCGTCGATTTCCATCGGATTTTCAGAATAGCAGCGGGCGTGCGGGAAAAAAAAATAAAAAATGAGGCGCAGCTTTCTGGATGGTAAACTTGGTACAGAAAGATGTTCTCAGATAACGCAGGGCAGGCACTTCTTTAATTTACGTGTCAGCATCAGCGTCGTTAGTCGCTATGGAAAACTGAGGAGCGCAATTTTTTTTGATGGGCTTAAGGGAGGATTCGATGGGAGGTCAGGCGATTGTAGTTTCATCAAAGGAGGGAATGAGGAAGTCCAGATATCTGCAGTCGGTGAAGGGCAAGTTAGTTCTACTCAGGCGGTCGGCATAACGCCGCATTTCCGGCGTACTCCGCATCTTCGGGTAAGCAGTGTACCCCGTCTCCCGACTATTGAGCGTTAATTTTTTACAATTTAAGATTTTTAATTGGCACACAGGCAATCATCCTGTCGACTATTTGTGGCGTCAGATATTTCAGTAAAGTTCCAGAGTTAAGGCAGGTAAAACGGTTTATTAAACATTATCTTTAAGTTACAATATAGAGTGAGAAAAGGAGAGGGGAGACTGGTACAAAAATCAGCGTGGACTAATTAAGCAGTTCCAGTGGCAGAAGTCTCTCGATTTTCAATATGTGGGTGTATTTACGCTCACCACACTACGTGGTTTGCAAAGACATAACCCCGCCTCTCTCTTATCTCTAATCGTGTCCGGTGTAAACACGTGTACACACATTTACCACCATGACCCGCATCCGTGGCTACAAAGGCGTGGGGACACGTGTACACTCTAAAGAACTCAGAATCGACGGCATGATGTCTGACAAATAACAAAATAAATAAAACATAGCTCCAGAGAGCGCGTGGCAAGTAAGACAGAAAAGCAAAACTTACAGAGAAAGTACCGCTTGAACAATACCAAAACTAGTAAAACCCAAATTACCTTTTTATACATTACATATATATATATAAATATATATATACATACTAGCTGCATGCCCGTTCTTCTCACGGTAGGAAACGAAAATTTTCCTTACATGTGTAATTCGAATTTATTTGTGGTGTGGAATCTTTAAAAAAAAAAAAAAAAAAAATTATTTGACTCTTGACATAAAGTTTGCGTCATGAGTACTAACCTGGCATCATTGCAGTATAATGACTCAAAAACTATATCAGTGTCATTCACTATCAAAAAAGTGAAAGGCTTAATGGTTTGCAGAGAACTCCTGGCTTTCAAAATGTCTTATTTCTACATCATACTATTTTTGAGGTTCAAAGTTGTAGCATTAAATACCTAAGACACTACATGAAATGGACAACCGTTTATTTGTTTCCGAACATGTAACATGTAAGGAAAGTATTGTAATCATGAAACAATTCGACTTCGAGATTTTGGTGTATATTTACACGTTTTGAGGTTTTCTGAATTCATTTATGGTATTTTGGAGACATGTTTTTAAAATAGCTGCGCACCCGCTCTTCATACGGGAAGAAGCGGATATTTTACTAAAATCATATCTGCATGTGACAAAACAGAATTTTATTTTTTAAAAAGTTGAAATTACGGCGGGATATATTAACGCAAATTAGAATTACTTTTCGTTTAGTTGGTTGTATGACAACCGTTGAAAAAGGTTAAACACTTTTAATTTCATGAAATATTTATTAACGTTGTATATTGTGATTTGTTCATATATTATCCTTAGAAATCTAATAATATACTACCTATTACGTACACTAATACTATCTATCTTCGCTTCTCCCTCTTCAAAGCTCGCTTAAAAGAAGACGCTTAGATTATTTGGCCCCAATGGGATGTTTTGATTCTATGGCGATTCTTTGCAATTTAGCATTAACATAAATAATAATCATTTTAAATAATCGTTGCCATTAAGGAAACTCTCCATATATGTTTAATTTATGCAGAGTTTTATAAGATTGACGTATTTAGCACCACAAAAAAATTCATCTCACCGTGGGGAGAAACTATACAAGGGGTGCCATTTTAAATATCCATGTATCCAATATAGCGATATCTTATATATTCTCCATGGTCCTGTCTCCTGAAAAACATCAAACTGTTTAATCTCGAGGAGTTATTTATTCCCGCTTTAATCGTGACAGGGCGTTAGAATTGCAGAGCTTACAAATTTCACGCATTTTTTTAAAATTTATGATGTCACTGTTTAACTGCCGTAAAGGATACACCGGTTGGCTGAGGGAGTTAATTTCGATATTTTGCATAGTAGTTTCCAAACGGTATCAATAAAACTTTACTTTATGTAGGACCACTATGGAGGAACGTAATTCAACGTTAAAATAAAGCTATACTCGCAGCATGCATGATATGTTAGGCAACGCCCGCCCCATAATTAAATGCCAAAAATAAAAAAAAAAGTAAATAGAAAATTTTAATATATCGCGCTTTAAAACGAACTTTGTAATTTTTAAAAGGAACATTTTCAGCTGTGTTAAGACTGTGTTAAGACATTTTCAGCTGTGTCAATTTTTAATAAGCAACGGATTAAAATCAGGGATCCGTAACTTAACGTAACAAAATTGTAACGTTATTCGGCCTTGTAACAAAATAATTCGTTATACAATTTTTATATGTACAAATAACTGCTTGATTTTCGTTATGTATTAGTTACGTTACATTTTGTATTTTATTATCGTACCGTAACAAATCTACAGAAAGCAAATGAATACGTTATTGCAATAACGTTATTCAGAATAACGTTATTCAATGGTATACTTATTATAACGTTATTCCGTTTTGTGTTATACTCAGAAACTGAACAAAAAGTAACAGAATGCATTCGGTTACTCATGCTAACGCTTAGTTTATAACGTTAAACTCACCTAACTATTTAATAACGATACAGTATCAATTAGTTATAGAATATAGCATTTCGCTGAATAACGTTTTAAATACGGTATGAGACCATAACGTTAAAGGAACAGAACGATATTTTCATACCGTTATAGCTACATAACTATATGCAATAATATTGGAACATTTCGTTACAAATTATAACATATTGGTGTCAATATATTTAAATACGGTATAAGATCTAACGGTTCAAATAACTTAAAGATTTCTGATCCGAATCAACGGCTTTTCGGACTGAGTGGAGGGTGTAAGATAAGTGTTGCGTGAGAGCCACCCTTACTTATGTTTTGTATGTAGCACACACACGGACATAGGGGCTGTCCAGGAACAAGGGCTTCGGAAGCATAGGCCAAGGGGATCATTTGCCTCCCCCCTAGATTATTATATGCCGTTTATCCTCTGCTTTTTAGTTTTTTTCCAATACGATAACCATATGTTGAAACAATCTTTGTCCTCCCCCCACCCCTGCATCGGAAAATTTTGTGCCGACGCCCATTTCCATGTGTCGCGAGTCAGACAGTATGATAGGGGTGTACTGAATAATATAAGGGTATATAAAGGGGTACATACAAAGCCATTGCTAAGGCTTTATTTAAGGAGGGGAGATAAATTGCCAAGTCAAATATCGGTTTTTACCAACTTATTAATTTTTTTATCAACTATATTACCAAATTTTAATTTTGCCAACTGGGTTTGTATAATTTTGTCAAGCGTATCAGAAATGAATTATGGTTTTCGTTATTTTATTTATTTATTTTTTTTTACTAAGTTTGCCAATTAGGAGTCTAATTTTGCCAAGTTTAGCAGAATTTTGCGAGTATTAGAGGGCAGACTCCCCTTACCCCACCTCCCCCTTTAGCAAGGGCCCTGTGTACATGATCTTGAAGAAAAACCTTTTTTTCTAATAGTGGGTGTATGAGCTAAATTACTTGAACTTCTAAAGCCGAGATTCCAAAAGGAGTCAATTAAGCTTTCAATGGGTCTATATTATTCCAAGGACGTATTGGGGATCGAAAATAACTTTTCGCACTTTTAACAGATTTCTTCTTCTATTTCTGCTTACTTTTTAAATAAAAAATTTAAACATCTCTGGGGCACAGTTTTTGCGCATTCGCATTATAAAATAAATTTAAATAACATGTAATGATGCAAATGGAGAACTACAGACACGGACAAGCGGAATGGACCTATGACTAACGCCGTTTCAAATGGCTAGAAATGGCAGAAATAGCTTCAAACAGGAGGAATACGGCTTAATTCCTTAAGTTCTGATATTCTGATTGTCTGAGGTGGGTGATTGGATGGGATATTTCGGTGAAAGGTCTCGACATACTAAGTCAAATGTAAGTCATGTAATCGAAGAACCTTTCTGCACTGTTATGTTTTGTCGCAAACATACCCAGAAGTTTTTCTGGAGAAGTTGTGAAAGGCAGCGGTGCACCCTGGCACCGAATTGTAAAAAAATTTTGAGGGAGCTCGAATGATTCGTTGGGACGTGTGGGGGGGGGGGCGTTAAAAAATACTAACCAATAGTTTAATAGTTTCCATAGAATCAGGATTTTTGTAATTACGTTCCAAAATGTGCATTTTTCATTATAATCATTATATTAAAAAATTATTTTTACATTTCAGAAAATCTGCATAATTGTTTCAAGTATCCTATCTTAATTTCAAATTAAATAAGTTTAAATGGAGCGCATAAAAATGTATATAATTTAATAGACATGAAAGAAATCATGTGTTTTTCGCATTTTTTAAAATTACGTTGATTATCAACTCGGGGGATCTAGTCCGAGGGGAGTGCTCTCCGTGGGTGTTTTCCTAAGGGGTCCTAAACTGTATTTACTCGAAGTTTCGGAGAAAATCCGGGAATCTCCGGAAGGCTAGATAGGCGGATGCGACCTGAATTTAAACCAGGCACCTTCCGTTTACTAGTTGAGAGCACTATGTGCTCGGCCACTGGTGGGGCACATCAAGTTTTTTAACTTAATTTTAAAAAAAGGAAGAGGTTCTATGTTAAACGCGTATGATTTTTAAAAATAACTTTCACTTTCTTTGGTAGAGTTTTGGATCAATATATTTAAAAAAAGGGTCAATTATCTTTTATTTCGCATTAGAAAATTTCACGATTGCAAAACTATAAAGTAACGAATCTGAGTATCCGGAAATAATCTTCAAGATGTTTCTTTATCCACTCATCTTGCTTAGCCCTAAAAACTAATAAAATTTTCTAACGGTCCCGCCACATTTCTGTCAATTCAACTCTGTTTAGACAGAAAGATTCGAAAATCGAGATTCAAAATAAACTCTAAATTTGCGCTTTCAGCTTAGATTTATCAAAAATTTATTATGGTTAATTTTTTTAAGTTTAAAAAGAGTCTTTTTATACAAGCCCAGTAGTTGGTTAATTGTTGAAAACTTTTTACTATGGATAATAATACTTTCATCACGAAAAAGAGTTCGCTTAAATATTACGAATGATTTATCGAAGAATTGGTTATTACAAGTGTTTCAGGCTGAAAAAGGGAGAAAACGTGAGGAAAATGCAACCCCTACACATTTTTAGTTGCTTTTTCCAACGATGTATCTAATCAGGGATTTATAAATACAGGGTGTATCACTACACTAAATTCTGTCCCGGGTTTGGAACGCTTATAAAAAATAATATATTGCCGATACGGCAACAAAGTTATCTTTACTGAAGAAAGGAACACTACAAGTTTTGTTTCACAAATCACGAGCTTCCTGTATCTCTAAATATATACATATAGAGTGTGTCACAACCCCCCCCCCCCCGGGTTTGGAAGGCTTATAAAATATATTACCAATACAGCATCAAAGTTGACTTTACGGGGAAAAGAAACATTACAAGTTTTGTTTTTTACAAATAACCAGCTTCCTCGTCGTTGAATTGGTCAAGGCTCTATCGACGACAATCGCCTTCATCCGTGGCCACCACGCTCTCCAAACCATCAGAAGTATGCTATTTTTTTATGGAGTTATATAATAAATCATGTGTTTGTGTCCCGTGTGCCTCATTTACGCCAAAGGATCACAACCGCAATCGCTACCATTGATCGCGACAAGTTAAAGCGAGTATGGGAGGGAAGAATTTGACTTTAGACTTGATAGCTGCCACATCACGAAAGGTTCACATATTTAACATTTATGAAAAAAAAGCTTGTAACATTCTTTATTCAATAAAGTCAACTTTGTTGCTGTATTGGTAATATATTTTTTAATAAGCTTTCCAAACTCGGGAGGGAATTGTGACACACTCTGAATATATGTCTGTTCTTCTGTCTATCCTCTGTAAAGTATTAAGATAAATTCTAATATTCTGCGGTTTCTTAAAAAAAACGAAAGGAAAATTAAAATTACAAAATATTTAATTTCATTTAAAAAATTATTCCTTGTGTGGAGGTCTCTTCACCCTCCTGCCTACGCACTACGGGGTAACTTTCAACTGTGTGTTTCGGAGGCTTACTATACCACTGCTAGGGGCGTAACCCTTGTGAGGAGCACTTTCCAAGCATTGTGTTGAGGGGGCGCAAAATTCAAACCCTGCTAGAAGCAATCATGACACCTCAGCTACAATGCTGTTGCTCTTTCTTCTCAACCGAAAGCTGTCGACCACCTCAAGTTTGCGGTTTTCTTGACCCCTCCAACAGGAACAGAACAACCCTCTGCAAGAAAGTCGCCCCCTCAGTCTCAAGGTCATCCTTTTATGGCTATTTTATCTGCTAATCATCTGCAAAGTCAAGAAATATTTCTTGCTACTTCTAATTCATTTGAGACGATTACTTCTCACAAAAGCCTTTAAGTACTTTGTGAAAAAGCTCCGTATCCACAGTCTTTTGTCTTATCGAAAAATAGTAGCACCACACTCTTTGAGTCTCAACCAATATAGAAAAAAAAATATTTGACAGTAGAAAGATTGGAACGAAATTTTTGAGGAGGCTGAAGGCCCCGCAAGCCCCAAGGAGTCGACGACTGTGGCCGTACATATATAAACTTAAATTCGGCTTGATGGAAAAATATTAAAACTCATGCTAAAATTACCCGGGGAATGATATATCCCGATATCCTCAACCCCGGCTTCATGTGTTCTTACATCGTCGGTCTTCTGTCAAATGAATTTATATATTTAAAAGGGAACAATGTAATCATGCTTTCCTCATGCTCATGACTAAAAACTCATCGTGGTCAGGATGCACGAACTGCTTGTTGTACAAAATTTATTCGGATGACAATAAATCAAATAGTACAAATTGACGTAGTTTCTATAAAACTAGGCGCAGAATTTGAATACGGCAGCTTTACGATTTCACATTAGTTCTGTCTCGGTATTTTCGAACATTCAATAATTAAGAATACAGTGTTCAAACGCTAGTGCACTTCAAAAATTAATGTACAGACCGCAATGTATAAGAATACTTTTTTGTGACATGAAAAAACCGTGAATCCTACACTTACGAGAATCTAAACAGGTTGTAAAGCGGAGACCTACAATATACATACTGAATTTGAACGTATACGAATGCACCATTTAGACACTAGTACACCTTAAATTATTTGTGTCTATAGACCATAATAATGTATAAGAATCCTGTTTTGCAACCCTGTTAACAAACTATAAGCTGTGCACACACCAAAATATTTGCCGGTCATGTGCCTGAGATCTATAATATACATACTGAATTTTCGCTTAATCAAATACACCGTTTAGAACTAACGTTAAGACAATGAGTATGGTAGACAGCCAAAGTGTACTGGTCCCGCGTTGGGGCATACTGCGTGGCAGTCGATCAAAGGATCTAGAGATTCAGGCGGTTTTATGTGCATGCAGATACAAAGTAAATACGCGTTAGAACCCCTTAAAAGGTCCTCCGCCCAAGTCCCCCTCTCCCGTGGGTAGATGCCCTTCGTGTAGCCTTGCCATAACACAAAATACTGAAATACTCAATAGACGCTAGCGGACTTTCAGGAACTCCCGCCCAATGTATTAAATTCTTTTTTCAGCCTTGTAAAAAACTACACATTCTGTACACGCGAAAATAAATATGGGTGGTCTATAATATATATACAAAATTTCAGCTCAATCAAATGCACTGTTTATTAGCTATCGTGTTTGCTTACGTACACAAATCCATCACCGCAAAAACAACATAAATGAATTAATGCCCGAAAACGTGTAAATACATAAAAATCTTAAAAGTCGAATATTTTCATGATTACAATACTTTCCATATATGTTCGGAAAGTAAAAATGCGATAGATTTAAAGATGAGGATCATTGACACATGAGAGAAATGACAAAATAGTATTCCGAAAATCAGTCATCACATTTGCGTAATAGCAATATATATATTTTTTTTTTATCTTAGCAGTTTCATAGTTTTGCACGATTTTATTCTTTATTGGACCTTTAATTATAACCCTTTTGAGCAGTATGGCTAACGGAATGTATGGGTACATCCACGCGCTACTGTAGCGTACGCAGACTTCCTTCAAGGGGAGGGGGAGGGAAGACATAATTTGCATGCACATTAAGAAAGTACTATCTCCGCACTCAACATCATTTCCCCCCTTTCTTCAAAAAAGAAATGGTATGCAAAAAACAAGAAAAAACATAAAAGTAATGGCTGATTGGTACATAATTTGAGTTCATGAGATCAATAATGTTACATATGATGTTACATAACACGTAAAACAGTACGTCTTTTCAAATTTATTAACATTCCTGATAGCCCTAGATCAGTGATTCCCGATTTCTTTCCACTATCTTGCGACAGTGCAGAGAATAGTTTCTTTGGAAGGAGCTATGCATTAGAGTTGTGTATAAATAAACGTAATTTTCGCAAGGCATAAAAATCTAAATGCTTATGAGGTCGCATCGTGGCCAAGTGAATAAAACATTGAATATGGTGGATTGCTAAACTATTAAAGTCCAGGCTTCCAGCCAACTGCGTCTATCCAACGGTCTGAAGTTTTAGGTGATTTTTGCCAGATGTTACGCGAATATGCTTTGAATTTCTGAAAAAGACCTCGCCCAAGGCAACGACCCCCATCCGCTAAGCAGATACCCGTCTGTTAGATTTGCCTCAGCAAAATACTCACATACTCAGTAATGCTAACACTGACTGATCTAAAAATTTCGGTGTTAGGAGGATACGTACCCCTCGCTAAGCCCTTAACTCACACTTCCTTTAAAAAAAAAAAAAAAAAAAAAATTAAATGAACCTACAATTTAACCTTTCCAGGGGCGGTGTCAACATCGGTATGTCACTTTTTTACATTTATTTAAAGTAAAGAAAGAACAACTACTAATTATTTTAACTTTTAAAATTATTAGGTCGGTGCATAATTATCAGGCGTTTTTCCCTTTCCCCATCGGCCGGAACAGTCCCAGCTTTCGCTCCCTTCCAATCTGCCCTAAGTGCCTGGTCGTCAAAATCCGATGGTCGACCTCGTCCTGGCTTATCTTCTAAGCTAATGTCACCAGACTTGAAACGCGCAAACCACCCTGCATCGAAAGCTGGTATTGTTTTGCCAAATGGAGAAAGAGGGAAACGCTTGATAATTATATATATGCACCAATCTAATATTAATTAAAAGTTCTACTGTTTAACACCCCTCCTATTGCTAACAGTTGACAGGACTAGCGTTTAAAAGCGTTTTGTGTTTAAAAAAAAGATTTTTTTCTGTTGTATTGTATTGTGGCGAAATTACGCAAGGGCTATCTGCCAAAGAGAGGGGTGCCTTGGTCGAAGGACATTTTAAAGGGTTCTAACGCGTATTCACGCTGTAACTGGAGAAAAGCGACTAAAACTCAACACTGTTAGATTGACAGCCGCAGAATAGGACAAAACGCTGGACATTCACACTTTAAACATTTTTTTAAAAATATTGTAAAAAAGTGACATGCTGAAACTGACTGTGTCCACAAAAGGTTATCTTTTATTAAAAAATAAAAGGAAATACAATCAAAGTACGAAAAATTATCTTTGACCCCCAATACTTCAATAAAATAATCTAGCTGAAGTAGCAGCTTTAAAAAAAAATGAAAAAAAATCCTCTTCAATATACATTGTCAGCGATCCAGAGTGAGGGGAGGGACACAGGAACACGTACCACCTGAAAATTACAGTGTAGAATATTGACTTCGTTTTTAAATTCAAGTGAATTTATTTACCAGAAATATGAGATAAATGTTTTGTGCCACCTCCAGAATTTTTTCTGGATCCGCCACTGTCAGTATCTACCCTGTTCATTTTAAATTAAATTCAAAATGTGCAAGTTAAAGGGTTATTTGGGAGCGCCCCTTATTGTTGGTTGGCCCAGGCAATTGCCCCGAATGCCATGCTGGAAATCAGTCCTTGCATGTATCCTGTGTTTTATGTACGGAACACGAGTCCAGGTGGTGAACCCACTCAATACTTTTACCTTTCATTCAAATATATTGGAACAATTTGTTATATTTTGTAACGGATTGTGTCAATATGAATGGCATTTCGTTAGTGAGTTATAACGGTATGAAGATGTCGTTCTGTTCCTTTAACGTTATGGTCTCATACCGTATTTAAATTGTTATTGAACGAAAGGTTATATTCTAACTAATTGATAATGTATCGTTATCAAATAGTTATGTAAGTTTAACGTTATAGACTAAACGTTTAGCATGATTAACCCAATGCATTCTGTTACTGTTCTTAGAGCTATTATGTATAGCACAGATAAGAATAACGTTATAATAAGTGTACGTTGAATATCGTTATTAAATATAACGTTATTCCCCGAGCAGTTTTGGGTCAAGTAACCGAATACTGATTTCTCAAATCATAAACGTTATTGATTATAACGTTATTTCGTGAAAAACGATTTGAAAGTTATGATTTGTAACGAATAACGAATTGGTTATAACGCGCATTACGTTAAGTTACGGATCTCTGATTAAAATACCACTTCTAATAATAGTAATCGTGAATGTCTTTTATATTCTTTTATGTAGTTAATTTCTACAGTAAATTTTAATAAAAATATCGTCTCCCTGTGTTGAAAAAAAAGCTGGAATAAATGAGTTAAAATTGTGGCGTAATTTTTACGTATCTTAAAGCAACTGACGTCATCGATCCTCATTTGCGAATTGAAAATACGGACGGTGCCCCATTAAAAATTTCTGTGGATAGGTGGAAAAACCTTTTTCTAATCCTTTTTGTGGCAACAATCCAACATAAATTCTCGTGCCATGATTGCAATGCAATGGCGTAAGCTCTCCGGGTTAATGCTATAAATTCTTTAATGCTTTGCATTCAAATTCGTAAAAAATCATCTAATTTACATAATTTTTTCGTTTTCATTTTCAAAGAGGGAGAAAAGAATGTTTCACGATTTGTCAAAGTATCAAAAAGTTATGACGGACAGAATTCAAGATGCGACAGTCTTAAAATTATTTTACGAAAAAATTAGCCAAAACAGATGCTTAGTAAAAAAATTCCTAAAAATTGATAAATCATGTTACGTATTCAGAACAAACTGTTAAAAGAAAATGTTCTCCTCTATCCGATGATACAAATGCCGTTTTGCTGCGATTGTAATTTCCGCCGTTATTACGAATTAAGTGAGAAAAAATGCCGAAAATCCCATTAAACATAAAATAAAAAAAATTCTAGGTGGAATTTTGAAAAAATCGCTTCGAGGTGCACAACTCCATGTATAGAACTTCCTGAGTACCAAATTTGGTGTTTCTAGGGGTAGCCCTTTGTCCGTAACGCCGCCGACACACACACAGACATCTTCTTTTATAATAAGTATAAGTATATATATGTGTGTGTGTGTGTGTGTGTGTGTGTGTGTGTGTGTGTGTGTGTACATATAAATATTATATATGTGTGTGTGTGTGTGTACGGGCACGCAGCATATATGGACTTTCATTTAGAATGGCATTCCCCCCCCCCCAGTTTCGAAGCCCAAGTTACGCCCATGCACGTTACTATAAATAAATGCTACGATATAAACATTTGGATGATAAATAAAAAACTATTCTGCAGCATTTTATTTGAAAAATAATTAATGAAATTAACGATCGAAAAAAAATATGATTTAAATATTTATAATCCTACACAACATTATGATCGAGCTACGCATTTCACTTTGCATCTTACTTAAACATAGGTGCCAAGTATTACGGAATATAATTAATCACTTTTTGTGATCGGTAACTTTCTGTTTAAAATATAGCAAAATTTCTGAGTTAAAGGCGAGGCCTGTTTACAAATTACTGTTTACAAAAAGTGGTTAATTATATTCCGTAATACTTGGCACCTATGCTTATATGATCTTTTTTTTTTCTGCTTTTCAGCTAGCTCTGCTAAATTAAACGCAGGGAAACGCCATCAATCCTACTAGCAAGGTTGAAAGTCTTGAAAGCTATTTGCTGAACAAACTGTCACTAAAAATACGCAAAGAGGCTTTTCCGGCAATTAACACAGTCCGCAACTCCGGGGGGGGGGGGGGGCAATTGAGAATCACGTGGCCTGTTGGTCGAAGCAAAGCAGAGCGATTTCCTTTGTATCTAGTCCAGTCAAATTAGGAAAAATGGGGGAAAAAATTTATATATTTCTGAAACTTGGGGAAAACACTAATTGGGTATGTAGTTGTATGAAACAGAAAAGTTCCCCTCTCTCGGGGTGCCGCGTTCCCCCCCTTTGCCCCCCCAAAAGTCACTTTTTCAGATTTTCATTTCTATCTCAAAAACCGTTCGTCTTAGCAAAAAATGTCAGTTATAAAATGAAAGTTGATAAAATTTCCTACAAGATTGTAATTGGTTATTTTTTCTATATGCAATAGCTTTCGAGATATGTTTTAGACAAAATCGCAAATTTTTGGAAAACACTTCTTTTTATCCCGATTTTTAATCAATTTTGTCTTTTAACTCTTCAACCCACTGTTTTACAGCAATTTTTTCATAACAAAGTTTAAGAGTATTTAATTACCTTTAAAGTGAGTTATTATTTGAAAATTTATCTTTAAATGATCAATAAATTTAGCAAATTTGAATGAAAACTACATTGCGCGTTAAAGTATGACAAAATCTAGGAAAAAAATTATAAAGTTTTGAAACTTTAGGAAAACATTAGTTGGGATGTAGGTGTATGAAACAGAAAAGTTCCCCCCTCTCGGGGGGGGCAAGTCCCCCCTTTAGCCCCCCTAAAAAAGGTCCTTTTGGGATTTTCACTTTTATCTCAAAAACCGTACGTCTTAGCAAAAAATTGTCAGTTACAAAATGAAAGCTGAGGAAGTTTCCTACAAGATTGTTGGGGGTTATTTTTTTCTAGATACAAAAGCTTTCGAGATATAAGTTTGAGAAAAAATCGCAAGGTTTTGGAAAACGCTTCTTTTAATAACAATTTTCCACTCTGCGTTATACTAACTCTTCAACCCTCACTTTTACAGGAGTATTCAATTCCTCTAAAATAAGTTATTATTTGTAATTTTATCTTTAAAGGATAAAAAATTATAGCAATTAGAAATTTTCAATAAATAGAGAATTCGAATGCAAACTACATTGCTTGACCAAGTACGACAAAATGTAGAAAATAATTTATAAAGTTTTGAAACCTGGGAAAAACACTTGTAGGTGGTGCAATATTAAGAAACAGGAAAGTTCCTCTACCTTGGGGGGGAGGCGGGGGCGTGTCCCCCTTTCCTCCAAATTTTTTTTAATGCGAAACGGTTCTTTTTTTCAATAATAATTTATATTACATAAGCGTACGATTTGGTTTTATTTCGTTTTTTTTAAATTTCTTCCTTCTATTGTTTCTGCTGAACTAGTTACATTTTATTCGTACATAAACGCATATTTAACACATAAATGTTAGTACTAAAGTCTAAATTAACCCCCTCTTCCCCCCCAAAAAAAAATATATTTTGAAAGTGATATTTTTTACATCAATAGAATTCTGTAATGCAATACATCTGTTGAATATTATGTACTTTGACATTTGCATTTCAGTGATCATTCAGCATCAGAATTAATAATGTCAGCAAAACTAATAAAAAATTACTGCATAATTATAGCACACTTACTTTCTCTTGTGCAACATCTGTACAATAATAGTGCAACAAACCTATGGACATGGGTGCCGGCAGCATAGGGCAACAGGATGCCCCCCCTCCTGGATATTTGTATGCAATCTTTTCCCTTGCTTTTTTGCTCTTTCCAATATGGTAACTGTTATCGCCGATTAAAATAAAATTCAACATAAGAAACAGTGGACTGTAAACACAAGATTTTCACTTTATTGGGAATTGGAGAACGACCACTTCGCCTCCCACGTTTCCCCATGGCACTTGCACAACACACACTGGCGTTTTCACAAATCCACTTCATTATAGGTGGCGCGGCAATAGCGCATGCAAGCGCTAACATACCGGCCCCCATTGACATGTTTGAAAAACATTCAATCACAAAATATACTAATCACATAATTATTATAAAATTCACATATGTAATTTAGATTTATAACTAATGAATAACTACACAGAAATTACATTAACTACAACAGAGAAGCACAGTAATACATATAAATTATTTTTCAACTGGTAATAGGCAGATTTTTGTAATTGGCCTTTTAAATACCCCCCTTTGAGTTTTGACGTTCACAACTCTCACCTTACCATCTTTACCGGGAAAGAGTTTCACAATTCTTCCTAATGGCCAATTACAAACTGCAGTATTATCTTCCTTTAATATTACCAAGTCATTTACCGATACATTTTCCTTTTCAAAGACCCATTTTGTTCTCTGTTGCAAAGAACTTAAATAATCATTGGACCATTTTTTCCATATCAATTGAGTGAACTTTGTGGTCCTTTGCCATAACTTTAATTTATTATAGATATTAGTCACATCCGGTTCAACAATACAATTTATTGATCTTCCAATTAAGAAGTGACCAGGAGTCAAAGCGTTCAAATCATCTGCATCAGATGAGAAAGGCACGAGGGGACGTGAATTCAAAATACCCTCAATTTGCGTTATTACCGTTAAAAAGCACTCATAAGTTAATTTTGCATTTCCCACCACTCGCTTAAGATGGTATTTGGAAGATTTGACTCCGGCTTCCCAAAGGCCACCAAAATTTGGTGCTCTGGGTGGTATAAATTTCCAATTAACACCTTCATTACTCAGATATCCAGACAAATCATTATCAGGATTTTGAACTAAATTTTGTAATCTTTTGAGTTCTTGATTAGCACCTATGAAATTCTTAGCATTATCAGAAAAAATGCAAGCACTTTTTCCTCTCCTTGCAAAAAATCTCTTTAAGGTTTCTATAAATGCTTGAGAAGTTAATTCCGTAACTATCTCTAAATGGATTGCTCTAGTGGCTAAGCATACAAATATGGCAACATACACCTTATGAAAGATTCCCTTTCTTTGGTTCTTATACCTTATTAAAAAGGGTCCCGAGAAATCAACACCTGCGCAATTAAAGGGAAAGTTTGCAGTTACTCTTTCCTTTGGTAAGCTGCCCATAAATTGTTGACAAGGTTTAGGATTTGCCTTATAACAAATTACACAATTATGCACTACCTTCCTACAAATAGCTAGACCGTTTAACGGCCAAAATTTTAACCTTAATTGAAAGAGTAGAGCCTGAGGTCCCGAATGCAAATATCTTTGATGAAAATAACTAATCATTAACTCAGTAAGTTTACTTTTACCATGTAACAAAATAGGGAACTTATGATTAATATTTAAAGTACTGTTTACTAACCTACCTCCTACTTTTTTTACTCCTTCTTCATCGAGAAACGGATGAAGGTTTTTAATTTGACTATTACCATCCACCTTACCTGTTCTCTGAAGTGATACTATATCTCTTTTAAAGTCGTTTCTCTGAACCTCCTTTACAAGAAATATTTCTGCTTTTCTGAGCTCATTAACATCTAATGGTTCACAGTTCTTGGGTCCTCTACAATTACTGATAAATCTGAAAATAAATGCTAAAATGCGAATTAGTTTACTATACTTATTACTAATATTAATTAACTCTGTAACAAATGAATTGGAACCAAGTGTACTAATAAAACATGGAATAGAGTTATTGCAGTCTAGGTTTTTCAGTTCTTTCGAAAACTCGTCAGAAATCACTGTTGCGGGAATGTCTCTATTAGGATACTCACTGTCCTGCAGAAATGGTGGTCCATTCCACCACAAGTCACACGAACTTAAATTTTCTGGACTTACACCTCTAGAAAGAAGATCGGCGGGATTGTCTTGAGAGGAAACATGTCTCCACTGCATCCCGTCAGTCAGTTCTTGGATCACAGAAATTCGGTTTGCATCAAATGTTTTGAGTCGATGTGGATCCTTTTGAATCCATGATAGGACAATCATGGAATCACACCACAATATGACCGTATCTATCTGCAGGTTTAGAGCTGAAATTACCCGCTTCACCAGTTTTGCGAGTAAAACTGCTCCTAACAGTTCGAGCCTCGGTATTGTCCTTTGTTTTAACGGAGACACTCGTGATTTGCTGGTCACTAGAATTACTGATACTTTACCAGCTGACGAAACTGATTTACAGTACACAGCAGCGCCGTAGGCGGCTTCAGATGCATCACTGAATCCATGAAATTCAATCACTCTTGCATCGTTGATCAACATGCATCTGTTTGTTCCAATATTGTTGATTGATTGCAAGCTTGTCGCAAAACGTTTCCATTCATTTGCCTCTTTCTCTGGCAACATGTCATCCCAGTCTACTTTCAGTAACCATAATTTTTGCATTATTACCTTGGCCTTTACAATCACCGGACCAATCAAGCCCAGTGGATCATATATTTTTGCAATGGTTGATAATATTGATCGTTTGGTGCAATTATCAACTTGGTCGACTTGAACCTTGTATCGAAATTTATCACCTTTATGTTCCCATAGAACACCCAACGTTTTAATTTCGTTTGTTTCTGAAAATGCATAATTTTCAGATTTCTCCACAGTGCCCTTTAAAAGCTCAACACTATTTGAACACCACTTGTGCAGTTGCATACAACCGCTTTCCAATAAACGTATCAACTCACGCTGCAATTTCTTTCCTTCCTCTAAATTTGAACAACCCGTAACAATATCGTCCATATATACATCTCTTTTAACTATTTCAGCTGCTAGCGGAAAGTTTTTCTCTTCATCGGAAGCTAATTGTTTCAATGTCCTGGTAGCAAGATATGGCGCGCTAGTCGTCCCGTACGTAATTGTAGACAGCCTGTAAGTTTTAATAGGTTCATTTAAACCTTCTTTCCAAACAATTCGCTGTAAATCCCTCTGAGTAGGATCTATTTGAATCATTCTATACATCTGTTTAATGTCTGTAATGAAGACAATATAGTGTTGACGAAATCTTATCAATATAGAAAATATGTCATCTTGAATGACACCACCATTATACTGTAAATTATTTAATGAAATTCCATTAGATGGAGGTTGTGAAGTATTGAATACTACTCTTAATTTTGTACTTGACTTGTCAGGGCGGTAAACACCGTGATGTGGCAAATAGAAGTTTGTCTCTGGTTCAATAGAATAATTTACAAGTTCCATATGATTTAACTGTTCATATTCGTGAATAAAATCAAGGTAAAGCTTTTGATAAACAGGATCTCTGGCAAGCCGCTTCCACAAAGAATTTAACCTATTTACGGCAATTTGTTTTGATTCTCCTAAGCAATTTGGATTTTCTTTTAGGGGAATTTGAACGGTATATCTCCCTGTTTCATCTCTACGATATGTGTTGAGGAAATGCTTCTCACAAATAATTTCCTCCTTACCTTTAACCCCACTATTCTGATCACTACAGGAATTTTCTATCTCCCAAATTTTTTTAATTAACTTATCTATATTATCCTCTAGATTGCAAATTAAACCACAATGAGTTTTATCCACAAATTTAGAATTATAAATACACCCACCAACAATATAATCCCACACAGAATTCTGCAATATAACGTTCGCATTACGCAAATAAATTTGTTCTCGTTTAAGAAACTCGTAAAAGCATTCAGCACCAAGAAGGGCATCAAATCTCTTTTGTTTATTAAACTGGGGATCCGCCAACCTCACATTGCTTGGAATTTCTGAAAATGGAAATTCAACTGTTGTCCCTGGCGAAAGATCGTTAATTTTAGGCACAACAAGAAATTCCAGAGTTCTGGTGTAATCCCAACCATTTAAAATAGTTGTAGTAACTTTCGAATTAACCGAAAATACCACTCCACATAAACACGATACTGCAACGTTTAATTTTTCTCTTTTTAATCCCAATAAATTAGCAAGTCGATTTGACACATAATTAGACTCCGATCCCACATCTAATAACGCTACGCAAGGAACATTTTTCCCGTATGTATCTCTCACATAAATGACCGCAGTAGATAGCAGCGTCTTTTTGTTTTTTATGCTTGAGTTTAATGAAGTACCGGCGAATTCTCCTGAATTATTAGCCTGGTAATCAAAACATTGGGCATCTGCATTCAACCCGACACTTTGCATTGCAGGGGAGGGGGTGCCGTGCTCGTAGCGTACGTGCTCATAGCGTACACCCCATCAAGGGTGCTTGTAGCGTACATGTGGTGCTCGTAGCGTACATCTCCCCCTCCACCTGTTTCTGTTCTCACCACAGCAAATCCGACTAAATGTAGACCTACTTTAGTAGCGGCCATTTTAGTCCACAAAATCGTAGTTTAGAAAACAATAAAATATTGGGAAAAAAACCACCTTCTTTAGCAAGAAAATTGAGTTGCTGGTCATAATATTGCTGTTCTCTTGTTTAAAGGTGTGCAAGCAATCTGTGTACATAATGTATTATACTAAAAACCTCTTAAAATGATAAAAAACCATCATTTAAAAATATATTGCTATTTAAACTATTAATTTTTCTATCTGTATAAATGCCTTCTTGCTGCGTTCCCGGCTGAAAATCAAGCTATCAGAAAGAAGAAAATGTAAAAGTGTACAGGCATTAGGCGGTTTTACGGGGGGGGTGTAATTACCCCTCCCAGGATTTTGAAAACGAAAGTGAAAAAAATAATTCTGCATAGGAAATTCACAATCGCGAATTACAGAGTCCGAGCCCGTCTCATTTTAGTAGGGGTGGGGGGAAACAATTTTGATCGATGGGGTCGAAGATGCATGGTTATTACTTTTGGGATTTACATACTTCATCAATTATATGATTAATTAAACACTTATTTCACAATTGATGATTGAGTAAACATTTTATTCACATATATGAAGTGTATTGTGCAGTCAAAGGTGACCCTTTTCCTCTCTATGTCCCCCAGTAGTCACTCCTTCTCTGAGGCACTGAGTTTATATAAATTATAAAATAAATGGGGGGGGTTATATAAAATTATAAACCCCCTCCCAGACTGCAACTGTAGAACCGCCCTTGTATACAGGTTCCCGCGAGATGAACAAAGAAGGGCGGAATGAATGCGTAGGATTCCTAGAAATAATTGGACGCTAAACAAAAATACATATGATTTTATATTGTGTAAGATCTTTATAAGATATAAATTTATCTTATAAAGCATAAAAAAATTATTTTTAACTTTTTACATTATAATATGAATACTTTTTACTAATTTAATTGCAACTTGGTAAAGGGCTGAAGTATTTAGATCTAGGGTTCTGGCCTACAGCGCGACTGTTTTCAGTAGTTGTAACCTGATTAAGCGCTAGAACCCCTCAAAAAGTTCTCCGCTCAAGGCATGCCTTAATTAAGCAGGCAGTCCTCATGTAGATCTGCCTTAAACACAAAATCAAAATAACTCACATGATAACTTACACTGAAAGTAAAAAGTTTTATAGTTTTAATATTAAATAAAAATCATTATTTCTTCCAGCCCTATACCCTATTGTGTCTGAGAAGGTGTCTTACAAGCACTGACCTAGGGTTTTCTTCTTAAAATATTGATCATAGACATATATAATTAATTACAAAGTTACTTTATGGTGTCGAATAAAATTTTCAGGAATGTAAGTAATGTAAGTAAATACAAACTTTTACTTTTTATACAGCCCTCTTACACAAATTCCGAATAAATAAAATATACTCCCTTGCTTTAATGAGGTGATGTAGAAAGTTTAAGCTTTCTCATCAGAAGGCTTACAGATGTTCAATCAAAGTCTGTGAGGGGCAATAAGCTTATCAATATCAAAAATAGTAAACATATAATTATTAAAACTATTCAAACAAAGCTAATTAACTATTAATTTTAATCACAGTTATATATACCCAATATTTTACATTTTAAGAAATGAATTTTAAATCATTTTAAGCCAGTTTCCTTCAAAAAGTCTTGCTGTTTTTTCAGCATTTAAAAAGTTGTCTAAAAACATTACAATTACACTAACATTTAATTTAAAAAAGATTTTTAAAAAGTTGTTTTTGACTTATTAATACCATAACTTAATTTTTAAAAAGGCATCTTTAAAATAAGAGTACCAATGTTTAAATTGATTATTTTCAGAAATAAAAATATTATATAAATATACATACTTATAAATCTTCCTTATTTTAAAATTTAGTATTTAAAAACAAAGAGCTAACAAGAAAAATTACCATGAATCAGAATAAACTCTTGCACTTATAAAATGAAAACTAGTAATAATAATCCATAGCTCAACGCTAGGTCTCCCTCAATCCGATCGAGCTCAGTAACGTAGCAATCCAGTAGGTTTGGGGGGAGGGGGAGGAGGGGGATTCTGGACACTGAAAGACATCGATATATGATTATTTTTAGAGGTGTTCCGGATATCCGTATCCGCAGGGCTAGAGCAAATAGTCTCTTTTTTCCCTAAAAGTCTCTTTTTTTAGTTAGAGCTCTCTAAAAGTCTCTTTTTCATGTAAATGGTCCCTATTTTATCTTTTTCGCCACGGATTTTAGCTATTCCGAAGTTGTGCCGTGGTTAACACTCAAATGACAAGCACCTGTAATAAACCTAATTGCAAACTGACTGAGAAACCCATCCAAATAAATGTCAAACGAGTGAATCTTTACTGGTTCTGCTTATTTACAATGACAAATAGAAATTAATTGAAATGTGGATCTTAGGACTATCTAAAAAGATAGGGGAACACAGATGAAAAAATAACATGTGCTTCTTCCTTCCTTTTTTTAAAGCAGTAGGGTACTATTTTGTTCAGTCCCAGGTTTTGACTATGCGACTTTGTAGACATGATTTGTTGACAGGTTTTGTAGACATGAACTGTCACAGTAAAGATATTTTCAAATGTGTTTGCCAGATAATGCAGAAGTGGGGGGGGGGGGAGATCAAAATCTGAAAGTCGCACAAGGTTTGCAATTTTTGTTATTTGATCACTAAGTTTGCTGCCAAAAAATAACTTCAAAACTGATCAAGATATGCAATATCTTCTGAATTAGGCTAGAAAACAAGAAAGTATAGTTAAAATATGCCTGGTAAATAGTGTAAGTAGGTGATTTCAATTCCAAATATGTGTTTTATGGAACAAGGAAGATACAATAAATGCACCAAAATTTTTTATAAGAAAATGTAATTATAGATATAAGCATTTAATTACGTATACTACATTAATTATTACATGTTTTTAATCAAGATTACTCATTTGACTAAAGCTTTTCTGTTATTGGGCAAAAGAAAAAAAAAACCAAAAAGTGCAAAATCAACATTCAACTTCAACATTCACATTCATTCAAATCAAGTTATTCACTTCAAGTTCAACAGCATATTTTTTAAAAATTAAATTTCCATAACCGTATGAAATAGTACTGGTTGATCGTTTATGAAAAAAAGTATTCTATTATAGATAAGACTGTTTTTCATTTGCATCTATTTTATTAAAGGAACTAATTTACAATGATTTCTGTATTAAAAAATTTCATTGAAATCCTCATTTTACTTACTGCAGTGCAACATAATGTGACAAAGCAAAATGTTTAAAATCAGCTTTGAGCTATCCACTTTAGTATAAATAATTACAAATTTTAATGTGTTGGGCAACAGAATCTTTAAAATAGTGCATTTTTGAATGAAAAATAAAAATTTGGAAGTTTCCCCTCTCCCTAAGAATAGCATGAAAAATCCCCCCCCCCAAGCACACACCTACCCCAAGTATTATAAAACCCATCACTTATAAATACTTGAATCTGAGTTTTTTTTTTAATGTAACTTATTAAAAAAATTAGTTGTAATTAATTTTTTTCCTTTTAGATTTCGTATAATCATATTCAATATACTTAATTGCTTTATATAGTTAATATATTTTTAATTTGAGCATCTGTTTTATTTTCTGTTGGTTTCTTCCACAAGAAACCTAACTCTGATAAAGAGCAATGCAGGCTGTTTAAAGAGATAATTTGTAACATTAAAAACTGCCAGATTTTGATGTTCCGGCTTGTCTACGTTTGTTTAAAACTTACTGTTTTATTCCTCCCTTTTTCTGATCTTTTTAGGTACAAATTAAAAAAAAAACCCAGCTTCACTGACATCTCGTGTCATGCGCATTATGTTGCAAATGTTGTGGGTTGTGTTTAGGGAATGCAATCTCCATCTCGCGGGAAAGGGATCCTGCACAAATATTTGTGGGACTAGTCTCATGGGATCAGGACCGTAATCCTGCAGAGTTGAAACTGAGAAATAAATTATATTTATTACAATTTTAAGCCACCACCCCAAGCATCAATTGACCAAAAATTGTTGCATTTGTATGTATTTTATCAAACAATACATGAAGCAATAATCACAAATTTTAATTTAAAGTTTTAATTTTTCCCAATTATCCTCCAACGGGAGTCCGGATCAAATATATATATTGTATTCTAAATATTTCGCTAACTTCCCAATCTCCAAATGAACAGAAATATTTCATGCTAATTTATCTCTTAGCAAACTAATCAGGAATGAATTATAAATAGTTTTAATTTTTTTAATTCATGCTTTTAACAATTTTACTAAAAGTAGATCAAGCAAAGAAAGACTAGTGACTCTTTACATGAACTTTTTTACATTCTTGTTTAGCAAGAATTAAGTATATTTCAGAATAGCATAACTATAATTTTCATATGTCTGTAAATTTTTCTATTAATTATCATTATTAAACTTCGTGGTGCTTAAAATCTTATTTTTTCCTATTTTTGTCTGTTGATATGAATTCTTGGCTAAATGAAATGCCAGTCCCACGAGATCAATAAGTCTCAAACCTGAAATCTCTCCAAATGAAAAACAGTGTGCGATTGTATTCCCAAGTTGTGTTATACAAGGTCTCTTTTTAGTCTCTTTTTTCTAGAATTTGGTCCCTTTTTCCTCTAGAGATACCATTAAAAACAGTTGTGAGCACTGTATCCGTATCCGTATCCGTATCCACGGATGAAAAGAAATATCCGGATCCGGATCCGCATTTTTTAGCGGATCGTTTAACGATATTTCAGAATAAATGAAAGAAAGAAAACAAAATTATTTCGTTATTATTTATTTATTTTTTTTATAATTAAACATAACGTGTTTACTTGCGTAATAGTCGCCCTCGCATAATAGTTTCACCCCCGTTTTGAAGCAGACAAAATTTCTAAAAAAATTTTCCATCTAGAAAAGCCGTAGTCACGTATTCATTTTTGTCTATAAAAAAATATTACTAAACAGAAAAATACCTCTTTTTGCGTCTGAGATACCTTTTGTTTTACTTTAATGTTTTATAGCCAGCACTGTTTTTAATATTTGAAGCTCTATCCAGTATTCGAACATGCTAAAAGACATTCTGAAATATACACCGCTTGATACAATTTTTTATTTTAAACACTTCATTATAATTGGAACTCGGCCGTAAAACAGTCCCTTAAAAAAAAAAAAAAATTACAATGACTTTTCTTGACTTCATTTAAACTTCACCTTATTTGTTCAAAATAAATAGTAGTAATGAAATCTACACTTTTGTGGACTAAAATGGCCGCTACTAAAGTAGATCTATATTTAGCTGGATTTGCCTTTTTACTTCTTCTTTTCAATTATTACTGTGGTGAAAACAGGTGGCGGGGAAAATGTACGCTACGAGCACCACATGTACGCTACAAGCACGCTTGATGGGGTGTACGCTATGAGCACGTACGCTACGAGCACGGAACCGGGGAGGGGAGGGCCTCTTGCCCATTAGGAATGTTTACGTCTACGCGAGGAGCCGAAGAGTTGCTGCTCGCACGACCAAGATCACTTTGCTTTGGAATGTGCAATAAATTATGATGGGTTTTGGAGTAAGTATTGCACACTCTAGAACTGCAATGTACTGCAGAGTGATTAGAAGTAGAAAGACACAAAAAACATAATTTATATTTTTTTGCCAACTCAATTCGATCATACATAGACATTTTCTTAAAGGAATAACACTTTAGTAAGCTGTGAGAATTAGACTTACAACAAACGCACTTAAATTCACAGTTTTTCACACTTGTAGTCATCGTTGTATATTTTTGATTGTTTTGTCTTTTTGTTACTATTAAATTACTAGGTGTTTTCGAAACTTGTAGTGTTCGCGCATAGTTTTTTAAAAACAAAATATGCTCAGATAATTTGGGTAATTCATCTTTTTTAGATTCCCTCTCCCACCACAATTTACTATTTGAATCCAATTTTTGAAGCAACTGATAAGCTAAAATAGTTTCGGAAAAGCCTTCAATTTTTTGTTCTAACGTTTCTAATGATCTCGTACATTCATTAACTGTATCTACTAGTTTTAAAATAGATGCAGGGGAATCACTTTGAATGGGAGCGATACACATAAACCGTTTTAATTGGGCAAACACTTGATCTCTTTTATTGGAATAGCGTTCTTCCAAAAGATCCCAAGCCAATTATAATTGGCATCACATAATGAAATAGACTGAATTATTCTCGCAGCTTCCCCTTGAAGCGATAATTTTAAATAGGATAATTTTTGGGAATCAGATAAGCTACTGTTATTATGAATACTGGATACAAACAAATCTTTAAAAGACAACCAATCATTAATGCACCCATTAAATGACGGTAGATTCAATTTTGGTAAGCGAACCCCTTCGCAACCCGTATTTTCGAGGGTTTGACCCGTAGAAATATTACTTAAATTAACGTTTACACTTGTTTTAAGTTTTGATAATTCTTGTTTCACAGAGATCCACATTTATCAATGCTTTCTTGAACAGCTTGCTGTTCTTCTATGTATTTATCAACATCTTTTTTATCACAATTAACATATATTTTCTCAAACAGCTCACCACAATCGTTTTCATATTTAACGCACTTCTTTTCATAGAGCCCCAGTTCAATATTATTTAACGAACCCTTTTGAAGCTCAGCCGAAGCTTTAGTAATGTTCGTTTTAAGAACTTTCTTTTGTACTAATAGTACATCCATTTTAATCATTCATAATCACTAAACTCAAATTGTACTTTATTTCTTAATAATTCAAATGTTTGCTTACCTTTTTCAGGTTGTAAGCACTCGTTTACACTGGGACGACTAGCCAATTGGAACTCCTTGATTCAGTTTTAATCACTTTAATCCACAGGTAACCGCTTCACCTCGCGGCTCGCACGACCATAAAATGTTATCGCCGATTAAAATAAAATTCAACACAAGAAACAGTGGACTGTAAACACAAGATTTTCACTTTATTGGGAATTGGAGAACGACCACTTCGCCTCCCACGTTTCTCCATGGCACTTGCACAACACACACTGGCGTTTTCAGAAATCCACTTCATTATAGGTGGCGCGGCAATAGCGCATGCAAGCGCTAACAGTAACCATACGTTAAAGTAGTCTTTGCCCCCTCCCTTGGGAAATATTCTGCCGGCGCCCATGCCTATGGAACAATTTTATTTTTATAAAAATGTATCCTCATAGTCTTCCTGCACATTGCTGTACAGCGCAAATTGGCCTTCACACGCGTGCATTTCTTTCCGCAAGTTTAAATGCATCCTCATGAAATTCATAATAATATTGTTTCTGGAGCTGGTTTTCGTTTCATATAAACTAGAGAGAGCGATGAGTTCAGTTTTCTCCACCCCCAGTTTCTGGGTTCCAAATTGTTCTTTGTTATCCCCGCTCATTTCACTTGGCCGTCTTTTGAAGAATTTTCCCAGACTTTCGGACAATGATTTAACGATAAGGAAAATGCATCAGAAGAGGGGAGAATTTCTTGAAAAAAGGAGATTGAAATTTTGATAATTCGACTGTTCGATTCTCTGAATTAAGAATCAGCAGCTAGAAGGAAAGTTAGTCGAAATATGAGATGAAAAAAAGCGTTTTCCATAAATTTGCGAGGTTTTCTAAAACATATCTCGAAGCTATTCGATATAGAAAAAAATATTCGATATTGAAAAAAAGATACTAATTATAAAGATATCGAATAATAAATAATTCGATACATAAAAAAATATAAATTATAATCGTCTAGGAAATTTTATCAGCTTTCATTTTGTAATTGGCATGCTTTTGCTAAGAAGCACCAATTTTGAGATGAAAATCTAAAAAGGGAACTTTGAGGAGGAGGGGGCTAAGAGGGGGGGGACGCGGCACCCCTAGAGACTGTTTCATACAACTACATACCCAGCCAGTGTTTTCCCCAAGTTTGAAACGTTTATAAGCTTTTTCCTTGGTTTTTTCTTGCACTCTGATGCACAATGCGCGTTTCATTCGAATTCCCTAAAACGTATTGAAATTTTCAAATTGCTATAACTTTTGATCATTTAAAAATACAATTACATATAAAAATTAAATTTAAAGGTAATTGAATACTTTAAAACTTTTCTTTAACCCATTCCTGTCTAAATGATGGTGGAAGAGCTGTAAGGCAAAGTTAGTGGGAAATAGCTATAAAAAGAAGCGTTTTCCAAAAATTTGCGATTTTTTCTAAAACATATCTCGAAAGCTTTTGTATCTAGAAGAAGATAACCCATAGCAATCTTGTAGGAGACTTCCTCAGCTTTCATTTTGTAACTGATAATTTTTTGCTAAGACGTACGGTTTTTGAGATAAGTGAAAATCCCAAAAATACCTTTTTTAGGGGGGGCTAAAGAGGGGGCGTGCCCCCCCCGAAAGGGGGGAACATTTCAGTTTCATACAACTACATCCCCAACCAATGTTTTCCCAAAGTTTCAAAACTTTATAATTTTTTTCCTAGATTTTGTCATACTTTGACGCGCAATGTAGTTTTCATTCAAATTTGCTAAGTTTATTGAAAATTTCTAATTGCAATAACTTTTGATCATTTAAAGATAAAGTTACAAATAATAACTCACTTTAAAGGTAATTGAATACTCTACAACTTTGTTATGAAGACAATTGCTGTAAAACTGAGGGTTGAAGAGTTAAAAGACAAAATTGGTTAAAAATCTGGATAAAAAGAAGCGTTTTCCAAAAATTTGCGATTTTGTCTAAAACATATCTCGAAAGCTATTGCATATAGAAAAAAATAACCCGTTACAATCTTGTAGGAAATTTTATCAGCTTTCATTTTGTAATTGACATTTTTTTGCTAAGACGAACGGTTTTTGAGATAGAAGTGAAAATGTAAAAAAGTGACCTTTTGGGGGGGCAAAGGGGGGACGCGGCACCCCGAGAGGGGGGAACTTTTCTGTTTCATACAACTATATACTCAATTAGTGTTTTCCCCAAGTTTCAAAAATCTATAAATGTTTTCCCCCATTTGCTGTTTTTTGGTCTAATTTGCCTGGACTAACCGTATGTTATTTCTAGTTATTTCAATGATAGGCAAGCGGGTGGTACATGCCCCAGTCTCCAAATTTAAGGACTCCTTAAATTATTGCAGAATTTGAATTTTGAGAATTAAATTTTCCAATCTAGTAAATGCTTGTTTCTTTTCAAAAAATTGACTCTTAGTGGCAAAATAGATCACAAACGGATGTGCCCAATTTTAATAAGGTTTGCTTATTTTAAATATGGTTTAATCGGGGTGTTTCTTAGCTATATTTGATAATATTCACTTCGTTTCCTCCTTTACATAAAGCTTACTGTATACTTGTTCAGTCTCAGACAATTCAAATAATCGCCATTCAATTAATTTTAACTGCAGAGTAATCAGTTACCGGTAAATAGATTTACCACTTTCAGTAATATCATGGAAAAGTCGGGATTTTAGTTATACTTTTTTTTTAAGTCTTCAGTTTTAAGAAAGCTTGTTTCACTTATTGCAAAGAAAATGTTCATGAGCATTCAGATTTATCTCTCATATTTCATGTTAAATTCATTCAATCATGGCGTTAAATTGTTCAAGAACATTGCGGAAAATACAGAAAGATAATTGTCAGCGACTTTAAAGAAACAAAATTTAAGGGCACCCCCCCCCCGCATTCAGACATATGACCCAGACCCCTGTCTGTCATAATTGGTACATAGATAGAAGATGGGGAGGAGGGGGGACTGAAGTCCTATAGCCACTCATTCCCATTAGTCCTCTATCTGCCACCGAATCATCAGCTTTTTTGATTGTGTTTAAATGTAAATTTTAATTGAAGATTCTTATATTCATATAAATTGGTTGCTTTAGAAAACTAAATTTTTAGAATGCTTTTTATGAATTGAATTCATTTTCTTGAAGTATAGTAGACTTAATAACAGACGATAACTGGGTGATTTTTCAAGAACCTTTGATAAAGATGAATACTACTTTGGATGTCTTAAGTTATAAGTAGGGGAAAGTACCCCAAAACGGGATAGCTTATCTCTTCTTCGCTTTATTTCTTATTGTGTACAAGGTACATTCCAAAGTAAGACGTCATTTAAAAGTAGACACCTCTTCAACTACTTAAAATACTTTTTTCACATTTGTTCAATAATATTTATGTGAAAAATACTGGTTTCTCAAAGTCTTACACGATCCCGTTTTACCCTACCAAGGGTGGGTAAAAAGGGATAGGGATTTGTATGTTATTAGATTTTTGCTGATTGTACTCTTGATTTAGTTTTTAGAACAAAAATAGGCTACGTTTTTATAGGAAGAAACTTTTTAATTGTAAATTTGAAAAATTACATAACACAGAAATCGCATAAAAATGTGTCGTCTTCTTCTTCTGCTTTGGAACAGGCTTCGTGGTCCGATCCCTGGCAGCTCGAGCATTGTATCCAGCCTTCTCCAGATTTCGCTTCAAGATACAGAGCGTTGCAGAAATGCATGCTTCATCTTTTTCAGCTTCATCTTCTAAAGACGACGACGTCCAACCTTGGCTAACTGATGATTTTTTAGGTTTTCTTATGTTAAGTCCATTTTCTTCGATTTTTGCTAATGATGATTGTGGTTTTTTCAGGTTCAGAATAATACTTAAAAACTTTATCTGCCTGTTTTGCATCTCCACTTGGTTTTCTTTTATGCCTCGTTGTTTTGTCTTCGGAATATTCAAGAGACTTGTTCTGGCAGCCCTTTTTTCAGCTTTTGAGTTCTTTCTCGTTCTTTTTTTTTTCACGCTCTTCTTCTTCCAACTCAAGTTATATGGGCTTCCTGTTATAATTGCTGTTTTTCCTCTTCTCCTATCGTGTTTATTTTGAGGTCTTGGTCTAGTCACTCGTGGTAGAGGTAGAATTTCTTTAGGTGATATAGAAAATGGCAGTGAAGGACAATAGTATAGCCCAAGTCCTTTGCTTCCTGTTGAAGTGGAAGGTTGGATAAGTCCTGCGTTTGTGCTAGTGTTATCGTGTCCTCATCACTAGGTGATCCATTAAATACTGTCTCTAGTGTTTGTGATGACTGCAAACTCTTAGATGCTATGACTGAACTTGAAGATCCTGCGGATCTGGCCTCGTTTTGTTGCAGATTTAATGGTTGTTGGGACGTGATGTTCTGAGCATCCAGCAACGGGTGATCTGTTGGAAGAGAAGGAGCGAAGAGATATTCAGGAAAGACATCTGGGTTATTTGGAAAATGCCTGTTTTCCTGAACCCATTCACAGCAGTTTGGACAAGAGCTACTCGTTGAAATGCTGCATTGAACATCTTTCCTACTTCGTAGATAGCAATCCCCCTAAATTATTTTATTTCGAAAATATAATTATTTAAAATTAAAATAAATTGTTGTAATTGATTATACATATTTTAATTCATTACTTATTTCAATTAAAATAACTTAAACACATTGCCAAAACATTAATGGAAATGGTCGGGTAAAACGGGACACATCAAAATTGTATCCCGTTTTGGGCACCCCAAAAGTGTCCCGTTTTGCCCGACCGTGACGCTTTTGACAACATAAATGGCTGACCCCTGAACCGTGACTCACTAGCAATATTTCAGTACATGAAATTGTTGTTAAAAGAGCTATGAACAAAATACAGTACTTAGCGGAATTGTTCCGAAGGACGGAGAAGCACAAGGATAGTTTTTCTGCAGTCAAAAAAAGTGCAAAGTAAGTAAAAATCTCGCTTGAAAACTTTGAAAAAGTATTTCTTTGCGAAACACGTGGCTAGCGTTAAGAGATCAACTGAGGATGCTGTCGTGGCGGTCAGGAACCAGTTTAGCCTGTCTCCCACGAGATAGCACCATCAGTCAAGCTCCGAGGCTCAATATCCCGTTTTGGGCAACTCTCCCCTAGTAGATTTCTCACAAAAATTATGTTTCATTAAGTGCCCCACTGAATAGTAACAAAATGTTTTTGTCAAGTTATTTTTTTACATGAAATAATGCAATTTCTGAACAGGTTTTAAAATAATGCAACTGTGTCAGAAATTTGAAAATTCCGAATGTCTCTTCACAAGCTGTATTTATGCACTTTTACAAATGGTTCATTTATAGAAGTGAAATCCTCAGAGAAAAATATATGACATATTGTATTGCCCAAAATAGAGAGATAATTAACCATCAGAGGTAGTTTCCACTTTTGTGAATTTCTCCCTAAAAATGGCATAAGACCTGCAGTTTTGTTGTTCTTTAAAAGTGCATCGTGCTGTCTATGAAGAATCATTCTGAATTATACCGAGATTTTAGCAAGCTTGTCTTTAAAGCTTGCAGAGCCAAGTGATTAATAAAACATTTTACTAGAAAAACTTTACTAGAATTATTTTTGGTTGTTTATCAAGTTATTATCTTTTAATTTTCTGGTACTCTGAACTGGTCCTGGGGGAAAACCTTTGAATTTTTGTCAGTGGCATTCTATAAAAGAGAAGAAACAATCAGCACTATAACTGGTAGTCATATTTTTGTTTTATATATTTATTTAGTCTTTAAATGCTCTTGATTAGTAATTCAAAGTATGCATACTTTTGATTTCTGTAGTCTGATTTTTCAAAGCTTGTATCCCATCATTTTCAATAACTTTTTTTTCAGATGTTTACTTTTTGTTTAGATTATTTTTGTATTATTTTCCAAATTCTTTTACATTAGTGTTTCTTAGTTTTTTCCCCCCTAAAGTCCTGTTACTTTGGAGCAGTTAGTGACTATGCATTAAATTTTATATATTTCAGGCAAATTGAGAAAGGATTAGGATTGTTCTTAAAAGAAAAAAAATATTATAATTTTTAGTAAAGTTTTTTAAGTTTTTTCAATGAACATATATACGGCAAAATTCAATATGGTATTCTTTATTAAAGCATTTGACCCAGGCAACTCTTTATTATATTATTTTATGTTGTGCTATATTCTGTTATATGTTTAGTCTCTATTATATGTAAAATTTGACGTTGTGTTGCATATTTGATCTCAAGTTAATAAATTGCTGGCAAAATCAATTCTTATTTGCAACATTTTATGAAGTAACAATGAAATAAATTATAAAAATCTGTTTTTAGTCCCTTCAAATTAATTTTTTTTACTCTGCACCCTCTCCACCCCTTAAAAAGATGTTTTAAAATAAAACTTGAAACTCCTGTATGTTTGATTATCATTATTTTTGTTGTTGGTCAGTACTCAGAGGTGTAGCAAGGACTTTCAATACCCGAGAAAAAAATTGCGCCCCTTCCTATTTACCAAAATGCCCTGGAAAATGTTTTATGTATGAATTGGAACCTATTGGGTGCTGTGCCCGGGGACAGATGCCCCTCCTTCTCCCCCTCTAGCTACACCTCTGTCAGCACCGAATCCTTGTAAATTACCGGATCTGAAATTAAAAGTATTTTCAAACTTCCCTTTAATTATTTCTTTCATTTGTTCATCTTCCACATACAGATGTGATCTTTGCTAAGAAAAAGGATGTTGTTATTTGATGATATTTTATTTGCTGTGCATGAAAAGATTTTGTTGCAAACTTGTCACTTTATTTTATTTTTTACTCACTTTTTATTTACATGAAATATATTAGAAATACTGAATATTTTCTATTTTTTAATTGATTGCAATAATTTGTAAATATAAGTTACCAATAGTAAGTAATGTGTTCAATATTTATTTTGTCACTATTAGTTTGATGTTAGTGTTTATGCACTGGTTACTGATTCAGGGATAATTTTATTCCAGATTGCTTTGAAAGGTGATTTTTGTTTCAGTACTGCCCCCAATTATTCTTTATTGTGTTACCTCACAAAATGAGATTTTGTGTGGTAAATTATATATAATATGTTCCTTTATTTCAATAAAATATTTCATGATCTCAATCACTTTGCTTATCAGTGTATTCTAATATTAATAGGACATAGAGAACAGATTATTTTATAGAAAAAGTACAAGAATTGCATATCTGTAAAATTAAGATTTTTCTTTTTCCTTTCTTTTCTATCCCTCCCCCTTTTTTCCCCTTGTAAAGAATTTTTTTTTTTTTTTTTGGTATTTTGAGAGCTGCTATATTTAGGTTTTATTACAGTTTTTTCCGTGTTTTATGTGTTCAGTGACTAAATTAGAATGTAAAGTGTCTTAAATTCTACACCTTTATCTTTAATTTATTCATTTTTTTCATAATTTGTACAATTTTAACAGTAAGAGCCCCCTTTTCCTTCCCTCTCTTACTCAGAAGGTTACACTATATGTAAATGTTACTTGAGAGTATTTATTATTACCATATATAAATTTTTTCGATGTGCTTTTGTGCTGTTCCAAAATTGTATTTAACCTGCTCCAAAATGTATGTAGATTTACTGACTTTTTATTATAAAATTATTCTCCAATTTTAGTGAAACTATAACCAAAATTTTTTTGTGAACTTATTAGTGTTTGCCTAAGTCCAATGAAAAGTACTGCTGAGTTACTTCTCTGTAAATTCATCACCTGCAGTTGAACGTGTTAAGTTAATCTTTACTCGGAGTTCTAAATTTGAACCTAAGCCTTGTACACACAAAACTAATTTTATTTTTTATGTATTTATCATAATTCTAGTTTATGCTCTAGTATAGTCTAGCTGCCAACTCCTCCTGATTTTGTCTTATTCAAATTGTGGAAAATAAACTTTTTTTTATTAGGATAAATTAGAAAGTATATTTTAACTTTTATTGATTTTGTAATTACTAGTTGAATTCATAATTTTTATCTCTCAGATGCTGTTAGAAGAAATCCTAGATATAAAATAGTATTGAAGTACCTGTTTCTAAGAAAAATCTCAAAAAGTATTTCCGCATATGGGACATTCCACTGACACCCAAGGGACATTTCGGCGTTACTTTTCGAGTTACTACTCTTAAGTTTAATCGACTGTAGCAATATTGAAAATTAAACTTATCCTACATGCATCACAAATATATCCTCCATACATCACAAATAGCTCTTTAAAGTTCTCATAAGAATTACATTACACTGAACGGGGATCTCTGTAAAACTGAACCAGTGGCGGATTAATGCAAGTTTGTAGGAGGGAAGGTTAGTGAAAAGATTGACATATACATCAATTTTATGGAAGTAAAATAGGATCTTTTACATTAATTTCTCTTTTCTTAGGGGGGTAGTCGCCCCCTCCGCGCCCCCCTTTAATCCGCCCTTGTACTGAACCGATTGGAAAATCTTTTTCACTGATAGAAAGCTACTCTATTCCTGAGTATTACAGGCTACCTTTCATGAATGTAGCATAAATAGTTCTTTTACTGGGACATTCAAAAGAATTCTAGTACATTACGCTGTATAGACATCTCTATAACTACTGAACTGATTCTAAAGATTTTTACACTGAAAGCTACACTATTCCTGAGTAACATAAGCTAAAATTCATGCATGTAGGATAATTTACAGGAACACTCAAAAAAATTCGTAAATAATGTCATAACTGTCTCCATTCGCCAAATGTTGAAAAAAAATACTATCTAGATTTATTACCTCTTCATATACCATGTCTTATACTTCATTTAAAATAAAAAAAAGTAAATAATATTTAAATGCAGTCATTTTTGTCTATAGCGCAAGTGTCCTATATTTCTTTTTTATTATACACACATGCTTCATTTCTCTCTGAACCTAATTTTAAAGCCGACGCTGACGAAGTCGTTGGTTGAAGCTAGTATTTAATAAATATGAAATTGTTTTGTCCTGACATAAAAAATTCATTTTAAGTGTCGCAGATGCAAAAATGTTAACAAAATTAATATCACACCAGCGCAAAAAGTCAAACATACTGAAAAAAGTATGTTTTATGCATGTTATATAAATAAAGCATTTTTATTAAACAGTATTTTACGTTTTTCCTGTTTTTAAAATATAATTTCCTTTGGTGAAAAAAAGTACAAAGCTGCTGAACTTTTACTATGCACTGAAATGTGAAAAGTTATTTTACATCGAAAGTGTTATTGCTTTATCAGAACAAGATGAGATTGCTACGATGAAATATTTGCATGCAGTACCTGCCTCAGATTCTTTTACTTGGCCACGCTACGACAGGATAACGCAGAAATAGTTACTGCAGACTAGATAGTTTTTGGTACAATTGAATTTACTTCAGTTACTCCATTTGCCATTACTAATGTGAGTATCAAAACAGCTCATAATCAACTATAAAATAGACTCTATATTAAAAGTAGAAATGCGGCAACAGGATTTTATCCAGGGGGTGCATCAAGATATATACATATATACAGGGGTCGCGCTGTCAATCGCCAACGTCGCAAATTCTCGAAAATATAGTTTGGCGAAAGAAAATACATTTTGGCGAAAATATTGACAATTGCTTCTCTTATTGATGTCCGGAAAATTCTAATTTGGCGAAATGTTAAAAAGAGCCAGCGCACCCTCTATATATATATGGGTGATTCTGTTCTAACTGTGATTCTTTTGATTAAAAATGTTAAGATTTTAAAATTAAACTTTTTAAATTTTTTTATGCATATTATTCATCTATTTTATTGTAAGAATGAAAGCCTAAGAGGAGTGTACTACAACTTCAAAGTATCAAGAACGAGAAACAACTTTCAAATTTGTCGTTCCACGGTACTGACATAAAATAAATTTGGTAGACATTCTTTAAAAAAATTATTAAATTTATTCCTCAATTATATTATAACACTTTAAAACTCCTTTATCTCTGGATTTGATGCTAAGATAAACGTCAAGTATTTTTTTTTATGTGAACAATAATAGCAGAAGGATCATGTCTGAGCGATTTTGACAAAGTAGCAAAGCCTTGAGAAGATCTTGAAGAGTAGACAATGCCAGTGTGTAAAGTACATTGTACTCTGCTAGCCCCAAAGTGTACTGACTGAACTTCTGTTTCATACTTAGAAGAATAATTTTCACTGAAGTCAGTGAGGAGTCCTAACTTATTGCTTTGTAGAGCCTGAGTAAGTTTTTCCATAGAGTTGTTTTGATGAGTAATTCTGTATTCATGGGCTATAAACAAATCTAGCTCATGTTTAAAATGGTTAATTGCTTGCCCTATCGTACATGAAATGTTTTTTTTTTTGCAGTAATTTTAACAGTTATTTTTTTTTCATTAATTCTTTGTTCTGGAGATACTTCCCATTTCATGTAAGATATTTTATCAATAGGATTAGTATCTTTCAGATTAAATTCTAATTTTTTTAATTTACATGTCTCACACGTTCTTGATAGACATAGTTCAGAATTACTGTCACACAGGAAACTACTCAAAATTTTATATGACGTCTTTTTTGTCAATAACTTATGACTGTGAAAAGCTTGTATTAACAAAGATAAATTTTCATGTGTGAAGCACGCACACATATTTCGATTAGTAACTTTTGGTTCAATAAAATACTTTGGGCGTAATTTTGCGAAGGTTGAGTAGTTAACACGGTACGCACTTTGGGAACAAAATTTAGAATGTAAATCTTTAATCGTAGCATTCACATAACGTTTTGTTACTTGTTTACCATTCATTTTTATTGAAGCTTTTTTATCAGGAATTATCTTACTATTTTCATCATAAAAACTTTTCACTCGATCTTGAATAAATATGTGATTGCTTTTTGCATTTTTTACATACTCCAGTGGTTTATTACTCCGATGAACTCTTGAAGAAATAATAGGGACAACATTTTTCCTAATGGCAGATAGTTGTCGATATTTTTTTACAATTTTTCCGCTTATTGCTCCCCCCAATAGCTGCTTAAACTTTGAACTTTTTGAGTCTTGATAGGATGATTTGAGTTGCCGTACCATGGCTTCATGAAATAATAATGTTTTACGAACTTGAGGATTTACATTTTGACCGTTTAACATTTTATCAACTTTATATTTATTTGTTAAAGTTGATAAACATTTTATCAACTTTATGAGTGTGATTTCTTGATATTTAAACGTTGTAATTTTTTATGTAAGCTATTAACTTTCATTCGCAGATTTTTATTATCATCCAATAATTTTTTGTTGTCTCTAAAACATTTACGTGGATTTTTTTGTATTCGTTTCTTTCCTACCTGAGCTTGCTTGGAATCGACGTTATTCTTTATATCATTTTGCTTTGTTGTCAACTCAATCTTTTCTTTTTGTCGAGTCCGTGAATTTTTTTTTCCATAAATTTTGTTGTTTGCGACGAGCTCGCTTTTCTCGTTCTGATAACTCTTTAATAGATTTAAGTTTTCCTTCCTTTTTCCTTTTTTCATTTCTTGCTCTTTCTTTCTGACAATAGTTTTCGTAAGCCTCTGGATCCTTCCCTATTTTTTCTCTCCTTAATTTTTCAGCAATATGTTTTTGTTCCAAACGATGTTGTTTTATTTCGGAACTAATTTTATTTTTATATTTTCATTATTTTTTTTTTTTTTTTTTTTTTGAAGACGATTGTTGAATTCTGCCACTTTTATTGTCATTGGGATTAGGCAGTTTTCTAGTACGAAGTATTGGAGCCATCTGCATTTAAAAAAAATTACAATTATTAATTAAAATAATTTTATTACTAATTAATTATTTTTTCACATGGTACTGACAGACACGGTACTGACATTTTCATTTAAAATAACAATTGTAATTGTTTGGTTATGAATTTGATAATATCCATTTACTGTGTAATTTAGGTTAGTATTAAGTACAAAAATTTACGATTTTGGATAGAAAAAATCAATAGTTGATAAAGTTAATCAATACCACGGTACTGACAAGAAAATTTATGACATACCTTTTTGAAAATTGAGTTCTAAAATTACGCAGACTCTTTGCACTATTTCATCAACTCAATGTTTGTAAATATTACTCAGATGAAGTACGTTCAACGTGTTTCACTAGACGTTTCATAAATCTCAAGGTACATGGCGCTCGAGTCGTACAAATTCAATTTCAAAAATTCGTTAAAATTTAAAGACAAAAGTTATTGAACCGGAAACCAATGTTAATTTAATACATTAACAAAAATGTGTATAAAATGTTTTTAGTTTGATCATATACATTAGAATTTATGAGGTAATTAGTTTAAATCATTTATTAGGACAAAAAAGAATTAATAATTTATAGGTAAATTCTAGAAATGGACATGACACGGTACTGACATTTAGGTGGTATATTGTAAGTTTTCACTGAATGGCAAGATATATTACATTAAAAAAATGATGCAATATGTTGCTGGGTATCTAATTAACACAAAAATTTCATTAATAGATTATTAATGAATGACCAGTGAGAACAAGCAATACAGGACATAAAGTATCACAGTTAGAACGGAATCACCCATATACATATACACACATATTTATATATATATCACGTGAATTATTTTATTTATTCAAATTCCAGAGAGTTGCAAGTGCATCCCCCAGCACCTCCTTCCCAGTAAAATTACGCAAATAACCTGATTTTTTTTTTTTACATGTTACTTTTTGTTTGAAATGATGTTTGCCGATTTTGTTGTAAAATGGTATACATGTCAGAAATAAATGATGCAGATTTGTGACTTCTTTTATTCACAATATTATTTAAATTTTGTTTATTTTAAGTATTCTTATTGATGTATAAGATATGGTATATGTAGAGTTAATAAATTTAGATAGTATTTCTTTTTATACTCATTTGGCGAATGGAGACAGTTGTGACATTATTTACGAATTAATTTGAGTTTTCCTGTAAGTTATCCTACATGCATGAATTTTAACTTATGTTACTCAGGAATAGTGTAGCTTTCAGTGTAAAAATCTTTAGAATCAGTTCAGTAGTTATAGAGATGTCTATACAGCGTAATGTACTAGAATTCTTTTGAATGTCCCAGTAAAAGAACTATTTATGCTACATTCATGAAAGGTAGCCTGTAATACTCAGGAATATAGTAGCTTTCTATCAGTGAAAAAGATTTTCCAATCGGTTCAGTACAAGGGCGGATTAAAGGGGGGCGCTGAGGGGACGACCACCCCCCTAAGAAAAGAGAAATTAATGTAAAAGATCCTATTTTACTTCCATAAAATTGATGTATATGTCAATCTTTTCACTAACCTTCCCTCCTACAAACTTGCATTAATCCGCCATCCAATTAATATCCCTGTAAAAGAACTATTTACGCTGCATGAATGAAAGGTAGCCTATAAAACTCAGGTATATTGTAGCTTTCTATCAGTGAAAAAAAAAATTCCGAATTTACAGAGATCCCCATACAGCGTAATGTAATTCTTATGAGTGCCCCTGTAAAAGGAACTGTTTCTGATATATGGAGGATATATTTGTGACACATGCATGATAAGTTTAATTTTCAATGTTGCTACAGTCACTTAAACTTCTAAAACCAACCCCGAAATGCCCCATGCGTGTTAGCGGAATGTCCCAAATAGGGAGGTACTCTTTCTTGGAAACAGTTGAAACTTCAAAAATTGTTTTTTCATAGTATGAAACTAATAGGTTGATACTGCATCTTCATGCCAGTAGTTTTCATGTGGGAAGTAGGCGCCAGCTGTACGAATCCTTCGAATTTACATAAATAAGTGTTAAGGACCATGTTTGGGGGACCTTCAAAAAATTTTAACATTGGATTCACTTTATATGAAGATGCATAACTGCACTGTGCAAAAAGTTTTCCTACATCACGTCAGACCCAAGATTTAAAGCATTCTTAAAAACTGTATTTTTTATGAAAACGGGGGTTTTGAGGGTCCTTATTTGGTGCTCTAACTATCTTCTAATGAATTTTCAATTTGAGATGTTAGTATTTAAAGTGTATTATCAGATAAAAAGAAAAACTTCTCTGAAGCACCTCAGAGCCAGTCACAGTCGAGACAAGAACGTGGCAAAAATGGCCCGAAATTAATTCGACGTCACTCCTGGGGTACTCCTCTGGGGTCCGAAACTAAAAGAGGTAAATCAAAAATATTTCACATTTGTTGTTTGCTTGGGTAAGGCAACACACACAAAAAAAGATTCAGGATGTTCTGAGATGGTTATGGAAACTTTTTTTCTTTTTTTTTTTTTCTTTTTTGCCTGATTTGCTCTTGCAATACCTCTTAAAAGAATAAAAAAGACTTGTTAATTGTAATAAAGTTGAAAAAAAAAGTTTTAATCAATTATGCTCAAAATAAAAGCTATTTAAAAATAAAAAATATTAGTATTCTTTTGATTTTATAGAAATAACGTATCATAAACGACTTTTATATTTTTATTAATACCTTGTGTGAAAATTGTTCTAAAATGTACTATACGTAAAAAATAGGCTTTCAGGGATTATTTTTAACACTTTACAACAAGGTTGAAAAGTGTTTATGATTTCGGTTTGTCTGTCTGTCCGTCCGTCCGTCCGTGCTCTAACTCCCGTGCATCGATTGAAAATTAAACTTATCATGCATCGATTTCGACGAAATTTACATACGTTATTCTTATCTACTATACCATGTACCCTATTGAAAATAGTCTATGTAGCATTTATAGTTTTTCTACAGGAGCACTCAAAATATTCCCGATACATTGCGCCCTATGGGAAGTTATTCTTTAAAGCGTATCATCCTTACTATACAGTTGCCCTGTGATCCCTGACTTCAAGATAAAACATTTTCCGCCATTACTGCAAAAAGATTACAAAGTTAACACAAAAAGCCTAATAACATCTACACCGTTTGTACGATCCGCTTGAAATTTTTCATAATTATGTACAAAAATACAGAAAACAATCTTCGCTACTTTAAAAAACTGATAATTCACCCGTTCTCTCATTTATAAGCGATTTTTCGCTCTTTTCAGCGCCATTTCATTTACGAGAGTCAATAAAGTTAATCACTTGCGTGACAAAATTAGCTGCTTCATATGAGAATTACTTCATTCTGACGTCGCACTGAACAAGCTCTTTCCAGATTTATAGGATTATTTATTTATTTTTATTTTTTTAATAAAATAATTTCCCCGCGGATGCTCACAGTGAAATGAAATCGTTTGAACGGAAAAAAGATTCCGCACGTTCCCATAAGAGCATGAAATTCGATTCGAGTGTATATAATAAAAATTGAATATGAAGTTAATTATTTCAGGTGGAAAGCGTAGACATGCTTTCGTAAAACGAATTTTTTTTTTTTTTTTTTTGTTCTAGAGCCCTTTGCCATTGCCTTCACAACGGGCTTTGACTTCTAGTTTTAGAGATATTCTGCTATTTGAAATGAAACAAAATTGATGTATGTTGTTGAGGATTACAAGATGAATTCTTCCATCGAAAATAGTACATGTATAGTTAAACAGTTCTTTTACAAGAGCACTCAAAATATTTCCAATACAATACGGTCAATGGCAGTTTAGAGACAGGCATCTATTTAAAGCATATAATACTACTAGCTGAAGAACCCGTTCTCCACACGGGAATAAGGCATAGTTTCATTAAAAACACAAATGCAAAGAATGTTCTCCTGATAATTAAAAAAAAAGGCTATTTTATTTTGAATATATGTAAACCGTCAGTTTTTAAACATCTCTAGTAAACATTTTCTTCATTTAAAGTTTAACTTTGAAGATATACTACGTTTTATTTTTATTGGAAATCTTCCATCGCCTGTTTCCGAATTTTCATAATTTAAAACTCTATCTGCTGGTGATACTGCTCGCTGTTTCATCCATTTTTAGGCATTTCTATACATTTCTTTATCTGAGATAAGCTGGATTTAAAACTCAATTTACTTATTGTGACATAATTCTGGTTTATCATTTAATTTACTCAAACACCGCCATAGGAACAAAATAATATATACTTATGAAGTTACGTTTAAGGCAAGGTTACATTAAATGGTGAATACATTTTCGACGTTGTTTATCAAAAAATAATTCACATCCAGTAACATTGGACTGCACCAATAAATAAATGCAAAAATGAACAAAATATTCCACTGATACAAAATTTAAAAAATATGCAACAATATACAAAATTTACAAACTGTCCAAAGTCAGTTTTAGATACTGAATAACGCATATTTATGAATTAAGACTTAATACCCTGAAAATGGTGAATATATTTTCTATAGTAAATAAATGGGAAAAAATAACACAATATTCAGCTAACACAAAATGTTTTAAAAAAATGTACAACAATGAACAAAATTCTTCAATATTCAAATATTGATACAGAATAACAGATACTTATGAAGTTACACTAATGCAATAAATGATGAATATACTTTCGACAGTAATTATAAATGCAAAAATTAACTACGGTGATTATATAATGGTATCTATGTACAAAATTTACAAATTATTCAAACACAGCTGAAACAGAATAACGCATACTTTGACAGTAGACGATGACGATGTGCTTGAGTCACACAGCAGCTGGCGCTGTGACACTTGATGCTGGCTTTTGATGCTGTGCAAATAGTGTCTACATTTTAGACGTTAAATAAGGGGGAAAAATAACACAATATTCAGCTAACACAAAATGTTTAAAAAAAATGTACAACAATGAACAAAATTCTCCTGATAATTAAAAAAAAAGGCTATTTTATTTTGAATATATGTAAACCGTCAGTTTTTAAACATCTCTAGTAAACATTTTCTCCATTTAAAGTTTAACTTTGAAGATATACTACGTTTTATTTTTATTGGAAATCTTCCATCGCCTGTTTCCGAATTTTCATAATTTAAAACTCTATCTGCTGGTGATACTGCTCGCTGTTTCATCCATTTTTAGGCATTTCTATACATTTCTTTATCTGAGATAAGCTGGATTTAAAACTCAATTTACTTAGTGTGACATAATTCTGGTTTATCATTTAATTTACTCAAACACCGCCATAGGAACAAAATAATATATACTTATGAAGTTACGTTTAAGGCAAGGTTACATTAAATGGTGAATACATTTTCGACGTTGTTTATCAAAAAATAATTCACATCCAGTAACATTGGACTGCACCAATAAATAAATGCAAAAATGAACAAAATATTCCACTGATACAAAATTTAAAAAATATGCAACAATATACAAAATTTACAAACTGTCCAAAGTCAGTTTTAGATACTGAATAACACATATTTATGAATTAAGACTTAATACCCTGAAAATGGTGAATATATTTTCTATAGTAAATAAATGGGAAAAAATAACACAATATTCAGCTAACACAAAATGTTTTAAAAAAATGTACAACAATGAACAAAATTCTTCAATATTCAAATATTGATACAGAATAACAGATACTTATGAAGTTACACTAATGCAATAAATGATGAATATACTTTCGACAGTAATTATAAATGCAAAAATTAACTACGGTGATTATATAATGGTATCTATGTACAAAATTTACAAATTATTCAAACACAGCTGAAACAGAATAACGCATACTTTGACAGTAGACGATGACGATGTGCTTGAGTCACACAGCAGCTGGCGCTGTAACACTTGACGCTGGCGTTTGATGCTGTGCAAATAGTGTCTACATTTTAGACATTAAATAAGGGGGAAAAATAACAAAATATGCAAGTAGTAGAAAATTTGCAATATATACAGCTGAGTGCAAAATTTACAAACTACAGAAACACTGCTATACAGAATAATATATACGTATTAAGTTAACCTCAATGTTATATGCTATACAAATGGTAATTATTTTTCGAGAATAAATCTATGCTAAAATTAATAAAATATTCAACCAATATATATTATACAAAATTTACAACTATATACAAAATAACAGATACTTATAAAGTTACACTTAACCCTTTCGCGACGGGAAGCGCAAACGCGCGCTTATCGCTGAGGCCGGCAGTCTCTTTCGCAAATGTCTGTCCAGGGCCGGAGAGTTTTTTGCGATTAAGCCTAAATCCATGAACAGAACAATCAGAATATATTATAGTGTCACTACCACTACTATCCGAATCTGCTTCAGAATCAATATCTCATAATTTCAAATAATTTGCGCCATTTCTGCTATTTCAAGCTCTAACACTTTCGAAGCTTCGACATTCTAACTCTAAAATGAGAAAAAATCCACGTCTACTAGATCTAATTATCCACTAAAAACTGGACTGCAAACCGTAATACCCAACGCTGTAGCGAAAATAAAACTCCCTGCTTACTATAAAGAAATACCACGTACGAATTTATAGAGCCGTCATAAAGTATACCATTCAGAAACATTCCTTTCAACTTACGTTTATATTATCAAAAACCACGTGTATGTGAGTCATGCTACTCCCATTCTGAGTAGAAGGTCAAATCTAGATGTATCTGTAACCGCATGGACATACAATGCCATCTTGTGCCAAAAGTTATAGTTTTAAAACGTTCCAGGACACTGGCACAACTGTGTGACGGCCGGGGGTGAACGAGGAAACGCTCTGGCACGCCAGCGTGTCGGCCGGGAACTGAGTTCGTTTCTTACTGGCACGTATACGTGACAGTCGGCGCGAAAAAGTTAATGCAGTACAAATTATGACTATACTTTCGGCAATAATTATAAATGCAAAAGATTAACAAAATGTATAGCTAATGAAAAATATACTACTATATACAAAATTGACAAACTATTCAAACACTGCTGAATATACATGATAATATTTAACTATATAGTTAAACTTGACGCTGTGTAAATAGTGACTATATTTTCGACGATAACTAAATGATAAAGTAACAGACTATGCAACATATACAGCAGTGTGCAAAATTTACAAATTATTCAAACACTGCTTATACAGAATACTATACACTTATAAAGTTACACTTAATGCAAAGAGATTATTTTCGTCAGAAAATCAACGCAAAAATTAAGAATAATACACTTACGGATGAAGTTACACTTAATGCTATATACGCTGTACAAATGGTGACTATATTTTCGACAAATCAGTGCAAAAATTAATAAAATATGCAACGAATACAAATAAGTGTGCAAATTTACAATTATATACAGAATAAAAGATACGTATGAAGGTACACTTAATGCAGTACAAATGATGAATATCCTTTCGACACTTATAAATGCAAGAATAAAGAATAATATATGTTCTAAAGAAATAACACTTAATGCTACATGCCATACAAATGTGAATGTATTTTTGACAATAAATCAATTTGAAAAAAATTAATAAAATATGCAACCAAAAAAAATTATACAAACTTTTCAACATTTACAGCTATAAACAGAATAACAAATACTTATAAAGTTAAACTTAATGCAGTAGAAATGATGAATATACTTTCGACAATAATTACACTGGTCGACAAGGTTTTTTTCACAAGAAATCTGAATAGTGAATCTAGTGCATTTTTCCATCCTGAATTCAGATATGTAGTCAGAATTTCCCCAACAGGCATAGTTTTTCTGTGCAAGCTACTTTTCAAAAGCTGATTTTAGCATTTTCTTTGACCTGTCATAGGAGCCGTTACTTCATATGTAGCTATTTTACCCAAGCTGTATTTAAGGAAATTATTTGTAATATCATGCTGAAGCACCATAAAACAAGACTGTGCAGGTTCATTCATGTTTGGACATGATCAGACCATGGGCGTAGCCAGCGAGGGGCAGGGTGGGGCAGCTGCCCCCCCCCCTAAAATGAGCTAGTTATAGGGTCTGATTATGACAAACCGGGCATTCTACGGTTAGACTACATGTCCTGCCCCCCCTAATGAAAATCCTGGCTACGCCCTTGGCTTAGACCTGTTAATCTGGCATTTTGATGTGTCAGTATTGAGCTGACTCAAAATGATTCAGATGAAAATCAAAATGATCCTACATATGAAACCAGTAGCTGTTCGTCAGAACCATACTTTCCCAATCAGCAAGATCTTAATGACCTGATTCGGTATTTAAATCTGTCAAAACAGCAAGCTGAAGTTTTAACTTCCAGACTCAAAGGGTGGAATCTACTCCAATATATATATATATAAGAACATGTAGCTATCGTAGTAGCCATAGTGTTTCCAAAGACTGCTTCTCTGAAGAAAAGGGTATTGTGTTTTGTAATGATATTTGTTCACTTATGGAAACTCTTGGGCATCAACACAGGCCAGATGAGTGGCGATTGTTCATAGATTCCTCTAAAGTTAGTTTGAAGGCTGTGCTGCTACATATTGTCAATGAACCTCCATCAATACCTGTAGCGCATGCCGCTGATATGAAAGAGACATATGAAAATATGAAACTAGTTTTAGAAAAATACAATCTGAAAAATATGAATGGAATATCTGTGGTGATTTAAACGTCATTGCTTTATTGCTTGGTTTGCAACTTGAGTTCACCAAATTTTGCTGTTTTTTGTGCTTATGAGACATCAGAGATAAGAAGTCTCACTTAGAAAATCATGACCCAAACGTGAATCTCTTATCCTTGGCTAGGAAAATGTGTCATATGTCCCTTTAGTGAATTATGAAAAAATATTTTTACCTCCAGTGCATATTAAGTTAAGAGTAATGAAAAATTTCGTCAAAGCTATGGATAAACATTCTGATGGATTCTTGTACTTGAAAACTAAATCCCCCAAAGTCAGTGATGCTAAACTGATAGAAGGAATTTTTATAGGACCACAAATCCAGTCATTAATGGCTGATGAACATTTCAAAGGACTGTTAAATCCACTGGAGAAAGCAGCGTGGCAGTCTTTCAAAAGTTTAACCTGCAACTTTCTTGGAAACCATAAAGCAGAAAACTGACATGACATAGTGGTCCCATAATTCTTATAAAGCTATGGGATGTAACATTTGGGTGTCTCGGAAAATACGAATGTCTGAAAATGTGTGCTCCCTGGGGTTTTTCTGGTTCGTTTTGGTGTGATATTAAAATGTGAGAAATTTGAAGTCTCTAGGTCAACGTTAGAGTTTGCCTATAAGGCCTTAAAGTTTAAAAAAATAAAATGCGAAAAACGTAAATTTTGTAATAATTTAAGTTTGTAGTTTTATAAACATGTTCCTTCAACTTAAGGAAATAGTTTTTTACACGTTATAATTAAAAAAAAATTATCTATATATAAAAATATAGTGCATATCAAGTGCAATCACAACAAGAAATGATTAATTTATGCGGAAATTGAAGACAAACAAGCGTTACTACTATGCATTTAAATCAGTGTCCAAACATTTTTGGCCACGTACTTTTTATGACTATTTTATAAAAATAATCATAAAATGTACCCCCTAATTATATAGCTATCTGTCTATATATATTATTTATATATATTGTATGTGTGTGCGCTTTGTGTTGTGTTCATGTCATGACAACGAAGGTGAGAGTGACAGTGACATTAATGAACAGGATGTATGTGAAGGTTCAAGAAATTATGAAACTGTTTGAGACCCAGACTTTTCTGTCCCTTCAATATCATTTCATAATCTTAGTGAAGTTACTATTAAACTTCCGAAAAACCTTTTCAAGAGTCCAAAAATATCTGCAATGGCTGATCGTCTAGGACTTTCACTAAACCAAAGAACTGCTATGGTATTGCAGTAGAAGGTGGAGCAAGCCTGAAAAGCTAGCAATGTTCTCCGATCCAGAGTCCAGGAACTTTCGAGAAGACTTCAAATACTATGTGCTGCATTGCAACAACAAAGTATTAAAAACTCAAAATGTAGAGTTTGACGAAAGACTAGTTATCTCAATCTCGGGAATACCGGAGTATATGGGGAAAAAGTTGTTAGGGGTAGCAAATATACCTGATGGAACTGCTAAAGTACAAGCAGAAAGAGTTTTTCAATTGACTCAAGAATGGGGTGTATCAGAAAATATAATTGGTTTTTCATTTGACTTAACTGCATCAAATAGTGGATGGATAAATGGAACATGTGTAAGGCTAGAAACTGTTCATAGATTCCTCTAAAATTAGTTTGAAGGCTGTGCTGCTACATATTGTCAATGAACCTCTATCAATACCTGTAGCGCATGCCGCTGATATGAAAGAGACATATGATAATATGAAACTAGTTTTAGAAAAATACAATCTGAAAAATATGAATGGAATATCTGTGGTGATTTAAACGTCATTGCTTTATTGCTTGGTTTGCAACTTGAGTTCACCAAATTTTGCTGTTTTTTGTGCTTATGAGACATCAGAGATAAGAAGTCTCACTTAGAAAATCATGACCCAAACGTGAATCTCTTATCCTTGGCTAGGAAAATGTGTCATATGTCCCTTTAGTGAATTATGAAAAAATATTTTTACCTCCAGTGCATATTAAGTTAAGAGTAATGAAAAATTTCGTCAAAGCTATGGATAAACATTCTGATGGATTCTTGTACTTGAAAACTAAATCCCCCAAAGTCAGTGATGCTAAACTGATAGAAGGAATTTTTATAGGACCACAAATCCGGTCATTAATGGCTGATGAACATTTCAAAGGACTGTTAAATCCACTGGAGAAAGCAGCGTGGCAGTCTTTCAAAAGTTTAACCTGCAACTTTCTTGGAAACCATAAAGCAGAAAACTGACATGACATAGTGGTCCCATAATTCTTATAAAGCTATGGGATGTAACATTTGGGTGTCTCGGAAAATACGAATGTCTGAAAATGTGTGCTCCCTGGGGTTTTTCTGGTTCGTTTTGGTGTGATATTAAAATGTGAGAAATTTGAAGTCTCTAGGTCAACGTTAGAGTTTGCCTATAAGGCCTTAAAGTTTAAAAAAATAAAATGCGAAAAACGTAAATTTTGTAATAATTTAAGTTTGTAGTTTTATAAACATGTTCCTTCAACTTAAGGAAATAGTTTTTTACACGTTATAATTAAAAAAAAATTATCTATATATAAAAATATAGTGCATATCAAGTGCAATCACAACAAGAAATGATTAATTTATGCGGAAATTGAAGACAAACAAGCGTTACTACTATGCATTTAAATCAGTGTCCAAACATTTTTGGCCACGTACTTTTTATGACTATTTTATAAAAATAATCATAAAATGTACCCCCTAATTATATAGCTATCTGTCTATATATATTATTTATATATATTGTATGTGTGTGCGCTTTGTGTTGTGTTCATGTCATGACAACGAAGGTGAGAGTGACAGTGACATTAATGAACAGGATGTATGTGAAGGTTCAAGAAATTATGAAACTGTTTGAGACCCAGACTTTTCTGTCCCTTCAATATCATTTCATAATCTTAGTGAAGTTACTATTAAACTTCCGAAAAACCTTTTCAAGAGTCCAAAAATATCTGCAATGGCTGATCGTCTAGGACTTTCACTAAACCAAAGAACTGCTATGGTATTGCAGTAGAAGGTGGAGCAAGCCTGAAAAGCTAGCAATGTTCTCCGATCCAGAGTCCAGGAACTTTCGAGAAGACTTCAAATACTATGTGCTGCATTGCAACAACAAAGTATTAAAAACTCAAAATGTAGAGTTTGACGAAAGACTAGTTATCTCAATCTCGGGAATACCGGAGTATATGGGGAAAAAGTTGTTAGGGGTAGCAAATATACCTGATGGAACTGCTAAAGTACAAGCAGAAAGAGTTTTTCAATTGACTCAAGAATGGGGTGTATCAGAAAATATAATTGGTTTTTCATTTGACTTAACTGCATCAAATAGTGGATGGATAAATGGAACATGTGTAAGGCTAGAAACTGTTCATAGATTCCTCTAAAATTAGTTTGAAGGCTGTGCTGCTACATATTGTCAATGAACCTCTATCAATACCTGTAGCGCATGCCGCTGATATGAAAGAGACATATGATAATATGAAACTAGTTTTAGAAAAATACAATCTGAAAAATATGAATGGAATATCTGTGGTGATTTAAACGTCATTGCTTTATTGCTTGGTTTGCAACTTGAGTTCACCAAATTTTGCTGTTTTTTGTGCTTATGAGACATCAGAGATAAGAAGTCTCACTTAGAAAATCATGACCCAAACGTGAATCTCTTATCCTTGGCTAGGAAAATGTGTCATATGTCCCTTTAGTGAATTATGAAAAAATATTTTTACCTCCAGTGCATATTAAGTTAAGAGTAATGAAAAATTTCGTCAAAGCTATGGATAAACATTCTGATGGATTCTTGTACTTGAAAACTAAATCCCCCAAAGTCAGTGATGCTAAACTGATAGAAGGAATTTTTATAGGACCACAAATCCGGTCATTAATGGCTGATGAACATTTCAAAGGACTGTTAAATCCACTGGAGAAAGCAGCCTGGCAGTCTTTCAAAAGTTTAACCTGCAACTTTCTTGGAAACCATAAAGCAAGAAACTATCATGACATAGTGGTCCCATAATTCTTATAAAGCTATGGGATGCAACATGTCTTTAAAAATTCACTTATTGGATTCTCTCTTAGACTTCTTCACCATAAATCTTGAAGCTGTCAGCATTGAACACGGTGAGCATTTCCATCATCAAATTTCTACAATGGAGAAGAGGTACCAAGGCAAGTGTTATTCCAATATGCTGGCTGACAACTGTTGGACCAAGAAGAGAGACATTCCAGATGCAGAATATTCCCGAAAATCACTATCTACCACTTTATAGGTCTATCAGAATGAGTAGTTATAATTTTGAGTTAGATAACTAGTTACGGATTTTTTAGAATATTACAAAAAAAAATCAAATGAATATCACACAAAACTCCTACCCGATGGGGAAAAACTGAAATGATATTTAAATTCAGCACGAAAATACTTTTAGAATCTGCTATTTTAATTCTTGTGAAAGAAAAAATGTTAATTTTTGTAGACCAGTGTTATAAAAGCAAAAATGAAAAATAATATACACACTCATGAAGTTACACTTAGTGCTATATGCTATGCAAATGGTGACTACATTTTTGACAATAAATCAATGCAAATATTAATAAAATATGGAACCAAAACAAAGTATACAAAATTTTCAAAATTTACAACTATAAATAGAATAACAATACTTATAAAGTTAAACTTAATGCAGTAGAAATGATGAATATACTTTCGACAATAATCATAAATGCAAAAATGAAGAATAATATACATACTCATGAAGTTACACTTAGTGCTATATGCTATGCAAATGGTGACTACATTTTTGACAAAAAATCAATGCAAAAATTAATAAAATATGCAACCAATACAAATTATACAAAAGTGTATAACTATATGCAGAATAACAGACACTTATTAAGTTACACTTAATGCAGTAGAAATGATGAATATACTTTCGACAATAATTATAAATGCAAAAATTAACAAAATGCGTGACTAATACAAAATATACTACTATACAGAAAATTGGCAAATCATTCCAACGCTGCTGAAGATACAGAATAATATGTACTTATACAGTTACACTTGATGCTGTGTAAATATTGAGTATATTTTCGACGATAACTTAATGAAAAACCAACAAAATATGCAATTAGTGTAAAATTTCAACATATACTGCTTTGTGCTAAATTTACAAATTATTCAAATCTTGCTTGTACAAAATAATGTATACTTATAAAGTTACACTTAATGCTGTACAAAGGAGTGACTGTATTTACGACAGTAAATCAATGCAAAAATTGATAAAATATGCAGCCAATACAAATTATGCAGAATTTATAACTATATACAAAACAGCAGAACCCGACAGAAGTTCTCCTGTCAATTTATACTTATTTTATTTCTATACATCTAAAAATGGATGGTCTGAATGTAATCTAAAATCTATAAATCGTTGCAGAAAAATGAAATTTAAGTCATAGTGATAAGATTTCACTATTTTTATTGGTATGCATTGATGATGATCTATGTAAATATTTTTATTAGGTTGTAACGAAAGTTTCCCGCCACCGCAAACATCGTCAGCACACAGTTCTCGTTGGCGTATTTGCTCATATTTTGTCAAACGATTTTTACCATTTGAAAGAAAGAGGCTTACTTTATAACACTGTGTTGTGAAATCTGTAAAAAATATAGTTATCATTAAGTATAAGGTGTCTGAAATGGAACTATCACTCTAGAAGATTAGAACCATCATTTACTTCCAGTTGTGTTGCAAAAAGTCAGCTACATAATATCAACGAATTATGAGTACAGCTTTAAGTACTATTGCTGTATCATGTGACCATGAAGCTCTAAGGAGACTCATCGGGAATGGGCGATCAGGCGGGAAAACGGACCAGGATCCATTTTCACCGGCAGGAGGCGCAGCGCACCGCTCCAATAGGGATTTAGCGTTGTTTTGATTGTGAACGAGCTATATTTTTTAAATAAAATAAATTATTTTGATAGAATATGGGTCGAGCGAGTCACTGCTTTGCACCTGGATGTGACAGTGGATATCCAGAAGCCAGAAAAAGAAATGTATCGCTCGGGAAGAAAAATCCAACGTTATTTAAAGCTCCAAACAGCATCAATACAGCATCACCATAATATTTCTTTAATATGGCCCCTTATAAATGTATAACATAAAAAGTAACACTATGTAAATAGAAAACCTTTTGTACATGTTAGTAGTAGTATAATGCTAATATGAACACTTTAAAATTGGCATTTGGCCCAACAATCAAATTGAAACAGCAGTATAATACTTTGAAATTGTCCATTTTTAAAAAAAATAATAACAGTTTTATGAATAATATTTTTCTGTTTATTAATTTAATTAGGGTGGGGGAGGGGATTTTATAATATATAAGAGATACACAAATGAATAGATATTTTTGGCATAAGTCTGCAAAACTTATACAGAAACAAATATTTTCAATTCAAAGTCTGTTTTTATTTTTTAAATACAAAATTTTTCAAAATTAACACTAGAAGCGCCGCACTTTCTTTCTACCTAGAAACGCCAGCAGCAGTCAAATTGACTGCTCAAAGAATTTCGTACATTTATTTAAATACAAAAAGTTTATGGTATTTTTAAAAGCTTTTTTAAAGAATAAAATGTTAATTTTTGTTAAAATACATGCTACAAAAAATATTTTTACTTACTTTTTAATAAAACTCATTTTAATGCTATTCGCAATTTTTACATATTAGAATTTTTTCAATGCTGGAAGTGGATTTACCACATATGAAATGTGAACATTTCTGGCACATATCACTTGTTTCGTTGTTCTTACAAAATCCAATTTGGCACTGCGGTCTCTTTTTTGAGAGTTTGTTAGTAGTGTTCAAAATTTCTGAGGGCAGTTGTGCACTTGTCTTTTTCTTCAAACGACTCGCTCTCAATTCTTCTGCCAATTGAAAAAGATTACAGATTTACCACTCATTTCTCAGTAGATAATGCAGGCATTAGTTCCTGCCAAATCCAGCATATTATGGAAAATATGCATGGGTCATCTACGGGAAACAGCCCGCACAGAATATTTACGTGTCATTTGGTCAATAATGTCGACTCCACATTTGGTTTTGTTGTAGAATTCTACTGTTTCTGGAAGTTTTTTCACAGTTTGTGACTCTACATTTACATCTGTATGCAAGGTACTTAGAAGCAGGACATTTTTATTCTTTTTACCCTGATACACTGTCAATGTAGTGTCTCCATTTTTCAGTAAAACTGCTTCGTGAAGCTGAGTTTTTGATTTCCTGATATCATGTGGAATTTCTTTTCGATGTCTTCTTACTGTCCCCACAAAACTTGTATTCTTCATTTTAAGTTTTTTAGCTAATGAAAGCGAAGAAAAATAGTTGTCCACTGTCATATTTCTACCTGTATTCAGATAAGGGCTCAGAAGGCACTTCACTATATTTTCAGGAAGGCTTTCATTTTCATTTCTTGCGTTATCCTTTCCAAGGTATGGAAAAGCATTGCACATAAACTTTGAGTCAACATCAACTAGCCTCCAAAATTTTATACCAAATTTATCTGGTTTATTCGGCATACATTGAATAAATTTGCACCTAACTTTTGATGGAAATACTTGTTCATCCAACACCAGATTTTCTCCTGACTTATAAGAAAGAGCACAGTTTTCTATAAATTTGTTCCAGATGTCTGAAAACATATCAAACTTATCAGTTTCTAACGTTGACTCCTGTTTGACTTCAAATCAAATCTTAGATTTTCCATGATATCTCGAAAACGATTACGGGACATTGTTTTTTTTTTTTTTTTTGTAAATGCAGGGGGGCTGGGGAAGGGGGCAGAAAATGACAAGTATTTCATGGATTAGAGAAATAGTGAATGAAAGGAATATGCAGAGGAAATGTTTCTTCATGATAAGATTTTTTTCTGCGTGATAGAGTACGATGAATAAACTCAATTTCACTAGCAGTCAATTTGACTGCTCGTGGCGCTTCTAGGTATACATAAAAATATTTCCATTAATTTTATTTTCATTCAGTGCATATTTGGCGCCAATAATTTTCAAGGTTTTTTAGGAGAATTCAAAAAATTATGACTTCCTAAAGTAAAGGGTCTTTTAGGAATCCAAACTAAAATGGCGAAAACAGTCAAAATGACTGCTCTGGCGCTTCTAGTGTTAAAGAAATATTAGATTTTTTCTGATATGTGAAAGCTTGCAAAACTGATGCAAAAGAGTCAATCACTGAATATGCGTGTATGTATTGAATTAATATTTTTTTTTTCCTTTATGCTTTTTATGAAATTTTTTGTAGTACTGAAAAATGATATTGAAACTGAAAAGACATTGATTTTTATGTAATTTTTTGTGGTACTCAGGTCCTTATTATCGCACGGGCAAATCGGGACTTTTCCCAGGGCCCCCCAATTTCAAATCTTGTTCTGAAACATCCTTCTTTATATCAAAATTTTATGAAAAATAAAACAAATTTCATAGATTCCCCCCCCCCAAATTCATCAATTCCTGGGGCCCTTGTTGGTTATAATCAGGCTCTGGTGGTGCTGAAAAACGGCGTTAAATGTTTTTCTCTTTCCATATTTGTTTTGGTTTTTTGGTTTAACTAACCAACTTTAAAGACAAAAAAAAAAATAATAATAATAAATAAAATATAATGTGGAAGAGCGGGTATATAAGAGGAATTTATAGCCTGAAAGAAGGCAGGGAATATTTTTTAATTTTTAGCGAATTGCTACCAAAAATATTTGTCAAAAACTGATCTATTATATCGTTCGCATGCATTTTTAAAGAGAATTTATTTAAATTATTAATTTATTTATTAAATTTTCAAACTGATGTTACATCGTTGTAACTAAGTAATATAGAAACAAAATTATTATATATGCATATTAATTATCATATTTATTTATTCAAATGTTAGTGTATACTTCATGAAATTTCAGCATAAATGAATAAATCCCAATAGAGAAGCATTAAATCGCGCGCGATGTTGTTTTCCGCTACCGTCAATAGATGGCGCAATCAATGGTAGCTTCAGTTTCGTCGGCAATTCTCATACTGCGAAGTTGCTCCAAGTTGGATAACAAGTCGATGTTTCTCCTCCCGAGCTTCATGCATGTGACACTGTGCCGGTTTGGTACCGAAAGTTATATACAGTTATCTAAAAAACAGTTATCTAAGGAGTTAGAAGTTAGTTTTTCAGGCAGATATGGCGGAAAACTTTCGTTACAACCTGACATAATAATTCACTTGAATGAACAATATTTTTACTATTCTATGGGATGTATGACCGAATATAGTAAAATAATTCAGACTACACGCTTAATCCAAGTGAGCGAAAAAAGTAATCAATGTCGGAGTGAAAGGAAAAATTCATGGATTCGATGTATTTGCATCGAAATCCACTGGTATTTACGCAAAAGCGCTCTTTAAGTATTCGTTTTCCGCGAATTCCACGTCCTGCTTCCTGTTTCCCAAAATACTGATAACGTTCGATCGTCTTTGAGTCAAAATTAGTTGATGTTCTTTTCGCTAGGAACGGGGGATATTCTGATTGGTCAATACGTTTTAGCGCCTTATCTTTTCGACCCTGGTATGTCATAGAGCGGGCTTTTTTCCCACTGTCATCGTGTCTGTGTTTTATAAAAAAACAATGGATACGTAAAGAAGATCTTAACATTATTTTATTGGATAGCGGTATTGAAGAAGTTACCCAAAAGCTGTATGGTAAGTCCTTTTCAATTTTCTGTTAAAAAATCTTATGTTACCGTTTGAAGTATATTCACAAAGCCAGTCTCTCGTTTCCTGTGTTTTATCTCTCTTGTGATTTTTCTTAAATCCTTCTAAAGACAGCATGAATCTGAATTATAATTATTAAATATGCTATAAATGATATTTTATCTATGCACACACATTGTGCAAATATGTTAAATATCTTAGTTCCACTCTGATCATATCCATGACATTTATTTCATAATTATCAACAGAGAAAAATTTAGAAAGATATTTAATTAATATAAATAAATTTATTTAATTTGTGTGATATGTGTATTTTCAAACTTACTCTCAATTAAATGTTTTGGCATTTTGGAGAAACATAATTTATTATTTGGAATATTTAATTTATCTAAGCACAAAAAATTTGTGTTTTGATAAATCCTTCTAGACACTATGAATCTGAATTATATGATATTATATATGATATAATTAAATTTATTTATTTAATTTGTATGATATGTGAATTTTCAAACTTACTCTCAATTAAATGTTTTGGCATTTTGGAAAAAGATAATTTATTATTTGCAATATTTAATTTATCTAGGCGCAAAAAATTTATGTTTTGATAAATCCTTCTATATTCCTTCTATAGTATGAATCTGAATTATACTTATATGATATAAATAATATTTTACCTATGCACACACATTCTGAAATACATGTTAAATGACTTAGTTCCACTCTGAACAAATCCGTGACTGTATTCCCTAATTATCAGCATACAGAAAAATTTAGAAAGATATTTAATTGATGTATGTATTCATCGAAAGTACATTTGTTTTATTGCATGTAAATCTGAAGAAATTATATTGCTAAACATTATCCATTTGAGAGTTAAAAAAAAAATCCTTCATCCAAACATTAACAAGACTTATTTTAAATTTAATAACTATTCTAATTCTAAATTTTAGAATTTATTCTAAAAGAAATTATTCTAAGATTATTTAGAAAGTATTCTAAAAATGTTTGAATTGTATGCTTCAAATATATGTGTCTATATACATCCACTGTTTTATATTTTTTTATACAGGAAAATTGCTTATCATTTAAGAGTAGCCATTGTAAAGCTTGAAAAGAGATTTAATAGTAAAACAACTGCAGCTAAGTATTAATTACAAAGAATTTATTATTTTGAGATAATTTTAATTAATAGCAATATATATTTGATGTAAAGTAATATGGTATGTTTTAATATGTTGTTGTTTAACCTGATTGCAACAGTAATGAGATTTTTTGCCAGTTTGGGTAAAAATTATTCTTGATCATTATTCTCCTCTTACTTTAATTTTAGTTTATCTATATAATTATTGTATAGATATAGATTTCAAAAATTTTGGTGAGATTGGGGCAATAGTAGCATATTTATACACATAAAATGTATCCCAGGATAAATAGTTGGCTGCATAAACAGATAGCTTATATTAAGCTCTAAATTCTAGGTTAAGGAACTAGAAGTCACACTCTGAAAACTGTAATAAGTTCACACCTGTGAATAAAAGTTTATTTTAAGAAGTTTCATTGCACTACACAGAACATACCTTTAGAGGTGTCATAAATTTTGAGGTTTATAATAAGAATTTAAATTTGAATATTTGGTATAGTGAAAATAATTAATTTCGGCATTAATGAAAATATTTCCTTTTTAAATTTCCTTTTCATTTTAATATGGTTTATGTTTTGTGCCTTAAAAGTGCGATAATTTTTAAACTCTGCACTAATTGCTAAATATCAAATATTAAAGCTGTATTATTAGATAATATCTAAAAGTATGTATGTGTTTGTTTTTATTGATTATTGAACAGTAATGTTTTCTGGTTTTTGTCTAATTCTGCCTGTGTATTAAATTTTATTTGTGTTAAAAATTGTTTCTTTCTACTAAATGCCATTTTATGTTATTTAGTATAAATTGTGTGGTATACGTAATGTTAGTAGTATAAATTTTAAAATTCTCCATTTATGTTAAAAGGAATTTTACCATTACTATGACAAATTTCATATTTAGTATTAAAAGATAACTTTAACAGCATTTAATTTAAATTTGTGCTACTGCATAAACTTTATGGTATAAATAGATAAAATCACTTTTAAATCAGTAAATTTATTCAGTAAAATAATAATAATTTAATGTAGACTTTAAAATTATTAGTTTAAACTGTGTAACTTGAAGTTTCCCGTGAAACATCTATTTTTTCAGTCATGACTGCTTTTATAGTTTTTAACTTAACAGAAAGTGCTTTTGCACATAGTCACTCATCAAAAAATACTTTTGCACATAGAAAAAAAAATTTCTCTCTCTCTCTAATTAAAAAAAAAACGCAATATCAGCTGAAACAGGTCGTTTTTCTAATTGTAGTTTTATAATTAGCCACATAGTAAGTTATATAAACCGTGGTATCCCATTACATCGAAAAACGATTTACGGGATTTATGCCTTAGCCGGGGTGTTGGGGTTCAAAAGAGGGGCCGTCTAAAAGATAATTGACTTGTCTTTCCTGGTCAGGCGTAAAAAAAAAAACTAATCTTTTAGCTATCTGTTTGGTTTTTCTAATATTACTTTGACTTAGCTGTAAAATTAAATCTGAAAATTATTTTATTTTTAGTGATGTGTATCACTTTAAGCGCCTTTTTAAATATCTGATGCATTTTATTTTATTTATTTTAATACATTTTAAATGCTTCCAGATAAGTTATCATCATACTTCTTATCCGTTTTTTGCATTACTCCCCTCACACACACGCACAAAAAAAACCTAAATAAATAAATTAATTAAAATTAAAAGAGTTCAAAAAAGCCTATTTTGTACTATAGTATTGTTATAATTATTTCTATTGATATCAAAATACAACAGAATTTTACAATAGCATTTTAAATAGTATCTTCACACTTATTCTGAGCCCATATAGGGGCAGGTGGGTGCTTGACGACTTGCCCCCCCCCCCACTTTGCAAATTCAAGAGCCTCGTTAAAAGAAAATCAAAGTAAGTTTTTGTCCACTATTTAAAAAAATCAGGGGCGGACCCAAAAAAAATTCTGCAGAGAGGAGGGGTCACAATTGTTTTTAGTCTTTTCTCTAATAAATGCATTTCAATTTACAAAAGAATCTTTTATAGCCTACATTTGATTTGTCATGTGAGTGCGCGTACCCCCCATGCCCCTATGAAAATTATAATTCTGTGGAGCAGGGCCCGATCATCACGATATTGGGCCCTGGGCAAATACAAATTTTTGGGCCTTTGCATTGACGAGAAATTACATAGTCCGCATTTAAGTTGTTTTGGGCACATATTTATCTGCAGAAATATATATCAAGTTTAGATACTAAATATATGCATACATTACAGTAACGAATATTAAATGATTTTGCATACAAGGATAAAATTTATTTTCACAAATGAATATCTAGACACATACTATAGTACATATACGTACACTTCTATACTAAACTCCTTTAAAATATAAATGAAAAGAATCGAAAAACTTACAGTACGAATCTTAAAACTGATGAGACTTTCTTATAATAAAATTTGCAAAAAGAGGCTCAAACACTGGCTCACGGATTTTGATCGAATGCTCGTGGGTTTTAGAGGACCCTTAGTACAGTAAAATGTCAGAGAATCAGCTTACGACTCAAGATAATGACAATCCAAATTTTTATACAAAGTTTTTTATGAATTAATAAATAACAATCTGTGTTGAAAAGTACAAAAATTTTGGGCCCTTGAAATTGGTGGGCCCAGGGCAAGTGCCCCAGTTGCCCTGCCGATAAACAGGCTCTGCTGTGGAGGGGGGGGGGCATTTTTTCCTGGTGTCTTTTTTTCCTACATTCGTATTAGATAATAGTTCATAAAATAAATACGTAGAGATTTTTTTAATAAACAAAATTATTTATTTATCTAAGATGACCTATATATCAATTATTGGGTAAGAAAAAATGGATTTCACCAGTAATTGACTCTTATGTTAGTTATTTTAGCCAAGTGCATACAATTGCATACAATTTCTAGTAAATGCAGAAAATAGCTATTGAGATGGTTATCTTTAGATAAGTTTTAATATACAGGGTATCCCAAACAGGTCACGCTTTAATTCTTTATATAATAGAACCTTTTATCAAATGTTGCTATCTAATTACAATTTAGGCATTTATCTTCATTTTTTGCAACTTTTTTTTTATCACCAGAGGTTGTAGGTATCAAAATTTGAAATTTTAAACATAGTGCTAAAAATATTGTGATTATCAGAAGCTAGCTTAATGCTGAAATTAGGATAAATTCATTATCAACCTGATTTTATTTAAAGCATATATTAAAATTACTTTAAATTGAATTGTCTCAAATAATTAGATGAAGTTACCTGTCTTAGATTAGTATGTAATGCAGATTTCAAAAAAGCCTGACTTAGCATTATAGGAGTACAAAAAATGGAAGTAGATTACAGGCAAAATTATTGAAAGCAACGATATAACTTCTGTCTATTGTTAAATGATTCCATGTTAGATTGTAAGTAAGTGCTGAGTGAAATTCTCAGTAGAGAAGGTATTTGTATTCAAACTTTACGTTTTGTTTTAGTGGAAAAGTTTTAATGTCAAGAGGTCATTCCTCTCATATAACTAAATTTTGTTTGATTCCTTACAGAATTTAAATATTATGCCTCCAGAAAACTCAAAAGTTTCAAAAAACCTAAAACGGCAAATAAACATCTAAAAAATCCAACAGTTTTTTAAAAATTAAATAGCTAGCTAATATATTAACTCCGGACGCCTTATAGTGATTTCTCTTTTTTTTTAAATACAATTTTGCAAAGTTTTAAAATTTATTCAAACTTAAGATAAAATAAAATCAGGCATTTATTGTTTTAGTTGTTACTGATCATAATGTTACTAAATTTCATTCTACTCCCTAAAGCTGTTTTTGAGGGATACGAGAACAAACATTTACACGATTTTTACAAAATCTCAAAATATTTGAAATATTTGAAACAACTTTGGCATCTATAGTTCACAGATAAACTTGCCACATAAAATAATCTCAAATTTGGAGGAGTTATGAAGTTTTTTCTCTCTCCTGAAAAATTTCCTTTTTGTGACTGAGGTGGTATCTGCACTCATAGATTCAATTAGTTCTCTCCTCGCCCAATGTGTTTAATAGTAATTGTCAATAAAATAAAATAAATCAATAAATCTTATTTTAAAAAGGACTAAAATGTACAATAATAATGCATATGTATATATATATATTTTTTATGTGAAAAGTCTTGCTTAAGCAGGTATTGCAAAATAAAAATCATCCTAGCTCACCGAATTTTGGCGGTGGAAGCATTTTTTGATTTTTAAAAAGTAAAATAATGTATAAATTGGTTAAACCTTCAGATGCTCAATTATAATACCTAGGCAGTTACTGATAACTTAAGTACGATAGCTATTTACCTATATATGAGATCAAAATTTATAATGATTTTTATGTGAAATTAGATCTTATTCACAACGTTTTCTCTTTACGTTCAAAACACAAATCAAACTTCTTGAAATCATCATAGAGGTTTTTAGAGTAACAATATAAATTTCATAACCAATAATAACAAAGAATTACACTCAGCAAGTTACGCTGTTTCAACGAAGATTTACACTCTAGGAAGGCCGAATCTTATAGAAGAAAATATGATTTTAATCAAACTTGAATAGCGAATAAATATATTTTTCACAGCAATGTGATCGAATTAGCCGAATAGAAATAGCCAGGAAAAAAATTAATCGAATATTCGAACCATTTAATCGATTAATTGACACAGAAATAATTATTATTGCATTACAGAAACTTGGTTCCAATACAAATAAGATCCAAATACAAATAAATGTTGATAAAAAAAATGTTGATAAAAATTCAGAATTTTAATCATCATTTTAATTCGCATTAAACACAGATTAGGTCTACTGAAAATGATTTATAAATATTAATTTACTGACACCATTTAAATCTTTACCAATTTTTAATTCATTTTTTATACTCGCACTTCTATACACTTGGCTTTTAATTAAGTTTTTCAAGGTACTGACCAGAGAGATTGCATTGAGTTTCAATATTTATCTCATAAAGTGCCCAATTTCTATGAAATTATAGAAAGAAATAATATGTATCAGAAACATTAACATATGCTTCGAAATTATGAGGTAACTGAAAAATCCGTATCCTTAAACGGTAATTTACCGTTTAAGGATACGGATTCCCCCCCCCCCCAGAAATTGCTTTTTTAGATTATAAAAGGCCGATTTCGTTTGTAATTTCATAAGCGCAGGGTCACACGCAGGATTTTATTTTGGAAAGAGTAAAACTCAAAAGATATCTATCAAAAAGCATATGTTTGAGATTTTTTCTTGCACGTTATATCTTTTCGTACGGTCAACTGTTTTTAAGACCAAATAGCAGCTTATAAAGCTTACTTTCATTTGTCCAGGAATGACCATTACTTTTTTTTGCTAACCACTCAATTCAGTTTCCCCATTCGAAAGGTGCGGGGTGAGGGGTCAATGCTCTTTCGGACTTGTGGGTGAGGAAATCGCTTATTTTGGAGAGTGGGGTTTCTTTTGCATTTCTAACTGACCCCTTAAACGCGACAATTCCAATTACGGAGAATTTATGCTCTTCTGTCAGCCTTATCTTTCGAGATTGCGGGACACAGCCATATAAACTCAGACACCCCCCCCCCCTCACACACACACACAAATCCCGTCTTTGTCCGAGGGAAGGAGAGTAAAGCTTTGAGTTCAGGTTCAAATGTAAACAGCCTTGAATGTGCATGCTAAATCTGGAGGGGGGGGGGCGATCTCTTCCTTGTTTGTTAGCATGTATTTAAAATAACGATTTACAGCCTAAAATAATCCTCCATTGGAGATAGTACTGAAACTTTTGATAAATTATAGATGTCTGTGCTCTCTGGAGTTCTTTAAAAATATAGTTAATAGCTTCAGTGTAGTTAGTTATGAAAACAGTAACATAAAGTAATATCTTAATTATTAAGTATAAATAAATATTGTGGTAACAATGCTAATAGTCAGCTTATATAATTTAAAGAAATTTTTTCAAATCTCTCCCTTTATCAAGATTGAAAACATGTAAAGCTACTTTTGATTTGGAGCTCCTCTGAAGCTGAGTTCTGGCTGCATTGCATATGCAGCAAATCCCAGATAAAAGAAGCCTTTTTTAAAATTAACCTTTCCGAAAAAATATTAAATTGCATTATTGTATATTTTTGGGTCAAATATCCTTTTTAACATGACTGTATTTTTTTGTACTTAAATATACTTATACATATTTCAGATTGATGCAGAATTCCTTAAAATATTCCCGGATGATGCTGGAAATTTTCTCGAACTTTTCCCTTTCTTTTTTATACTCCTCGCATCTATAAGTACGTTTCCAGAAGCAGGCAGATATAAAAAGAGCTTTCCTGAAGAACTAGATGATTTGAGAGTGAATATATACAGTAACATATATTTTATTTCTTAATTGCTTAACTATAATGCAGTTGCTTCAGAAAGTTTCAGAATTTTACTTTGATAAATGTCATTTCTTCTTTCTTACAAATAAATATTACTGTGCTTTCTTGAACTAGGTAAATCTTTGTTTCTTCAAATTCATGTATTAAATGAGGGGTCATACTTGTCTTTAAATTGCTTTTTTCATAAAATGTAACAGATTTTTAGTATAGTTTCTTGTTTAATATTTTAATTGATCCACTTAAAATTTTGAATGATGCTATAATTTTAAGACCAAGACACGTACGGTACGACACTTCTGTAACAGTTACTTTATTTAAAAAGCTCCAAATGCATTGTTACTAATAATAAACAGCTAAAGAAAAGAAAATATCAATATCAGGGTTTCTTACATTCATAAAGAGTTAATTTTTGCATTAGTTAAAAAAAATTTGTGCATTGATTACTATAGAATCTTATTTTATGTATTTTTCATGTAGCAATTATTTTCAATTACATTTAGAAAATGACTGACACTTATTTCAATACGCTTTGTTTTTGTTTTTCTCTAAATTGGGGAAATTTATTAAAAACTTCTTGGAAATATGGCATAAAAATATGGCAATTGTATAAATTTCCTTTATTGTTTACATAAGTTGGATTTTAAAATACTTGCTATCGATATTTTTTTTCTAAAAAAAATTATCAGCATTATCAATGTTGGCAGAATTATTAACAGTAACTGGAATAGGGAAGAAAAAAATTTGTTAGTGAATTTTAAATTTGAGAAATTTTTAATGGAATTTTCATATCAAGTTCATCTGCTGATACATATTTACTCTCTTTGCATTATACTTATACACCATATAGCAGCAAATGAAAAATATGTGAAAAAAGTGTTTTCTAATGATTTTATGCTATTTATCAAAATAAAAGTAAACTATTGCATAAAAATTTGCAAATGTATTTATGAAGCAAAAGTACTTAGATGTGTGTCTCCTCTTAAAGAAAGGGTAATGATGAAATAAAAATCTGGTATGAGAAAAATCCTTTCCAAAGATATATTTAAGAACTCTTTCAAAGTTATTTTATTTTTGTTCTATGTGCAGGAAAAATTAAAATGAAAGTATGTTCCGAAGATTTATGCAAAATTTTCAATTTTAAATGTTGACATTAAAGTAAGAAAATTAAATTAAAAAAAATCTAATAAAGTCACATTTTTAAGTATGAAAAACGTTATCGGGAATTATTTAACAACTTCCACCCCCCCCTCCCCCTACCCATACACACACCATATAAAGAAAGCGGTGCTGTGCATTCTCTTTCTAAAAGGGGAATGTGTTTCCTTTTTTGAGATACTGATTTTATGTATTAATAATTATGAGCAATTCAATTCATGTGAGCAGCTTTAAGATTAATGTTTATTATAATGAAACAATATAGCAATGAGTTACACACTAATTTTTAAAAGAATTGCCGTTTGTATTGCAAAATGCTGTTATGTTTAATTAAATGGTATGTCGTTCAAGTTTCAGAAGATCAAAAGACGAAGTTCTGATCTGATGAGCTATTCAGATAGATCGGGGTAAAATTATTATAGTCATTTAAAACTTATCAAAAGTTAACAAATAGTTATTTAGATGATTTTGTGAAGTACACAGCATTAAAAGAAATGTTTTCAATATTTTGTGATATATTAAAATAATCTTTTTTTCACTTTACAGGGAAATGGCGCGTTGGATGAGGCTGTTGAAAACATTGCTGAGACAGGAGCGTACGTTTTATGTACAGGAGAAAGATTCCACTAAAATAATATACTCTTAGTTTTGGACAAACACGTAGTTGAAATTATCCAATGTCCTTTAAAGACTTTTGATAACTTGTTTAAATGTTTTTATGCTGTCAACATAAAATATCCAGAGCCCAGAAGTAGAAATCAAATATGCTTGATAGCTAACACCGATTATATCTTGTCTCGGAAATTAAGCATTATTGTTCAACAAATAAATTTTTTAAATATTTGTTTGTTAAAGAGAATTTTATATGCGATATTTACAAATTAATTTTACCAAAATGTAATAGCAGTTGATAGAAAATCATATCTTGTATTTTAAAAAAGATAATTTTGAGTGTATTTAATAGATTAGAATTTATATAGTATATATAGTTTTAAATTTAGTTGTAGTGCATTTATTTCTTTTTGGAATTCATTTTTAGCTTGGAACCAGTGTGATTTTTTTATTAGCAGATCTTTATGAATATTTATTACTTTAATTACTTGTTAAATTATTTACTATTAAGAATTTTTTTAACTTTTTACTTTGGTTGTCATAGTAATTCAAGAAATGTAATACTTAGATGTGCACAGGGATTGCAATGAATGGATTTATGCAATTAATGGATGTAAAATGCATTTTGTTTGTTGAAATAAAAGTATATAGTGTTGATTTTTGTTAAATTTCTAATGCTTTAAATGGGGAATGAAAGTCATTTTCTCTTTCCTTATCTATTTTTTCTCCATGATTATGGAACTAGTGTAATTTTCAAACTGATTCAGTCAGTGAAGACTAATAGATATAGAAAACTCAAATATTTACAGCTTGAGGACCATAAAATTTGTGCAAATAAGTGGTAAGTAGTGTCTTTGGTGCCTATCCTTTAAGGATGAAGTAACTATTGAGATTTCAGGCTTAAACTGTATTAGAAATAAGTTGGATGAAAATTTTTTTTAAAGAATTATTGAAAAAAAAGACACTATTATAAGACACCAGGACTTCTGTTTAAATAAATTATTAAGGAATTGTTTTAAAATGTATAACTATTGAATATAGAGAGTTACAAGGCTTATATATTTTTTAATTTATCTCTTCTACATTAAACAGTTTGAGACACTTTGAGAGTGATTATTTTACGTAAACAGAAAAGAAAGACATATTGTAAGTTATTTTTATTCACATATAAAAAATAACTGATAATCATTCTATCTATCACATATATATATATATAGAATGACTTTCTTTTTCAGTATATATGTATATAGAATGATTTTCTTTTCAGTAATTCAAAAAGTTTCTTTTTAAGAATTATTGAAATAAAGACACTATTGTAAGACCTGTTTAAATAAATTATTAAAAGGATTGTTTTAAAATGTATAACTATTGAATATAGAGTTATAAGGCTTATATACTTTTAAATTTATCTCTTCTACATTAAACAGTTTGACACTTTGAGAGTGATTATTTTACTTAAACAGAAAAGAAAGACATACTGTAAGTTATTTTTATTTAGATATAAAAATGATTGATAATCATTCTTTAGAGTTACAATTTTATGTTGTAAATTTTCTCTGCATAAGAGTAGCGCCTAGACTTTCACCATGAAAAATTGGCAAAAACATGAACGACTATTACGCGAGAAAACACGTAAGTAGTAATCAGGCCACTATCGGCGGCGGAAGTGACGTCATCAAGGGGGCGTGGTCGGAACTGACGTCACGAGTGGAGTTGAGTTGTTTTCCTGCTGCTAGTTAAGTTGAGTTGTTTTCCTGCTGCTTTTTGAGTGGAGTTGTTTTCCTGCTGCTGGTTGAGGTGCTTTCCTCCTGTATGGTTGAGTTGTTTACTTCCTGGATGTGATGTCTGCTTTTAGTTTCGTTTTTATTTTCGTGAAAGGTTACGAGGGTATTTTTTTTACGGGGTGGCAACACCGAATTTCTCTTCACGGGAATGGCAACGGGGTTTAGTTTCGGTATGGGACTTAGAATTTTTCGCAGAATCTTTGGCCAGAATTGTACAATTTGCAAGAGCTTTTAATTTATTTTAGTTAATTATTAATTATTTTCAGTGCTGCCGTCTGTTATTGAATTTTTAGTGCTGCCATCCTGTCATGTTTAGGAACTACCTTTTTTAGTTTTGGAATGGGACTTAGAATCCTTTAGAGTTTTGGAACTGATTTTAATGAATTATTTAATTAATGAATTTTAGTTAATTATTGTAATTAAGGTTAGTGCTGCCCTCTATTATTGAATTTTAGAATTAATTTGCAGACTTGGATTTATTTTTAAAAATTATTTTTTTCCCCCTGTCGGCAATGGGATTCGAACCACGCACCAATGGGTTCGTAGTCCGAAGCCCTATCAACCTGGCTAGTCGGGGCCCGACTTAATGTTGCTGAAGATTGAAGTCTTTTTTTACTTTCGGTATGGAGACTTGGAGAAATTTTCGCTGATAACATGCGGACTTGTAATTTTTGGATAGTTGGGACTGCTTTTAATGAATTTTAGTTAATTTTATTTAATTATTAATTAATTTTAGTACCGCCATCTGTTATCGAAATTTTAGAATTAACTTGTTTCGGTATGGGACTTGTAAATTTATTCTGGACTTGTAATTTTTGGATGGTTGCTGAGTATGAATGAAAAAACACGTGGGTTACATTCTTCATTCGCAGGATTAATTAACGATATTTTGCTAATTAATAAGAGCGATCGAATCGGTGCGTTACTCGACTTAACACATTTTGACCCCCACGTGGTACCAAGATTAGATTTCACTTGTTTGATTTATTATTATTAATGCGACATTGAAATTAATTAAACCAATTACCATGGTTACGTATATTAATAACCTGTATTAAGATCGATAATTAATTAATGCAACATTGAAGTATTTACTATCGAATATAATGTATGCTATTATTAATACTCATGGAAGATAAAATCGTTAAGTCCGAAGTAACACGTGCTTTGGGTATTACATCATCCTGCACGCTTTAACGTGTTTCAGAGCATGGCGGTTCGAAACCCCAGGGGAGGGGTGGATCTGTTGACGTCATTGTCTGCTCGGAGGCGTGGCCACCCCATCGGCGACCAATCGGGGGAGATGGTTACGTGCGCCAGCAGTGTTGAGTTGGTTTTCTTGTAAGATTTAGAGTTAGTGGCAACAGCGAAAATGGGAAAAAGTTTTACATTCTGAGCTTGGAAACACCCGTGTATCTCAGTTGCTCGTATTTATTTGGTGTGTGTTGGTGCGTTAGATTTTAACTTACAAGTGTTTGTGAATCCAGTGGTTTTATCATCGATTATTTTGTTTTAATCATCAGAAAAATGAAACGTGCAATGCATTTTTCAACAGAAGGAAATGTTTGTAAGAAAGCAGCAAACGACATTCCTAAATACTTGACGGAGAATGTGCAGATGGCCTCTGATTGTCGTTCTTCTTTTAAATTGGATTCCCTGCCATTGGACATGATACATCTTGGAGGGGAAATTTTTATCTCTACCAATTTATTTGCGGGACTCACTAAAGTGCATATAAGAAGACATTACTGTGATGAAGATGGCTACTACCATGCGACGAAGTGCGGCATCTCTTTATCGCCATGTATGTGGGACACACTATGTAGTCAGTTGAGTAGAATCGGCAGCTGTGATGCACATCAAAAGACTTTTATTATTGAACAAGATTTATGCATATCAAAACAAATTAAAGACGGACAAAGAGTCTTCGTTTTCCAGAGACTCTTCCAGAAAAAAAATATGAGTTTCCAGTTTATTCCCGGACATGTAGTACTAAACTGTGCAGAGTTTTCTAAACTCGTTCACTCTAAGGATACTATTTCAAATTACGTGAAAAATGGACTGATTTCATATACTCTATTCAGCTTTTTAAGGAAAGAGCTGGAGGGAAAGGAATTACAACCGGAAATTAATCAGCAGTGCTTTTCGGATTTTGTGAAATCTTTAGAGATATGTTTGACAACAGCTATTGAAAGAAAGATTACAGAACTTATAGACTGTTATGCTTGCAAGGATAAATATCCGATGAGTTTCTTGCATAACTGTATTCAAAAAAGAACAGAAACAGTAGATACCTATTTTGATCGTGCTGTGTATGAGTTAGATTATCATGAACTTGCCAAAGACTTAATTGAAAAAATTTAAAGACTGATTTTGACTTACTCTACCAAGAAGAATTTTTTGATCGTATAGATGTAAGTAGAATGTTTGTAAACGTGCAAAATATGTATATAGCAAAAGACCCTAATGCAGATTTGTAATACTTGTTTGTTACATTATATATTATTAAAATAAAACAATGTACATGTAACTCTTGTGTTTTATTTTCACAGTTTTGGTATTTCTTTTTTACAATATGTTGAAATATTTTTTTGGGGGCAGAGAAGCAAAACTTTTATTTTACAGGTTCGCGTGATGGACTTGGTAAAAAACTTTTAATTTTCAGGTTCGCGTGATGGACATGATGCAAAAACTCTTTTTTACAGGTATGCCTAAAGGACATGTTAGAAAACTTTTATGCTACAGGTACCGTTATAAAACTTCTCTGCTATGCCTCGTTTGCTGGTATATAAAGCAGCTTCGTAAAGGTAAGTGGCTCATTTTTATTTTGTTCGATAAACATTAAGTTTAAAAAAAAATGTCAAAGGAACTCGATAAGTTGTATAGTAAACCAGATTTACCCGGAAGTTTTGGAGGCGTAAATACATTACACAGTGTTTTAAAAGGTAAAATTAAACCGAAGGATATTAAAAAATGGTTACAAACAAAGGATTCTTATACTTTGCATAAGCCTGTGAGACATAAATTTCCTAGGAATAGAGTGATTGTTGGAGGTTTAAACGAACAGTTTCAAGCTGATTTAGCCGACATGCAATCCTTGGCCTCTTTCAACGACAATTACAAGTACATTCTTACTTGTATCGATATTCTAAGTAAATTTGCATTCGCAATAGCCCTGAAAGATAAAAAGTCTGAAACGATTGTGGACGCCTTGAAAAAAATATTTTCGGAGCGCAAACCTCAGTCATTACAGACAGATGCCGGTACGGAATTCACGAACTGACTTGTACAAAATTTCTTGAGAAAGGAAAAAGTTGATTTTTTTACAACCCATAATTCTACTAAAGCGTCAGTTGTTGAGAGATTTAATCGAACTCTTAAAACGAAAATGTACAAGTACTTTACTGAAATGAATACAAAACGTTACATCGATGTACTCGATAAGTTGATACACAGTTACAATCACACATGGCATCGCAGTATTAAAGCAGAACCTGCTTCAGTAACCGTAAGCAATCAGGATCAAGTATGGCGAACCCTTTACGAAAATACTTCTCGCCAACCCCTGAAACCCCATTTTAAAATAGGGGATACGGTCCGCATAAGCAAATCAAAAATGCGTTTCGAAAAAGGATACGAACAAAACTGGACCAGAGAAATTTTTACTATTCATAAAATTATAAAACGAAACCCTGTCGTGTATCAGTTAAAAGATTTGAAGGGAGAAATAATAGAAGGCACATTCTACAAAGAAGAACTTCAGAAAATAACAGATTCTGGGTATTATCCGGTCGAAAAAGTACTCAAAACGAGAAAGCGCAATGGCAAAACAGAATACTTTGTCAAATTTCAAGGTTATCCAGAAAAGTTCAACGATTGGGTAACCGATGTAAAACGGATATAAATAGGAACGCAGCATTACTTTAGTGAACACTTACAGAGATGTCTTTCTACGTGACGCTCATCAGCGATAGCTCTATGCAATATTTTGAAAACAATCGTACTTCTCAGTTTACAACTCAGTTACCACTGCCTATTGATTTGAATGGCGAATGGGAACTAGGTCTCGTCAATATTATCTATCCTCATAGTTGGTACAATGTGACATCCGTTAACAATTTATTCGGTTTTGATTTGGGAGACGGAAAAGAAAACGGACGAAGAATTCCCCCTGGATGTTATGAAACTGTACCCGACTTGTTAAAAGCTATGACTTTGTCTTCTCACAAAAATAAAATTGAATTTTCTTACCATGCCGTCACGAAAAGAGTGACTATTAAAACGAAGGAAGGTTGTAAGGTAATACTTCACGAAGGAATTGCTGAACTGCTTGGTTTTCAACCAGGTGTCTACAGCGGGGTGGTCCAGAGTCCTTTTGTGGCAGATCCTAATGCGGCTTTTCCCTTTATGTACGTGTACTGCGACCTCGTAGAACCTCAAGTCGTGGGTGATATACATGCACCTCTCTTAAAAATTGTGAAAGTAGAAGGAAAAGACGGTGAGGTCATCAACGTTCATTACACCCGTCCTTTCTACTTACCTGTTATACGACAACATTTTCAGACGATCCAAATTGATTTACGGCTGCATTCTGGACTGTTGGTACCTTTCGAAAGAGGGAAAGTGATACTCGTGCTGCATTTCCGTCTACGCCAAATTCTATAAAAAGGTGATACCTATTGAACAAACGTCATTTTTGTTGTGTGTGCCTTATAAGTAGCATCAAGATGTTGATGCCTTATACGTGTTGTACGGAAAAATTTGAAGATTATTATACGGCGCAAGCTGGAAATTGTTTACCTTATTATCAAGGTACAGTTTTACAGAAAGGATATGGAATAGGTGGATTTTTTGCCAAGCTTTTTCGCAGTGCCTTACCGTTTTTAAAAAGCGGGGCGAAAGCCGTAGGAAAAGAAGCTTTACGAACAGGAACAATGGTTGCCAATGATGTGTTGTCTGGTGAAAATTTGAAAACTTCTCTGAAAACGAGAAGTAAAGAAGCGGGTAAAACGCTGGCTAGAAAAGCTGTGAAAAAAGCCGACGAGATGATTGGTCACGGAAAGTTTAAAAGGAAGCGCAAAACATCGAGAAGTATCATTCGCTCTAAAGTCAGAAAGGTGAAAGGACGAGATATTTTTGATCCGTGATGGCTTTTCTTTTAAAAGATTCTCCAGAATGCGCCAAGTCTGAATTGGAATTGTTCACCTTGCCGCCTACTCAAACAGTCATAGAAAAAGGTCAATGGGTTGAATTTCATCCACTCTCCAGCGTATCCTCTGGAAGCCCTGTAGAATTTCATATTTCAGGAAGCGGAGAAGAATATTTGGATTTATCGCAGACTCAACTGTATGTGAAAGTCAAAATTTTGAAAGTGGACGGCAACCCTCTCGCAAAAGACAGTAAAGTGGGACCCGTCAATTTATTTTTGCATTCGATGTTTTCGCAAGTGGACATTAGTTTAAACGAAAGACTCGTTTCATCTAGTGATAACACGTACATTTATCGAGCCATTATTGAATCATTACTCAATCACGGTTACGATGCTAAAACTTCACAGCTCTCGTCGGAATTATTCTTCAAAGATACGGCAGGTCGCATGAACGTGTACGATACGACTGATAAGAATCCTAATGAAGGATTTAACAAACGAGCAGAAATGTTCACGCTCAGTAAAACAGTCGACATGATCGGCCGTTTGCATCTGGATATGTTTCATCAAGAAAGACTTCTTCTGAACATGGTGGATATGAAAATTAAACTCATACGCAGTAAACCTCAGTTTTGCCTGTTGGGTGACGGAGAGTTTAAAGTCGACTTAGAGTACGCTTCGCTATTTGTGAGAAAAGTGAGAGTTTCTCCCGGAGTTGTTCTTGGCCATGCTAAAAGTTTAGAAAAAACAACCGCAAAATATCCGATCAATCGAGTAATTTGTAAAACTTACTCTGTTCCAACAGGAAACATGAGCTTTGTTCAAGATAACATCTTTAACGGACAAATGCCTAATCGTCTCGTCATCGCTTGTGTTGACAACGATGCCTTTAACGGCAACTACCAAAAATCGCCTTTTGAGTTTAAACATTTTAACATTAATTTTATCGGAGCCTATGTAGATGGGCAGCCTTGTCCCCACAATCCTCTGCAACCTAATTTTTCTAACAATCATTTTGTTAGAGCCTACCAGAATTTATTTACAAATGTGGAAGACCGAGGTTTATATCTTTCAAGATCAGAATTTCCAGAGGGTTATTCACTATTCCGATTTGATTTCTCGCCTGATCTGTGCGATGGTTCTCATTTAAACCTGATACGTCACAGCAATTAGTCAACCCTAGAGTCCTTTGCACTCAAAATGCGTTCTTGAGAGTATACAGGAGGGAACTAAAATATAATTAAAGCATGTAAACATCAAACTTGATTTAAAAAATTGAATGCAGAAAATAAAAGTATGAGATTTCTTACAGAATCATCGTCAAACAGTTGCACGGAAAAGGGCTCATCAATGCGTACTTGCGAGTAACACAAAGGGAACTAATAAAAAAAAGCAAAGGAACATTAAAAACGTAACTTTTAAGACTATGACATTTTCATGCAACGATAAAGGTAATTGACTTTCTTACAGTGTCATCATCATCATCCAAAAATTCAATATCAGTAGAATCATCTCTTCTTCTGGAAGGACCAGGTTTATTCTAAAATAGCCATAAATAAAGATTTCAGTTAACAGTATTTATAAAATATTTTTAATATTACATTTGATACGCACTTATACATTAGTAATTACTTTTACAAAAACTATTACAAAGAAAACAAAAACACGTGGTAAACACAAAAGGAAAATTTGTTTTATTTAAGGAAAATTTGTTTTTTCCTTAAATGCTTAAAATTAATTAAGTATGCACATTTAACATAATAAAGAAAAGTACTTACCCATTCATTTTCATCCAAGGATCGCTTACGTGAAGACATGTTTTACAGATCGATATTAGATTCACAAACACTTGTAAGTTAAAATCTAACGCACCAACACACACCAAATAAATACGAGCAACTGAGATACACGGGTGTTGCCAAGCTCAGAATGTAAAACTTTTTCCCATTTTCGCTGTTGCCACTCACTCTAAATCTTACAATAAAACCAACTCAACACTGCTGACGCACGTAACCATCTCCCCCGATTGGTCGCCGATGGGGTGGCCACGCCTCCGAGCAGACAATGACGTCAACAGATCCACCCCTCCCCTGGGGTTTCGAACCGCCATGCTCTGAAACACGTTAAAGCGTGCAGGATAATGTAATACCCAAAGCACGTGTTACTTCGGACTTAACGATTTTATCTTCCATGAGTATTAATAATAGCATACATTATATTCGATAGTAAATACTTCAATGTTGCATTAATTAATTATCGATCTTAATACAGGTTATTAATATACGTATCCATGGTAATTGGTTTAATTAATTTCAATGTCGCATTAATAATAATAAATCAAACAAGTGAAATCTAATCTTGGTACCACGTGGGGGTCAAAATGTGTTAAGTCGAGTAACGCACCGATTCGATCGCTCTTATTAATTAGCAAAATATCGTTAATTAATCCTGCGAATGAAGAATGTAACCCACGTGTTTTTTCATTCATACTCAGCAACCATCCAAAAATTACAAGTCCAGAATAAATTTACAAGTCCCATACCGAAACAAGTTAATTCTAAAATTTCGATAACAGATGGCGGTACTAAAATTAATTAATAATTAAATAAAATTAACTAAAATTCATTAAAAGCAGTCCCAACTATCCAAAAATTACAAGTCCGCATGTTATCAGCGAAAATTTCTCCAAGTCTCCATACCGAAAGTAAAAAAAGACTTCAATCTTCAGCAACATTAAGTCGGGCCCCGACTAGCCAGGTTGATAGGGCTTCGGACTACGAACCCATTGGTGCGTGGTTCGAATCCCATTGCCGACAGGGGGAAAAAAATAATTTTTAAAAATAAATCCAAGTCTGCAAATTAATTCTAAAATTCAATAATAGAGGGCAGCACTAACCTTAATTACAATAATTAACTAAAATTCATTAATTAAATAATTCATTAAAATCAGTTCCAAAACTCTAAAGGATTCTAAGTCCCATTCCAAAACTAAAAAAGGTAGTTCCTAAACATGACAGGATGGCAGCACTAAAAATTCAATAACAGACGGCAGCACTGAAAATAATTAATAATTAACTAAAATAAATTAAAAGCTCTTGCAAATTGTACAATTCTGGCCAAAGATTCTGCGAAAAATTCTAAGTCCCATACCGAAACTAAACCCCGTTGCCATTCCCGTGAAGAGAAATTCGGTGTTGCCACCCCGTAAAAAAAATACCCTCGTAACCTTTCACGAAAATAAAAACGAAACTAAAAGCAGACATCACATCCAGGAAGTAAACAACTCAACCATACAGGAGGAAAGCACCTCAACCAGCAGCAGGAAAACAACTCCACTCAAAAAGCAGCAGGAAAACAACTCAACTTAACTAGCAGCAGGAAAACAACTCAACTCCACTCGTGACGTCACTTCCGGTCACGCCCCCTATGACGTCATGACCACGCCCCTTGATGACGTCACTTCCGCCGCCGATAGTGGCCTATGTATGTCACTTATTTTGTCTCAACTAGCTGGAAAAAAGAATGATTTTCAAATGTTTCAGTTTGTTAAGAAACGATATGGTGTAACTATGATTTTTAAACATTAATAAAGATAATTTATTTTATAAAAAGTCTCATTTCTTTTCTTTGTGTGTGTGTGTGTGTGTGTGTGTGTATGTTTGTACATTATTTGGAATATATATAATTTTTTCTTTTTTGTCTTCGAAATAAGAGTATAAAAGCCGAAAGTATATTTAAAAAATTTCATTTTCAAGAATGGAACTCATAAAGTTAGTGCATCCGAGCACTTGTCTCCTGTCCGGACCAACAGGGTCCGGAAAAACGGTGTTTGTTAAAAAACTAATAGAACACAAAATGTTTGAACCTATGCCGACCAATATCGTTTACTGTTATGGAAGTTATCAGCGACTTTTTAATTCCATGAAAGGTGTTCGTTTTGAAGAAGGACTGCCTTTCGACCTTAATACTTTGCAAAATGCCCTCATTATTATTGACGATCTCATGACTGAATTAGCGGGCGATCTGCGACTAAGCAATCTTTTTACGAAAGGAAGTCATCACCGATATCTGTCTGTCATTTTTATCACCCAAAATCTTTTTCAGCAGGGTAAACAAATGCGTAATGTTCATTTAAATTCTCATTACTTAGTTCTATATAAAAATCCCAGAGACAAAAGCCAAGTAATGCATTTGGCGAGACAAATGTTACCAGGAAAAACTAAGAGTTTTCAAGAAATCTTTCAAGACGCAACAAGTCCTGCTTATGGGTATCTGTTCATCGACTTGCGTCCCGAGACAGATGAGCGTTTGCGCATGCGCACGGGTATATTCCCCAGAGATAAACACTATGTGTATGAGCCGCGATAATCATTTTCTTATCAGATTTGGTGCGAGTAACATGTCCTCCGCAGTAGTAGAATTCGAGGGGTTCCAGCTGGAACCCGACATTTTTATCGTGAAAGAATTGGCTTTCTATGACGTCGATCACGGCTATCATGGTCGGTGGACATTTCTTCCTCCCTCTTCTTGGGAATATTTATCGAAAAAACATAAAAAAACATTCTCGTGGTTAACTCATCATTGTCATCGACTCGCCTGGGACAGTGGTAACCTACCCTATATTAATCTGAATGATATTTTAACTTTTTTGTTTTCAACCTATTCTAATATTTATGTCAAAGGTTTAGAAAAAGCCAAGTTTTTCGAAAAGCTGTCTGGACGTAAAATTGTGGATCTGAATTCTCTGAAGTGTCCTAAAATACAAACACTCAATCATGTAGCACTGGACTGTCCTGATCATTCATCTTATTATCACCACTGTGCTTTAGCAAAAGCAGCGGCTTATGGAACCTATATAAAGGAAAATAGTACATGCACCAGTTATCATTCGTCGGGAGGATGTCAAGCATAGAACACCTCAAGCTTTTAGGCAAGTCTAAAAGTAAAGGGGCTTTATTACGTAAGTGTCCCAACAGTCTCATCAAATATGTTTGTGAATGTGCTTTGAATCTTTTAAAAGGGAACGTACCTATATCTAAACGACAGAAAAACAAACTGTTACCCTATAAAAGGACTTTGCGACGCCTGGCAGATAAGAAAGTACCTTTGTTCAAAAAAAGACGGCTCCTCGTGCAAAAGGGAGACGGTTTTTTATCCATTCTGATCCCTGCTGCTGTCAGTCTTTTATCATCCATCATCCATGGAGCACGCTAAGAAATATGCGCTCGTACCGATTGATCGCATGCATCAATTTGAAGAAGAACATTTGAGTGAATTAGATTCACAGATTCAACATATCTTGAAAAGTAAAATGAGTGAAAATGAAAAAGCTAAATTATACATTCAAGCACTACAAAAATATGCAACATTTCCAAATGCTAACTCAGTTAAACCTACGAAAAAAAGTCATGGTGAGGAAATGCCTGCTAATTCTACACAAGAAAATAATTCTGATATAGAACGTGATGTGTTGAAAACGGTTCCAGTGAAATATAAAAAAACAGCTCAGAACATACTAAACTTTTTGGAACAAAATAAAATTGCCTGGACTCCGAATGGCGAAGTTAAAGCAGAAAACGGTGTGATTCCTGGTTCTGATATGGTTCAACTCATCAATTTTCTTTTAAGAAATCGAATGAAAAGACCCGCTGCTTTTGAACAATTTCAAGACGTACTGAACACTATTGACTTTCCCCAAGAATTTGTGAAAAATGTTTATTTGACGGGTGTCAAGAAAATGTATGCAAGACCAAAACCTGTTAGAAAAGTGTCTAATATTGCGAATAAGAAAATTGTATCTCCTACGAAGTGGTTGACATTGTAAGAATCAATTGTATTTCTGAAAAATTCTGAAAGTATTGTAACTGATACGAGCATAGAATAAATAAAGTTCTTTATTTACTACTTTTATACTTGTTCTGTTTACTTACATTTTTCATTTATGTTCATTTCTAAATAACAATAATAATAATAAATATACAAAACAAAAAGTATGTGAGCAATACTGTTAATATCCGTATGGCACAGTTGTCATGTCGTCTTTAACGACACGTTTTTCATACACTAAGCCATAATGTTTGATTTCTGTTTTGTTGATAACACGTCGCTTCTTTACTTCCCTCGTTATTTTGGCAGGATTATGTATTGGTATCCTGGATTCCATGTCTAAATTGCGCACTAGCTCTTTCAGAGACTCGAAATTTAAATGTAGACTGTTGGCGAAGTTCAAAGTAAACCCGCGAATTTTACAGCAACTTTTACCGTTTGTCGTCTCATAAGCGTAGTTCTTTGGACCTCCTATAAAAAATAAGTAACAAAATAACAATAATACATATTAATAACAGTAATATGTGTATAACTTTATAAAACTACAAGCAATATGTATAAAGTATTAAAATTAATTACCCGAAACAAAAGTAGTTATAACATCTCCATTAAGTTCATCGGTGAACTCTCCGAGAAAATTTCCGAGTGGGGGATCGTTCAAACCAGTACTAGCATAAATTATGCTATCTGTATCATGATACAGGACCGCATCGCCTAGCTTATCCATTTCGTTGTATAACTTGATACGTGCCCATGCAGTTGTAAAGGCTGCGATAAAAATATTCGTAGATTTATCTTGCTCTGTAAAATTGTCTCTGTTCTCCCAATAGACAGCTGCCGTCTCAGGTGTTGGAAAATACAAATCTTTGACCTAAAAAAAGGGTTATATTAAAAACATTTATAACGTAATCACAAAATCAATAAGAAAAAAAATTAAATGTATATATATCTTACATTTTTAGTGGAATCCGTTAATATCCTGTTGAATGCTGGAACCGTGTTCACATATGTGAGACGCGGTTTGTTTAAATTCATTCCGAACCTAAAATAAAATATATGTTCTTATAAATATATGTATACATCTTCATTAAAAAAGGAGAGATTACATAAAATAAAAGTGCTAAAAAACGTACCGTCCCCAGAAACTATTTAGAGCTAATTTAGCGACTTGACGTCTTCCGGGATTTTTACAAATCATCATTTTATCTAACTTTACACCTTCACGCTCACGATATTCATCAATATAACATATTTTGGCTTTATCAGTTGTACATTCCTGCGGCCATCCAGAAGCTTCTTGCTTTATTTTCAGAAACATATCTATGTAACTCCTAAATAGACAGTCTGATGTCTCCTCAAAATGATATACTTCGTAAACCTAAAAAGAAAGAGGAAAAATAATTAAGATTCCTAAATCATTTTTCTAAGTTCTTAAGAGAAATAAAGAAACTGAAAAAATAGTTAGTACCTTTACAAGTTCATATCCTTTTTTAAGGGCCAACTTCAGCTCTTCAGTCACCCAGGTACCAATGATGCATCTTTCATCGTCCACGTGGGTGCATTCTGATTGGCACATAGTTTCAGCGCATAGACGGCATAGGGAGAACATCAGTTTCTTCTTGCACCTGTATGGCAGCACAGGTAGAAACAATCCTCTAGGTGGTAACACCTTGCATTTTACAATTCCGAAATACTTTTCAATATTTTGGAAACTTTTAGTGATTATTGTAGGATGTCCCACGGGGTACTTGCAATATTTATTGACCTAAAAATTATATAGATATTGATATGTAAATTGCACGTACAAAAAAAAAGAAAACAAAAATCACATTTAACAATTAAAATAGTTTTGAATACTTACCCAAGGATATAGAGATGTGAAGTCAACGTATTTAACCGTGCCTTCATAATACATATGAACTGCATTCGTGCGTCCCCCAAAAAAGGCATCTCTAGGATTTAACCTATCAGTGAGTTCGTGTATTTCCAAAAACCTTTTCAATTCCACGTCTTCTTTTTTTAATTTGTTAAATTCATGTTCCCACATTTCTATCACAACATAACCGAGTGCACGGATCTTCTGTGTAGATTCTTGGGTTTTCAAAAATAATGCACCCATAGTTGAGCCATTAAGTGTACTTTTTACATCTTTATCATAGCACGTGGCGCATCCATGGTAGAAACATCCCTAAAATACAAAACGTGGTATGAATAATTATCCAGCATTCCTTAAGTTAAAAGGGCAAAAAAAGGGGATTTAACTTACATGATACTGATAAACAGTATTTGTATTACGACAAAAACCATCTACCGAAATGCCTGCTACCTTTTTCTCTCCTAGGCCGTTCAGTGCGTGTTGAATGAAGATATCTTCTTTTAGGGAGAGATATTCCAGCCAACGGATAGAATCCATGCTATAGGTAGTTTGATTTACATACCCATGTACTGGGACCAAAGCTTAAGTGTTATTTTGGATATGGTTTGCCCGATACACTGCCATGCATACAGACGCTATAGTTACATAGCTAAAATTGAAGATGAAAAAATCAGTAAACAAACAAACATCATTAACATTATTATTAAGATGAGATTATTAAGTATTCCTTACCGAAAAGGATCCACTTCAGTCATTTCGAGAAACTGTTTTCTGAATTCAAGGCAGCATCGGCGAAGTATGTCAACGTCAGATCTAAATATCAATAAATATTTTTAATACGAACAATAAAATCAAATTTAAAAAAAAATCTTACTAAGATAAAAATGGTACCTGCAATAAGCCAACATTTCCTCTTGAAAATTGAATAAGTCCTGTTCGTGTTCTTTGTGCCATTGTAAAAACAAAGAGCGTGCAGTACTTGGCATGGTGCCAGGGCTGTAATATTTCTGGTCGGGTAGTGGTCCAACGTATGTTTGATTCTCACGCTTGTTAAAAAGATGTGGGAAGTATCCTTTCTTGATTTCTGAGAGTCCAAAAGAAGCTGGTAATTTCGATAAAGCCATTGGTAAAAAGTTGAAAGAGTCTATAACTCTGATATTCAGAGTTTTATGGCGAATGGCCATCACTTTGGACCCACACGGTATTACATCTGGAGAGAGCCCTTGTTCCAGCAACCAAGCTAATAAAAATTGACCATCGAAGCTAAAAGAGAAAAATGTATATTAGACAATAAATAACTAAATAAATATTTTCAATATCGTTAAAAATGTATTTGATTGTATCCTCACCCCTTCATATTGTGCGCTATGGCCGTATACCCTTTATGAATGGGAGAGAACAGCCAGCTGCAAAATTCTTTGCAAGCGTTGTATCCTCTAAAAGAACGCTCCGTGCCATCAAAATATTGCGACACCGCGAAATTCACAACGTGTTCACCTGTCGATTGGTCCGTCTCAAAGTCAAAAAATAATAACTTTTCTGGCGGAGACTTCGCTGCTTCCGATTGCAGGTAACATCTGTGATCAATCGCTGTAACGAATTTGTCACAAGACGGACATTTTGTCGTTCCACACTGATGTAAAGCTTTAGGACACATTCGCCGTAAAATTACTTGGCAGCATTTCCTGCATTGGTACATCTGAAAAAGGTATACGTAAATGCATATCCATAAAAATGTATAGTTTAACATTCATAATATTTAAATTTATGTAAGTTCTTTAAAATTAGATTTTAAAAATTACTAAATAAACGTAAAAAGTTGAATAATTATTTATAAACTTTAAATACCTTATCACACAATGACAATGTTTGATTGTTACTTTTCAACTTGTGTGTGTCAAAACACTTTCTGGAACGACAAAGTCTATCGCAGTCTTTACATCGAATGGTTTCTTCCTCAACTTGAACACAATCTGATTTTTGACATATGGCACAAGTGAATGCACAGTGGTGTTCCCCTTCGTTTTGATATCCTTTTTCACACTGTTCACAGTAGAAATGTTGCCCGTAAAACTGATGCAAGCTTTTTATGACGTCAAAATGTCCGTCATGTAGCCATAGATTAATCCTTTTTTTAGTGGCACTCGTGGGACCTTTGTAAGATACCTAAAACAAAGCAAAATCGTTTTAAATGAACTCTAAACATGAAAAAAAAAGACAGGGGTAAAAAATGTACCTAGTTGTTAAAACTTACTTTGTTCAAATTTTGCGTCGATATTACGACTATTTGAATCTTCAAGTGTTTTTCAAAAACTTGAATCTCGTTGTAACTGCAGGGGCCTAATGGTACACCAGCGTCGTTGTGTAACTTTCGGGCCGCATTTAAGAGTGTAGGGCGTCGAAAATCTCTCAGGCTGTGTATTCTTTTGTGATCTTTATTTACGTATGCTACGGCAATAAGAATAGCTTTTGCACAGCATAAACCGGAATCATCAACCGGAATTGCAAAAATAGATTTCTTCCTGAGGCGATCTATCTCTACATTAACAACTCTTTGTCTTCCTGCTCCTAGGTCACGTTTTATCGTTACGACGTCAACAACAAAGCCAGAATCCAATTTAATTTCTTCCTTTGATTGTAGGACTTTCATTACTGTTGACAAGATTTTCTCGACAGTTAAATCTGAAACAGACATTAATGTTGTCGAGATGGGCTTATCCAGCTCATTAACCATCAAACAAAGGCGTATAAGATCTGATGGTCTCAGATTTTCAGTACACCTTTCCAAAATTGTTGAAAATATCTGTCTCACAGATTCAACTGCAGCCACTAATGCATTTTCCTTAAGGTGCTGAGGTAACCTATCGACTTCAATTTTCCCACGGAAAGTTATTTCCTCGCCTTCGTACTTTTTATTAAATCGTCTTCGTCTCTCTTCTAAAATAATTGCATCTTCCAACTGAAAAGAAGTACAACAAATGAAACAATTAATTCGAAAAAAAAAAATATGTTACAAGTCAGACCTAGATTTCCTATTTAAAAAATCTTTGGAATTATACGTACATCAAACCCCGTACCACGTTGTCCATATCTTGTAAAAAGATCTAAATCATTTTCCGAACTTTCACTTAAAACCTAAATAATAAAAAGTTTACTGTTATTATAATTATTATCAATAAAATAGGTAAATATTACTTTATATCAAATAAAAAAGTTATGGATGAAGTATACCTCATTATCTAAACGATGAAATTTACTTTCGTAGTCAACCCTAGAGTCCTTTGCACTCAAAATGCGTTCTTGAGAGTATACAGGAGGGAACTAAAATATAATTAAAGCATGTAAACATCAAACTTGATTTAAAAAATTGAATGCAGAAAATAAAAGTATGAGATTTCTTACAGAATCATCGTCAAACAGTTGCACGGAAAAGGGCTCATCAATGCGTACTTGCGAGTAACACAAAGGGAACTAATAAAAAAAAGCAAAGGAACATTAAAAACGTAACTTTTAAGACTATGACATTTTCATGCAACGATAAAGGTAATTGACTTTCTTACAGTGTCATCATCATCATCCAAAAATTCAATATCAGTAGAATCATCTCTTCTTCTGGAAGGATCAGGTTTATTCTAAAATAGCCATAAATAAAGATTTCAGTTAACAGTATTTATAAAATATTTTTAATATTACATTTGATACGCACTTATACATTAGTAATTACTTTTACAAAAACTATTACAAAGAAAACAAAAACACGTGGTAAACACAAAAGGAAAATTTGTTTATTTAAGGAAAATTTGTTTTTTCCTTAAATGCTTAAAATTAATTAAGTATGCACATTTAACATAATAAAGAAAAGTACTTACCCATTCATTTTCATCCAAGGATCGCTTACGTGAAGACATGTTTTACAGATCGATATTAGATTCACAAACACTTGTAAGTTAAAATCTAACGCACCAACACACACCAAATAAATACGAGCAACTGAGATACACGGGTGTTGCCAAGCTCAGAATGTAAAACTTTTTCCCATTTTCGCTGTTGCCACTCACTCTAAATCTTACAATAAAACCAACTCAACACTGCTGACGCACGTAACCATCTCCCCCGATTGGTCGCCGATGGGGTGGCCACGCCTCCGAGCAGACAATGACGTCAACAGATCCACCCCTCCCCTGGGGTTTCGAACCGCCATGCTCTGAAACACGTTAAAGCGTGCAGGATGATGTAATACCCAAAGCACGTGTTACTTCGGACTTAACGATTTTATCTTCCATGAGTATTAATAATAGCATACATTATATTCGATAGTAAATACTTCAATGTTGCATTAATTAATTATCGATCTTAATACAGGTTATTAATATACGTATCCATGGTAATTGGTTTAATTAATTTCAATGTCGCATTAATAATAATAAATCAAACAAGTGAAATCTAATCTTGGTACCACGTGGGGGTCAAAATGTGTTAAGTCGAGTAACGCACCGATTCGATCGCTCTTATTAATTAGCAAAATATCGTTAATTAATCCTGCGAATGAAGAATGTAACCCACGTGTTTTTTCATTCATACTCAGCAACCATCCAAAAATTACAAGTCCAGAATAAATTTACAAGTCCCATACCGAAACAAGTTAATTCTAAAATTTCGATAACAGATGGCGGTACTAAAATTAATTAATAATTAAATAAAATTAACTAAAATTCATTAAAAGCAGTCCCAACTATCCAAAAATTACAAGTCCGCATGTTATCAGCGAAAATTTCTCCAAGTCCCCATACCGAAAGTAAAAAAAGTCTTCAATCTTTAGCAACATTAAGTCGGGCCCCGACTAGCCAGGTTGATAGAGCTTCGGACTACGGACCCATTGGTGCGTGGTTCGAATCCCATTGCCGACAGGGGGAAAAAAGTAATTTTTAAAAATAAATCCAAGTCTGCAAATTAATTCTAAAATTCAATAATAGAGGGCAGCACTAACCTTAATTACAATAATTAACTAAAATTCATTAATTAAATAATTCATTAAAATCAGTTCCAAAACTCTAAAGGATTCTAAGTCCCATTCCAAAACTAAAAAAGGTAGTTCCTAAACATGACACAAGATGGCAGCACTAAAAATTCAATAACAGACGGCAGCACTATTAATAATTAACTAAAATAAATTAAAAGCTCTTGCAAATTGTACAATTCTGGCCAAAGATTCTGCGAAAAATTCTAAGTCCCATACCGAAACTAAACCCCGTTGCCATTCCCGTGAAGAGAAATTCGGTGTTGCCACCCCGTAAAAAAAATACCCTCGTAACCTTTCACGAAAATAAAAACGAAACTAACAGCAGACATCACATCCAGGAAGTAAACAACTCAACCATACAGGAGGAAAACACCTCAACCAGCAGCAGGAAAACAACTCCACTCAACCAGCAGCAGGAAAACAACTCAACTTAACTAGCAGCAGGAAAGCAACTCAACTCCACTCGTGACGTCACTTCCGGTCACGCCCCCTATGACGTCATGACCACGCCCCTTGATGACGTCACTTCCGCCGCCGATAGTGGCCTGATTACTAGTCACGTACATCTTTAAAAATATAATTATTCAGTAATGTGTATCACAAATTCACCCATTTGTTTATTTCCCACTTTTTTTAAGTTGTTTTGCTTCGGTCATTCACGAGCATTCAACGAAATTTAGTCTCCTTCCACCTCCCTTCCGTATTCCACTCTCGCCTCGAAATTGGTAATTTACCTCAATTTTTTAAACTAACATATATTATCTTTTAAAGTTTAATAAATTGTTGCATATACCCTCCCTTCTCTCTTCTTACAAACAGTTTTAAATGTACTTTGTTGTTTTAGAATTGATAAGAAAGTATTTATTATTAATGCAGGTATGTACTTTATAAATTATATTACTAATAATATTTCAATATAAATCATGTGTTTAATTTACGCAGTTACGCTTTTATATTAGTAATCGTGACGTACATTGCAGAATCATGCTGCTATACGGAAAATAATTTTCTTTTCAAAGTACTTTTCATCAATAAGAAATATCACTTAATATTATCCCAATTATATTGTTTTATTGAAAAGGTGTTCAGCACATAGTATTTTTACAAAGACTCATCTTTTTTTTTTTTTTTTTTTAATAAAAGGTACAAAATCATTGTACTAAATGGCTTTTTCAAATGTGCAAATGCTCAGGATAGGAATAAAAATAAATAAAACGAAACAAAAATAAAAGTATTTTTAAGAAAATCGCTTTTTTGAGATTAAAAATTAATCAGAAAAAGAGCGAAATCATATCTTAAATTATTTTTCCTAAAAGGAGCATTTCCTATAAAACGCTCCTTTTAATATTAAAAAGTAATGAAAAAGGAGCGAAATTATTTAATGTAAAAGGAGCGAAATTATTTAATGTAAAAGGAGCGAAAATCGCTCCGAAAATTTCGCTCCGCTCAGTGATCGAAAAAAGCTCCTAAAGGAGAAGCTCACTTTCAAGTACGGAAAGGAGCGAAAACTCACTCCGACTGATCGAATTTCGCTCGTTTGGTTTAAGCGTGTAATACTAACATCTAACGTAATGAAAATGGATAAACAATATTTTTTGTTTTCTGATTTGGTGTATAGATATACAAAGTTTTGGGGTACCTACCCTGGAGCAAGCAGCATATAGCTGACCATGCGAAAAACATGGGTTTGCTAAATTTAATCCAGTAACGCGCAACGACTGGCCTTGAGCTTTGTTAATTGTCATCGCGAAAGCAAGACGCACAGGAAATTGTAGCCGTTTGAATGTAAAGGGAAAATCGGAGGGAATCATTGGTATGCGCGGAATCAACACACCTTCTCCTTTACATTGGCCGGTAATTATTGTTGATTCAATTACATTTGGCATCAGTTTTTTGACTGAAAGTCTGGTTCCGTTACATAACTTTGGCGTGTTCAGATTCCGAAGGAGAAGTATTGGTGAGCCAATTTTCAACGTCAGCTTGTGAGGTGGAATTCCAGGTGGCTCCAACGAATTAAGAAATTCGACTGGATAATTAATAGCTTGATCTTCTTCTACAACTGTGTCAATGGATTTGTATTCCGCAACTGCACCAAGAATTGAATCGGTGAAGCAGAAACCACCTCAGTCACAAAAAGGAAATTTTTTTCAGGAGAGAGAAAAAACTTCATAACTCCTCCAAATTTTCAAATATTTAAACTTATTTTTTTCCTCTGTCATAACATGCATTTATGTTTCTGTCATGCAAATATTACCTAATTTATGAAGTTTTATGAAGTTTTTTCTCTCTCCTGAAAAACATTTCCTGTTTGTGACTGAGGTGGTTTCTGCACTCACCGATTCAATTGTCCCTGCGCATTCGAAGAAGTATGTCTTCGCTCATACTCTCTTTGTGTTTTTCCCAGAGATCTTTCGGATGAGAAGACGCACAGCTTGTCAAAATTATGGCGAACAGAGCTCGTATTTGGATTGCATGACGTGTTCCAGAAGCTTCTGTTAATGTGCTGTGCCAGTGCTGATCACTTTCAAGCATACCAAGTTTGAAACATGCTTCTCTGTATGTCTGACATTCTTGACCATCGATGGTTTTGATTGCTTGAAACGACGCCGGTCCTTTGATTACATGAAGCAGCATTCGTAAATAGTAGCATTCATTATTATTCGGATGAACAGTGTATACTCCTCCCAAAGTGTCTGAAGAAAATATGCCAGGTACTGAAGAATGCTTTGCACCTCGTTTTCTTCTGCAAAATTTCTTCGTTGGTTGATTCCAAGTATAATACTGTGGGACTTCATGATACAGCAATGTTTTTGCAAATTCGTCAGCTGCACATAGTTGAAAAAAAGCTGTCAGCGTTGTGTTTGGTGGATCTGCTGCTCTCTGGAGTGCGTTCTGTTGGATATTGGCAGCTTTAGCCCATCTTGGCGAGCGCTTGGCTCAGAACTGGCACAACCGGGCAACCCTTCGCTCGTGCTGCTTGCTCATTTCCACACAGTTCAGTTACGGGTTTTTATCTCAGTGTGATTCTTGCACAGATATTGAAAGTTTCAAGGTATATTAAGCACTGTGCATTTTTAGAGTAAAAAGATTCGTTAATGTAGTGTTCAAGTTTTATTCTAGTTGAAAATTTCTAATTGTTTTAAATTGTTTTACAGTCCATTGTTTTTAAATAAAGAAAAATAAAACACCTCCAGCGTGGTGTCTTTGTAAAATCCAGCGCACAACATAAATATGGTCCGTCGAGCCGGAAGGTTTTGAAAGTTTGCAAAGTCGATTTTGCTTCAACAAGTTGAATTAGTGCTTCGCTGTTGTGCATATTTGTATTGAGCGTGTTTCTTCAACTGACAGTTTACAAGATGTCTGTTTCAGACGTAACCCTTTTAAACCGGAAATGTGGTTATATAAAAGCTCAGTTCACAAAGCTCTTTACGTTCATGTCGGAAGAGGATAAGGATTCCAACAAATTAAAGGTTAAAGAGGAAAGCTTACAACAGTGCAAGTCAAAATTGGAGGAGCTTAGGCTCGAATATTACAGTTTATTAAAAGATGAGGAGCTCGAAATTATAGAAAGTGAGCTTTCAGAAATGGATGAGGATATCGATGATTTGAAGGTCAGATTTAAAAATGAATTAAAACCAAAGACTGTTTCTAATGCTTCTAATTGTGCTATTTCTAAAGAGGATAAAAATGACTTTCAGTGTTCGTCAATAAAACTACCCGATATTCCATTACCTATTTTCACTGGTAATTATAGTGAATTTCATAATTTCAAAGCTCAATTTTCAAGTTTAATCTCAAAGAACCATCAATGGACAAGTACGCAGAAATTATACTATTTGAAATCCACTCTCAGGGGAGAGGCCGGAAATATCGGAACTTCCGACGATACATTTGAATCGCTGTTTAAAGCACTAGAAGAAAGATATGAAAATAAAAGAGCTATAGTAGATTCCCATGTTCAGGCAATTTTAAACTTCGAGAAATTTTCGCATGAATCTTATGGGGATTTGAGAAACCTGCTTGATAAAATGTTAAATCACGTTCGAGCTCTAAAAACTATGGGTTACGAAAATAATAACCTCTCAGAGGTTTTACTGATAAATGTTATACTTCAGAAACTTGATAAGGAAACACGCAAACAGTTTGAATTGTCTCTGAATACAACTGAAGTGCCTACTTGGAATGCATTTGTGTCATTTCTCGAAAAGAGATGCCAGATTCTCGAGAGTTTAAACAGAAATGCACCTTTCAGACAAAAAGCTCCACCTGAACAAAATTTAAAATCTAAAAGTCTAATGTTAAACCGTAATTCACACCAAAGATCTTGTTTGGCTTGTGGTTCCAATGAAAAGCATGTCCTCTATAAGTGTTCTGCATTTTTGAATATGAACACCGGAGATCGTTTTGAACTTGTCAAGAAAAATAAAATCTGCTATAACTGCTTGAACTTTCATAAATTGCGTTCCTGTCAATCAAACTATAAGTGTTCTATGTGCGGAAAACTTCATCATACTTTGCTTCACAAAAGCAAGCCAGAGTGCCCCACCGCGCTAAAGGAATTGGAGACGTCAACGAAGGGGAAGGAGCATTTGAGTAAGGAATGTGAAAATGTGGTTCTATCCACTACTAACGAAGATGTTCAACGGAAAACGGTTCTGTTGTCAACAGCTATCATACTGGTGAGAGATTCACAGGGCATATTTGTTAAAGGTCGCTGCATATTAGATAATGGATCTATGTGCCATTTTATGAGTTCAAAATTCGCAAATGAGTTACGATTGAAGAGGCAGAGGACGCATGTTCCGGTTAGTACTATTAATGGCTTTTCTTTGGAGTTGAAATCAAAGGTGCAGACAACAATTTCGAACGAAGCCGGCACTTATCTTGCAACATTGGATTTTTTGGTTTTGCCCAGGATAAGACTTTACACCATCTGGTTATTTGGATGTTGATATAGCTAACATACCAACTGAGATTACATTAGCAGATCCAGATTTCTTTAAGCCTGGAGAAGTGAGCTTATTGATTGGTGCGGAAGTATTCTTTGACCTTTTGAGAGAGGGTAAATTTCAGGGATCCGTAACTTAACGTAATGCGCGTTATAACCAATTCGTTATTCATTACAAATCATAACGTTATTCACAAGCCGAATAACGTTATTCATACCGTAACTTTCAAATCGTTCTTCACGAAATAACATTATAATCAATAACGTTAATGATTTGAGAAATCAGTATTCGGTTACTTGACCCAAAACTGCTCGGGGAATAACGTTATATTTAATAACGATATTCAACGTACACTTATTATAACGTTATTCTTTTCTGTGCTATACATAATAACTCTAAGAACAGTAACAGAATGCATTGGGTTAATCATGTTAACCGTTTAGTCTATAACGTTAAACTTACATAACTATTTGATAACGATACAGTATCAATTAGTTAGAATATAACCTTTCGTTCAATAACAATTTAAATACGGTATGAGACCATAACGTTAAAGGAACAGAACGACATCTTCATACCGTTATAACGCAATAACGAAATGCCATTCATATTGACACAATCCGTTACAAAATATAACAAATTGTTCCAATATATTTAAATACGGTATAAGATCTAACCGATCGAGTAACCTAAAGATTTTGATCCGAATCATCGGCTTTTCGGACTGAGAGGAGGGTGAATGAAAGGTAAAAGTATTGAGTGGGTTCACCACCTGGACTCGTGTTCCGTACATAAAACACAGGATACATGCAAGGACTGATTTCCAGCATGGCATTCGGGGCAATTGCCTGGGCCCCCAACAATAAGGGACGCTCCCAAATAATCCTTTAACTTGCACATTTTGAATTTAATTTAAAATGAACAGGGTAGATACTGACAGTGGCGGATCCAGAAAAAATTCTGGAAGTGGCACAAAACATTTATCTCATATTTCTGGTAAATAAATTCACTTGAATTTAAAAACGAAGTCAATATTCTACACTGTAATTTTCAGGTGGTACGTGTTCCTGTGTCCCTCCCCTCACTCTGGATCGCTGACAATGTATATTGAAGAGGATTTTTTTTCATTTTTTTTAAAGCTGCTACTTCAGCTAGATTATTTTATTGAAGTATTGGGGGTCAAAGATAATTTTTCGTACTTTGATTATATTTCCTTTTATTTTTTAATAAAAGGTAACCTTTTGTGGACACAGTCAGTTTCAGCATGTCACTTTTTTACAATATTTAAAAAAAATGTTTAAAGTGTGAATGTCCAGCGTTTTGGCCTATTCTGCGGCTGTCAATCTAACAGTGTTGAGTTTTAGTCGCTTTTCTCCAGTTACAGCGTGAATACGCGTTAGAACCCTTTAAAATGTCCTTCGACCAAGGCACCCCTCTCTTTGGCAGATAGCCCTTGCGTAATTTCGCCACAATACAATACAACAGAAAAAAATCTTTTTTTTTAAACAGAAAACGCTTTTAAACGCTAGTCCTGTAAACTGTTAGCAATAGGAGGTTTGTTAAACAGTAGAACTTTTAATTAATATTAGATTGGTGCATATATATAATTATCAAGCGTTTCCTTCTTTCTCCATTTGGCAAAACAATCCCAGCTTTCGATGCAGGGTGGTTTGCCCGTTTCAAGTCTGGTGACATTAGCTTAGAAGATAAGCCAGGACGAGGTCGACCATCGGATTTTGACGACCAGGCACTTATGGCAGATTGGAAGGGAGCGAAAGCTGGGACTGTTCCGGCCGATGGATAAAGGGAAAAACGCCTGATAATTATGCACCGACCTAATAATTTTAAAAGTTAAAATAATTAGTAGTTGTTCTTTCTTTACTTTAAAGAAATGTAAAAAAGTGACATACCGATGTTGACACCGCCCCTGGAAAAGTTAAATTGTAGGTTCATTTAATTTTTTTTTTTTTTTTTTTTTTTAAAGGAAGTGTGAGTTAAGGGCTTGGCTAGGGGTACGTATCCTCCTAATACCGAAATTTTTAGATCAGTCAGTGTTAGCATTAATGAGTATGTGAGTATTTTGCTGAGGCAAATCTAACAGACGGGTATGTGCTTAGCGGATGGGGGTCGTTGACTTGGGCGAGGTCTTTTTCAGAAATTCAAAGCATATTCGCGTAACATCTGGCAAAAATCACCCCAAACTTCAGACCGTTAGATAGACGCAGTTGGCTGGAAGCCTGGACTTTAATAGTTTAGCAATCCACCATATTCAATGTTTTATTCACTTGGCCACGATGCGACCTCATAAGCATTTAGATTTTTATGCCTTGCGAAAATTACGTTTATTTATTCACAACTCTAATGCATAGCTCCTTCCAAAGAAACTACTCTCTGCACTGTCGCAAGATAGTGGAAAGAAATCCGGAATCACTGATCTAGGGCTATCAGGAATGTTAATAAATTTGAAAAGACATACTGTTTTACGTGTTATGTAACATCATATGTAACATTATTGATCTCATGAACTCAAATTATGTACCAATCAGCCATTACTTTTATGTTTTTTCTTCTTTTTTGCATACCATTTCTTTTTTGAAGAAAGGGGGGAAATGATGTTGAGTGCGGAGATAGTACATTCTTAATGTGCATGCAAATTATGTCTTCCCTCCCCCTCCCCTTGAAGGAAGTCTGCGTACGCTACAGTAGCGCGTGGATGTACCCATACATTCCGTTAGCCATACTGCTCAAAAGGGTTATAATTAAAGGTCCAATAAAGAATAAAATGGTGCAAAACTATGAAACTGCTAAGATAAAAAAAATATATATATATTGCTATTACGCAAATGTGATGACTGATTTTCGGAATACTATTTTGTCATTTCTCTCATGTGTCAATGATCCTCATCTTTAAATCTATCGCATTTTTACTTTCCGAACATATATGGAAAGTATTGTAATCATGAAAATATTCGACTTTTAAGATTTTCATGTATTTACACGTTTCCGGGCATTAATTCATTTATGTTGTTTTTGCGGTGATGGATTTGTGTACGTAAGCAAACACGATAGCTAATAAACAGTGCATTTGATTGAGCTGAAATTTTGTATATATATTATAGACCACCCATATTTATTTTCGCGTGTACAGGATGTGTAGTTTTTTACAAGGCTGCAAAAAGAATTTAATACATTGGGCGGGAGTTCCTGAAAGTGCGCTAGCGTCTATTGAGTATTTCAGTATTTTGTGTTATGGCAAGGCTACACGAAGGGCATCTACCCACGGGAGAGGGGGACTTGTGCGGAGGACCTTTTAAGGGGTTCTAACGCGTATTTACTTTGTATCTGCATGCACATAAAACCGCCTGAATCTCTAGATCCTTTGATCGACTGCCACGCAGTATGCCCCAACGTGGGACCAGTACACTTTGGCTGTCTACCATACTCATTGTCTTAACGTTAGTTCTAAACGGTGTATTTGATTAAGCGAAAATTCAGCATGTATATTATAGATCTCAGGCACATGACCGGCAAATATTTTGGTGTGTGCACAGCTTATAGTTTGTTAACAGGGTTGCAAAACAGGATTCTTATACATTATTATGGTCTATAGACACAAATAATTTAAGGTGTACTAGTGTCTAAATGGTGCATTCGTATACGTTCAAATTCAGTATGTATATTGTAGGTCTCCGCTTTACAACCTGTTTAGATTCTCGTAAGTGTAGGATACACAGTTTTTTCATGTCACAAAAAAGTATTCTTATACATTGCGGTCTGTACATTAATTTTTGAAGTGCACTAGCGTTTGAACACTGTATTCTTAATTATTGAATGTTCGAACATACCGAGACAGAACTAATGTGAAATCGTAAAGCTGCCGTATTCAAATTCTGCGCCTAGTTTTATAGAAACTATGTCAATTTGTACTATTTGATTTATTGTCATCCGAAGAAATTTTGTACAACAAGCAGTTCGTGCATCCTGACCACGATGAGTTTTTAGTCAGGAGCATGAGGAAAGCACGATTACATTGTCCCCTTTTAAATATATAAATTCATTTGACAGAAGACCGACGATGTAAGAACACATGAAGCCGGGGTTGAGGATATCGGGATATATCATTCCCCGGGTAATTTTAGCATGAGTTTTAATATTTTTCCATCAAGCCGAATTTAAGTTTATATATGTACGGCCACAGTCGTCGACTCCTTGGGGCTTGCGGGGCCTTCAGCCTCCTCAAAAATTTCGTTCCAATCTTTCTACTGTCAAATATTTTTTTTTCTATATTGGTTGAGACTCAAAGAGTGTGGTGCTACTATTTTTCGATAAGAAAAAAGACTGTGGATACGGAGCTTTTTCACAAAGTACTTAAAGGCTTTTGTGAGAAGTAATCGTCTCAAATGAATTAGAAGTAGCAAGAAATATTTCTTGACTTTGCAGATGATTAGCAGATAAAAGAGCCATAAAAGGATGACCTTGAGACTGAGGGGGCGACTTTCTTGCAGAGGGTTGTTCTGTTCCTGTTGGAGGGGTCAAGAAAACCGCAAACTTGAGGTGGTCGACAGCTTTCGGTTGAGAAGAAAGAGCAACAGCATTGTAGCTGAGGTGTCATGATTGCTTCTAGCAGGGTTTGAATTTTGCGCCCCCTCAACACAATGCTTGGAAAGTGCTCCTCACAAGGGTTACGCCCCTAGCAGTGGTATAGTAAGCCTCCGAAACACACAGTTGAAAGTTACCCCGTAGTGCGTAGGCAGGAGGGTGAAGAGACCTCCACACAAAGAATAATTTTTTAAATGAAATTAAATATTTTGTAATTTTAATTTTCCTTTCGTTTTTTTTTAAGAAACCGCAGAATATTAGAATTTATCTTAATACTTTACAGAGGATAGACAGAAGAACAGACATATATTCAGAATGTGTCACAATTCCCTCCCGAGTTTGGAAAGCTTATTAAAAAATATATTACCAATACAGCAACAAAGTTGACTTTATTGAATGAAGAATGTTACAAGCTTTTTTTTCATAAATGTTAAATATGTGAATCTTTCGTGATGTGGCAGCTATCAAGTCTAAAGTCAAATTCTTCCCTCCCATACTCGCTTTAACTTTTCGCGATCAATGGTAGCGATTGCGGTTGTGATCCTTTGGCGTAAATGAGGCACACGGGACACAAACACGTGATTTATTATATAACTCCATAAAAAAAATCGCATACTTCTGATGGTTTGGAGAGCGTGGTGGCCACGGATGAAGGCGATTGTCGTCGATAGAGCCTTGACCAATTCAACGACGAGGAAGCTGGTTATTTGTGAAAAACAAAACTTGTAATGTTTCTTTTCCCCGTAAAGTCAAATTTGATGCTGTATTGGTAATATATTTTATAAGCCTTCCAAACCCGGGGGGGGGGGTTGTGACACAGTCTATATGTATATATTTAGAGATACAGGAAGCTCGTGATTTGTGAAACAAAACTTGTAGTGTTCCTTTCTTCAGTAAAGATAACTTTGTTGCCGTATCGGCAATATATTATTTTTTATAAGCGTTCCAAACCCGGGACAGAATTTAGTGTAGTGATACACCCTGTATTTATAAATCCCTGATTAGATACATCGTTGGAAAAAGCAACTAAAAATGTGTAGGGGTTGCATTTTCCTCACGTTTTCTCCCTTTTTCAGCCTGAAACACTTGTAATAACCAATTCTTCGATAAATCATTCTTAATATTTAAGCGAACTCTTTTTCGTGATGAAAGTATTATTATCCATAGTAAAAAGTTTTCAACAATTAACCAACTACTGGGCTTGTATAAAAAGACTCTTTTTAAACTTAAAAAAATTAACCATAATAAATTTTTGATAAATCTAATCTGAAAGCGCAAATTTATAGTTTATTTTGAATCTCGATTTTCGAATCTTTCTGTCTAAACAGAGTTGAATTGACAGAAATGTGGCGGGACCGTTAGAAAATTTTATTAGTTTTTAGGGCTAAGCAAGATGAGTGGATAAAGAAACATCTTGAAGATTATTTCCGGATACTCAGATTCGTTACTTTATAGTTTTGCAATCGTGAAATTTTCTAATGCGAAATAAAAGATAATTCACCCTTTTTTTAAATATATTGATCCAAAACTCTACCAAAGAAAGTGAAAGTTAGTTTTAAAAATCATACGCGTTTAACATAGAACCTCTTCCTTTTTTTAAAATTAAGATAAAAAACTTGATGTGCCCCACCAGTGGCCGAGCACATAGTGCTCTCAACTAGTAAACGGAAGGTGCCTGGTTTAAATTCAGGTCGCATCCGCCTATCTAGCCTTCCGGAGATTCCCGGATTTTCTCCGAAACTTCGAGTAAATACAGTTTAGGACCCCTTAGGAAAACACCCACGGAGAGCACTCCCCTCGGACTAGATCCCCCGAGTTGATAATCAACGTAATTTTAAAAAATGCGAAAAGCACATGATTTCTTTCATGTCTATTAAATTATATACATTTTTATGCGCTCCATTTAAACTTATTTAATTTGAAATTAAGATAGGATACTTGAAACAATTATGCAGATTTTCTGAAATGTAAAAATAATTTTTTAATATAATGATTATAATGAAAAATGCACATTTTGGAACGTAATTACAAAAATCCTGATTCTATGGAAACTATTAAACTATTGGTTAGTATTTTTTAACGCCACCCCCCCCCCTACACGTCCCAACGAATCATTCGAGCTCCCTAAAAATTTTTTTACAATTCTGTGCCAGGGTGCACCGCTGCGTTTCACAACTTCTCCAGAAAAACTTCTGGCTATGTTTGCGACAAAAGTTAACAGCGCAGAAAGGTTCTTCGATTACATGACTTACATTTGACTTAGTATGTCGAGACCTTTCACCGAAATATCCCATCCAATCACCCACCTCAGACAATCAGAATATCAGAACTTAAGGAATTAAGCCGTATTCTTCCTGTTTGAAGCTATTTCTAGCCATTTGAAACGTCGTTAGTCATAGGTCCATTCCGCTTGTCCGTGTCTGTAGTTCTCCATTTGCATCATTACATGTTATTTAAATTTATTTTATAATGCGAATGCGCAAACATGATGGTATAAACGATGGTCTACGTCTTTTTAAAAGCGTAGACATTCTGCGACAGCGAAACAAAACTTCGTAGACGACTCTCTGGATGCCGAGAACACAATAGGGCACCTTGACTTGATGTTACAATTTATTCCTTTAAGGACACGTTCAAAACGAGGCAAAATACAAATTTTGTTTTGTTATTGCAATTAGTTTATTAGTAATTTATTTTTCTCTCAGCTCGAAATAATTTTTAGCCATTTCTATCCATTTTTCGCTGTGATTCTAGCCACTTTTAATCCGGCAGAGTTGCAACTAGGGATGGACACGAGATATATCGCATCGTGTCGCGTTCCTGTTTAGCATGCGAGACTAGAACGCGAGACGAAACAGAGAAAACTTTTCGAGGCAAGGCGCGAGACGAGAAAGGAAATATTTAGCAAGGCGAGACGCTAGACGAGACAGAGAATTGTCTCACACGATATTTCTCACGAAAATTTCTCGTCCATAAATTTACGATACGAATTGCTTTTCAATCAGAATAGAAGTGCTGTATTTGAGGCGGTATGCCATCCCCTTCAACATATTTTTTATTTTAAAAGGAGACGTTTATTTTGTATAATTATTTATAACATAATGATATTTTTATTTTGTGATTTTACAACGGTGTGATGTGCAAACGAAAAGGACTTTTTATAGACCGCCCAAATAGATTTCTGTACAATCTTTTTTGTCAGAATTAAAAAATATAAACCTATCTTTAGAAATATAATACATATACGAAGAACCTCACTAATGCAATGACAAACCAGGCAGCTATTTCAGGGTGTCTACCAAATTTCTGAAAGTCAATTTCCTGACTTTTTCCTGACTTTTGGGAGGTCCCGGGAAAAAAATTCCTGACCAATGCATTTTACTTTGGGGAATTGGACAATGCCCTCTCCCTTGTATTTATATTTGCATATTTTGTACAACTTCTTGAAATACAGGATTAAGCTTTTATCAATTAAAAGAAACAGAAGTAGTCGCTATTTATGATAGAATTAACTAACTGTTCTTGGAAAGACGGTCCTAACCCATAAGTTACCAAGTAAGATAATTTGTCTTTTACCCTCCCATCACGATTAATGAGCCGCATTTTTCCCTCCTTATACAAACGCATCGCTTGATGCTTTCGCGGTCCGAAAAATGCATTGCATTTGCTTTCGGTTCCAGTCTGACAATTAAAGAGGAAGGGTAAAAAAAGAACACGAAAAAAAATTGATTCTTTTGGTGAATTTTCCGGACCCATTACCCAATTTCCCGGTTTTTTCCAGACTTTCCGGACCCATTTTCCAATTTCCCGGCTTTTTCCAGACTTTCCGGATTTTCCGGAGCGGTAGACACCCTGTATTTGGTCCCTGGTATTTTATTTTGCATTTTTAAGCTAAAAATAACTCTAAATTCTGTAAGTGTATATCTACCGGGAGGTCAGTTCCATGACTCGCATTAACTTTCGTATAAATCAATAGTATTCAATCTATGGATCGTGTCGTCCTTCATGGGTTCTCATAGGAGCACTTTTAAGGGAATTTCTTGCATTTCAAAGAAGAGGGGAATGGTTATCTCAGTCTTTGAAATACTTTAAAACTGAAGTAATACAAGAAAGTTCACTATGTTATAAATATGCTTATTACACCCAGTGGCGGATATACAGGCTGTGTGACGGCGATCTATAATATACATACCCTTTTTAAACATATTCGAATGTACCATTTAAACACTAGTACGTTTTAATTGATTTGCATTCGTAGGCCGAAATGCACAAGAATTACTTTTGCAATCCTGTGAACAAATTATTAGCACTACACACACCAAAATCTACGCAGGTCATGCGACCGTGACCTATAACATACAATCTCAATTTGAGCTCAATCGACTGCGCCGTTTAGACACTAGTGTTAAGACAATGAGTATGGTCGATAGCCAAAGTGTGAAGGTACTGCGTTCGGACATACTGCGCGGCTGTCGATCTAACGGTCTACAGTTTCGGACGGTTTTCTGCCGATGCAATAGCGCACTTTCAAGAATTTCTATCCATAGACCATAATGTAAACGAATTCTTTTTTACAGCTCTTAACAACTTTCCTTTTTTGCGCCCCGAGTTTTAAGTCAGAAGACATATGGGTTGACAAATTTTTGTGATGTCGTGTGAGTTACATAATCCCCGTGAATCAAAGTCAAGTCACTGTAAGTCAAAATGTTCCTGTAGAACTGGCGAAAATCGTATTTTTTATCTGAATGTTCCTTTTAATTAATATTTAGCATTACTTGCCTGGCCGTAGCAACAAACTGCTAAAATGTAAGATGTATAGTTACTTGTTCAAAGTAAATACAGGACTATTACAAGCTTGAATTTTTCCTAGTTGGCTGTATTATTATTTTTTTAAAAAGTTAAAATCTGAAACACTTAAGAACAGAGTGCGTATTTAAAATCTGAAACACAGATTTTAAATACGCACTTGAGTGCTATGTATTAAAAGCATATCATAGTCCATGCTTCTTCCCTAGTTTGCTTCCTTATTTCATTAAGTTGAAAAGTGTATCATTATTCATTGTGCTGTATTTTTTTTCCTTGCTCCATAAAACACATCTTTGGATTCTAAATCTATCATTAAATCACCTACTAAAACTGTTTTACAATACATACTGTTTTACAAGCATATTCCAACTATACTTCAGCATTTTAAATACTGTTTGGATTGTGCATCATAATTCATGAGTGTGCCGTGTTTGTCTTTCTTGCTCACAAACCCTTCTTCAAAATTGAAATCTATATTAAAATTGCCTACCAAAACTGTTTAAGAATCTTTCTTAGGCATATTCTAACTATACTTCACCTTTATAAATACTATTTGGAAAGTGTATCGTAATCTATGAGTGTACCATATTTGTCTTCCTGTTCCATAAAACACATCTTCGGAATTGAGATCTATATTAAAATCGCCTTCTAAAACTGTTTTACAATTTTCGCCAGGCATATTCTAACTATACTTTTCCTTTGTAATAATCTGTCGCGTTTGCCAGTTTCTAGCCAAATTTGGAAGATATCACAGAGCTTGGTTTGGTTTTGAAGACGTATTTTTGACACCAAACTTGGCGATCAATTATCAAAAATTGCAAACCTTGTGCGACTTTCAACATTTTTTCTCCCCTTCCCCTTCACTTTATCTAGCAATCACATCTGAAAAGTGCCTCGCCGTGACAAGGCATGTAGACAAAGACAAATTATGTCGACGCTGAAAAACATGCTTGATTTTAATAGTACTGTAGTTCTAACGAGTGAGTGTGAGGATTCGAAGCATGAAGAAACTAGTCCTTGTACTAAACAGTGAATGTCTGTCATACATACCTTACACATTACTGTTAACATTTAAATGGAAAATAGCGTCGTGTAATACTTATATGTACTGACTGAGCATAAATAAAATTATTTTGACTCTCAATTTTCTCACTTTTGTTCATTGAAGCTTTACTCGCGGATCCAGAACTGTCACTAGCAAATTATTGCCCTGTTGTGGTTAACGTGAATCATAGTACACATGATTAAGCACGCATGAGGTACTCAAACGTGAGACACTCATATTTCTAATGAACAAGCTGTATCATTTTCGAGCACTTCATATGACCAATCCCCCCCCCCTTCCGAAAAAAATTGTAACGAGAATGATCGGCTCATGTCGGCAATTATAAAAGAACGATATCACTTTTGGTATTAAACACGTAAACCAGTATGTCTCTTAAAATGTATTAATGTTGTCGAAATTCTCTTCAGATTCCCAACCTTTTCACTACCTTGACCAGAAATGTAGAGGGTAATTTATTCGGGGTAAAAATATGCATTAGTGTCGGGAATAAATAAATGTAATTTCTGCAAGACATAAAAATCTAAAAGCTCATGGTAACTGATCTAAAAATTTCGGCTTCGAGGGGGATATATATCCATTGCTACGCCTCTAATTTCGACTTTCTTAATTTCATTTTATTAATAGACCAACAAATTTATTTTTTCATTTAAAAAAGAAAAAGAAAACAAGAAACAGTTAAAACACAAAAAAATAATTCACCCTTCAAAACGTCCCTGAAACTTCTGCCCATTTAAAACTTTCATTGACACCCTCAGAAATCTCTGCTTAGACGATTAAATAACCCAGATAATAAAAAACGATTTCTCTTCAATATCCAAAACTCCAAAGTCAGACTGACAACCGCGGGATAAGCCAAAACACTGAGAGTTTCCACTTCATCCAAAACAGTTTTTACAATCGTAAAAAGGTGGCATGTCCCAGCTGACTGTGCCCCAGAGATGTTTAAATTTTTTATTTAAAAAGTAAGCAGAAATAGAAGAAGAAATCTGTTAAAAGTGCGAAAAGTTATTTTCGATCCCCAATACGTCCCTGGAATAATATAGACCCATTGAAAGCTTAATTGACTCCTTTTGGAATCTCGGCTTTAGAAGTTCAAGTAATTTAGCTCATGCACCCACTATTAGAAAAAAAGGTTTTTCTTCAAGATCATGTACACAGGACCCTTGCTAAAGGGGGAGGTGTGGTAGGGGGAGTCTGCCCTCTAATACTCGCAAAATTCTGCTAAACTTGGCAAAATTAGACTCCTAACTGGCAAACTTGGTAAAAAAAAAATAAATAAATAAAATAACGAAAACCATAATTCATTTCTGATACGCTTGACAAAATTATACAAACCCAGTTGGCAAAATTAAAATTTGGTAATATAGTTGATAAAAAAATTAATAAGTTGGTAAAAACCGATATTTGACTTGGCAATTTATCTCCCCTCCTTAAATAAAGCCTTAGCAATGTTTTTGTATGTACCCCTTTATATACCCTTATATTATTCAATACACCCCTATCATACTGTCTGACTCGCGACTCCTGGACATGGGCGTCGGCACAAAATTTTCCGATGCAGGGGTGGGGGGAGGACAAAGATTGTTTCAACATATGGTTATCGTATTGGAAAAAAACTAAAAAGCAGAGGATAAACGGCATATAATAATCTAGGGGGGAGGCAAATGATCCCCTTGGCCTATGCTTCCGAAGCCCTTGTTCCTGGACAGCCCCTATGTCCGTGTGTGTGCTACATACAAAACATAAGTAAGGGTGGCTCTCACGCAACACTTATCTTACACCCTCCTCTCAGTCCGAAAAGCCGTTGATTCGGATCAGAAATCTTTAATTTATTTGAACCGTTAGATCTTATACCGTATTTAAATATATTGACACCAATATGTTATAATTTGTAACGAAATGTTCCAATATTATTGCATATAGTTATGTAGCTAGAACGGTATGAAAATACAGGGCTATAGAATCACAAGGGCTGGGTCAATCGCCTGCGAATAGTGAAGACAGGGGGGGATAACTGATGACGTAGTATGGTTCCCGCTTGCTAGGGAGAAGTCGAGGCGATAATGTTTTCTCAATGACTTTTATTAGATTTTTCTCACTTAAAATGTTATCTATGACATTTAGATTTAGTGTGATATATTTTTAGGAAAAATCAAAACAGTTGCTTCTGTGATTAGTGATATATAATATACACAGGCTCTCAAAAATATATTCAAGTAGAAGTCAGATTTTGTTTTTGAGATAAAGTAATGAATATAGGATTGTTTTCTAAAAAAAGAAATAAAAGAAAATAATCATTCAAAATAAAACATGATACACCAACTTTCTTTCAATATATATATGTGTGTGTGTGTGTGTGTGTGTGTGTATTAATACCTATCAGAAAAAGATAGGCAGTTTGGCTTGAACTTAAATAAGTTTCTTGGGAGAATGTACAGATAGATAATAAAACAATTTACAGTAAACTTCAAAATGTACCCGTTGTTAAGACCAGAAGCACAACCATACAAAAAATAAACATGGGGGGAAATAGAAAATAAGATTTATCAGAAATTAAATGTTAAAAAATGAACAGTAAAACCCATTTAAGAAATTCCCGCTTAAAAAGTTCTTATTTGCGGTTCACAATTTTTTCCTATTCTTACAATGTTAAAGCAACCCGTTTAAAAAGTTCCACCTCAAACACTTTCCCGCTTAAAATGTTTTATTTTATTTTATTTTTATTTATTTTTTTATTTTTTTTTTCACTTCTAAGTTTACATTCAGAGCGTGCTTACATGTGACTTTCGTTTTTGTTTTGTTTTTAATTTTTTTTTCCCTTTAATATTATTGTTTGAAAAAATCAATTTTTAGGACTGAAAAACTTGGCATTGGCAAGTGAAATTCTAACATTGCATGAAATTCATGAGGTTACAGAAAATTAAGAAATAAGCTAAACTGAATAAGAAGTTGCAGAAATTCTTAGTTTTCCGGATGCTGTAATAGGACTAGAAACTTTGCACCCTCTTATTAAAAGCGTTAATAATGATAATTTTTTTGAAACGAAAGACCAATTGAAGATTGCCGATAAAAACACAAAAACTAAACTTTTTTTCCCCTGTAAAATCGATTGAAATAATGCTTAATAATGCTTAAAGCGGATATTTTTTAAAAAGATTTAATGTAAAATAGTTAATTTATTGTTTTACTTTATTAACTAATTTTTAAGGGTGCAAAACAATTTATATAAGTACTTTCTATAATATATTAATAAAGTAAAAAGATATTTCTTCAGTATTTATATTGAAAATACTTGATTTGTTTTACATAAAATTAGTCTTAAGCGAGTTTTACTGTTTATAAATAACTATAAAAATTATATAATTAGGTTGGATCTGGGAATGTAACTTCCTTTTACACTTAAAACATATTAATAATTAGAAACATTCAAATATAATAAATCACATTTTCAAATTATATTACCTGAAACTTATTTCGACTTAATCCATTTTTGATTTTTTTGAAAAGCTTTTCGTGCTGACACTAGAGAAGCTGTTCTATTTAAGTGTCTTATTCTTATGAATGTTCTTATTCTTGCGAATAGCAGAATAGCACTCTTTTGAATATGGGGAAAGTGATTTTCAAGCTCCAGTGCCATGTTTCTTACAACACCTCTGCCTTTGCGAAAACTTTCTCCATGAGTAGAACGAAATATTCTGTCCATTTTTCTAACCGTTTCCATCCATGAAGGAGTCGGCACCGTAAGCCCTCCAGCTGATAATTTAATTATCCATTCGGCATAGGGCGGTACATCTTTAATATTTCTAGTTATTTCCCCTAATGAACAGTCACCACGTTTTTCTCTTTCTCTCTGTGCTATGAAGCCAGCAATATAAGCAAGCGCTTCTTCTTCATTATCCGAGAGAACGATAGAAATGTTTTCTGACTTTTCTTGTACAGAAGAGGATGAAACAAAAACATCTTCGAAATTAATTGTTTCGTCTTCCAGATCTAACGTTTCCTCATGTTCATCTGAAATATTATCTGAATCGAATGCACTCTGCAGCATTTCACTTGTCAGATAAGCATAATCTTTCTCTACCAAATCAACATGATTTGCGTTTGAAGATAAACTTGGAAGCTTCTTTGCTAAAAGCAACCTCTTCAATCTGACAATGACTTCAGATGGAGAAGGGTGATCATTAAAACGTCCGAGTCCTCTTATCTGGCTAAATAAACTCTCCAGAACATCTTGTGTTAAGCGCGTAGTTAGAATGTATTTAACTCCATAAGGCTTTAACGTATAATACAGTCCCTGAAGAGAGCTTATTGATACTAGCAGTCCTTTTTGAAACGGCATCAAACTTTTTTTCCCAATTATTCGAAGTTCTGAAATTTCTTTTCTTACTTCATTCAGAACTGATACTTGGTCGTTATAGTATCTTTTCATTCCGAAAGCTGATTTCATGGGTTTATTACTGGGTGGTTCGGGACACTTACTATTCATTATGTCAAAAAATTTATCTATCATAAAAAAGAAATTGGAAGCCCTGTCATCACCTGTTAAATGTTTGATTGCGTTTGCTGTACTTGCAGAAAATAAAGTTTTTGCTGGAGCTACTTTTTGCCTTTCATTGCCTTTAACTGTCAGCATTTGATGTTTTAATTTGTGACAAAGTTTTATTTCCTCTTTATCTTTTTCCAAAACATTTTTAATAATCCTTGAGTCAAGGATTTTGCCATCACTTAGAAGGAAGCCTTTGTCAAGGTAATGATTCCTTAACAATTTTAAGTAATGCGGCATATCTGCAAAAACCGATATTTTGGATGACTGGTTTGAGGGGCTCAAGAAAAAAGAATTTTCTTCAGAAACGTTGAGTTCTTTCCATAGTGTCTGACTACCACCTAAATCTGACACAATAGCTACTACTTGAATTCCAGTCGATTCAATTTTTTCTATAATGGAAAGCAAAAGGCTTTTGTTCATAAGTTTATCAAAATCAAAATATACTGGTTGCTTCCATGATGCAATTAGACCTCTAACTAGAACAAACTGGACTTTTTTGAAAGGACCAAGTATTTCATCCAATTTAGAATCGTAACAAAGTCTTGAGTCAATGTGAATTTCGTCGAAACTTAGCACGCACAACTTCTCCATTTCAGTCAAATTTTCTGAATTTTTTTTCATTAGAAGTAGCACATCTTTCAAAATACCTGGTGAACATTCAAATTTTGAGCACCATCTCTTTAAGGTGCTAGCACTTGGCAGTGGTACGCCAATTTTTTCTCTCCAAAAGTCGTACGCTTTAGATGAGAGGGCTCTTAAAACGATGGCTTTTGATATGTCTTCAGCTGTCCAATTTGGTTTTTTATGATTTGAAATTACATCTATTTGAGTTTCGCTAAGTACATTTTTTATATTTTCTTTCAGATTCTTTAATTTTCTATTCTCTTTATCCAGGATGCATACTTTCCTTTTTAATTTCCCAATTTCAGATGCTTTGTTTTTTTTATACAGAAGGGTTCTTTTTAATTTCTGTGCCATGATTTTAAATGAACGACGATTTTCATTTTTTAATATTGTTAATTTCCTTCTTGCACACTCTAACTCAATTTTTAAACTGCTGATTTCTTCTTCCAGCGCATCACAGTTCTTACAACTGTCTTTCATCGAACTTTCATTCAAGTTTACATCATCTTCATTTATTGTCTCTTCTGATCGTATTTTCTTAGGACTTAAATTACTTAGTCTACTGAAAGCATCTTCCAAAACTTTCCTCTTTTTTTGCCTTTCTGATCTAGGAGTTGTTTTTTCTTCCAATTTAAAAGAAGGCAAATTAACAGTAGGAATAACAGTATCTTTTAATATTTTTCTCATAGGCAGACCTAAAAGTCTGTTTTGTAAGTCATCAATATAATGGCTTTCTTCGAAGTGTTCGCTGCACATTCGAGCATTTTTGGGGTTAACATTGTCTTTTCTTTTACATCTGCGGACCCATTCATTTTGCAATTCCAAGTTTTGCGGAAACCGATGAAATAAAACTTTCTTTTCTTTATTGCGATACGTATTACGACAAGTCGCAACAGCACAAGATGGCATTTCTAAAAGTGCATTTAATGCTGGTAAAGTTAAGAAATTAATTATTGGTGAATCAATAATACGCAAAAAAGAAAAAACTCTCGTCTAGTTCTCGTAAGTACTGACGCGTTGTGTAAATGCAGAAGAAAGTTCTTTTTCTCTTATCTCCCATCCGGAGGGAACCAGGTGACGTCACGAGCAACCTCTGTGGGGGTGGTCAGTTGCTTCAAAGCGGCAAGCTATCCCTCAAAGGAATGACCCAGCCCTTGTAATTCTATAGCCCTGATGAAAATATCGTTCTGTTCCTTTAACGTTATGGTCTCATACCGTATTTAAAACGTTATTCAGCGAAATGCTATATTCTATAACTAATTGATACTGTATCGTTATTAAATAGTTAGGTGAGTTTAACGTTATAAACTAAGCGTTAGCATGAGTAACCGAATGCATTCTGTTACTTTTTGTTCAGTTTCTGAGTATAACACAAAACGGAATAACGTTATAATAAGTATACCATTGAATAACGTTATTGCAATAACGTATTCATTTGCGTGCTGTAGATTTGTTACGGTACGATAATAAAATACAAAATGTAACGTAACTAATACATAACGAAAATCAAGCAGTTATTTGTACATATAAAAATTGTATAACGAATAATTTTGTTACAAGGCCGAATAACGTTACAATTTTGTTACGTTAAGTTACGGATCCCTGGTAAATTTCGCCTACCAGATGATAATGCAATTATGCAAAATACAGTGTTTGGTTATATCGTGAGTGGATATTTATAAAATGTTACATCTATAAATGATCAGTATTGTGGACTATCTGTACAAATAAATGAACTGGAAAACAAAATGCGCAGATTCTGGGAGATAGAATCTGTCGACGAACAATGTAAAGGGCTGTCTGAGGAAGAGGAATTCTGTGAACAGCATTTTCGTGACACTCACTATCGCGATGAGTCTGGTCGTTACATGGTGAAACTGCCTTTTAAAAGGAATGCTGTACTGGGTGAATCCAGAGGAGTCGCAGAGAGACGACTACATTCGTTGTGGCGTCGTTTGAATTCAGATTCACAAATGAAAAATTTGTATGTGAATTTCATGGAGGAATACGAGTCTCTGGGACACATGAGGGAGATTTGTGACGAAGATTCTAAAAATCCCAGTTACTATATGCCTCATCATGGCGTGTACAGACCTGAAAAATCGACAACTCCATTTCGCGTAGTTTTCAATGCATCTTCGCCTACCTCGAAGGGTCTTTCACTGAACGATATTCTATTAAACGGCGGTTTTATACAGGATGAGCTTTTTTCTATTATTGTGAGATTCCGCACTCATAGATATGCTTTCACGGCCGATATACAGAAGATGTACAGGCAAGTGCTAATTCATCCTGAACACAGAAAATACCAACGTATATTGTGGAAAACGGGAATTAGCAGTCCTGTCAAAACGTATCAATTACAAACCGTTACGTATGGCACAGCCAGTGCATCATTTTTGGCCACGAGAGCCTTGAAGCAACTGGCTTATGATGAAGGTCCTCAGTTTCCATTGGCATCGTCAGCTGTGCTGTCAGATTTTTATGTGGACGACATTTTAAGTGGGAGTAGCAGTTTGAGTAATGCTAAAGAGATGAAAAAGCAATTAATCGAGATGCTTCAGCGATGCGGAATGGTTCTGCATAAGTGGTGCTCCAATAGCGAAGAACTTTGGGAAAATGCATCCAGGAACAGCGAACATTTAATTCAAGATCCTCTCGAGAACTCTACAAAGGCCTTAGGCATGTTTGGAGACCTGTGTCCGACACGTTTTCTTTCAGGGTTTCCCTCAAATTTGGTGATTCCTATACAAAACGAAATGTCTTGTCTTCAATAGCTCAAATTTTTGACCCCATGGGTTTGATTGGGCCGGTAACGACCAAAGCAAAAATATTTATGCAAAGCTTGTGGACTCTTAAGGTCAATTGGAACGGCACATTGCCTGAGAATGTAATCAGCGAATGGAAAAAGTTTATTTCGACGCTTCCAGCAATAGAGGATATTCAAATTCCCAGATACGTGGGATGTGAGGGACGAATAATTCTTCACGGATTTGCAGATTCCAGTTCCCTTGCTTATGGGTGTTCAATCTATCTACAGTGTGTCTCGGCTGATAATATCTCCACGAGATTAGTGTGCAGCAAGTCTCGGGTTGCTCCCATCAAGACTATATCCATACCGAGATTGGAATTGAGCGCTTGTGTTCTTCTTGCCAAGCTCGTGAATAAGCTGCTTCCTGCATTACGCTTGAATGTCGACAAAGTCTTCCTGTGGTCTGACTCCACTATTGCACTGGCTTGGATTCAGAAGTCACCGTCTGCCTTAAAGACGTTCGTTGCTAACAGAGTCTCCTGCATTCAGGACTTGACAAGTCAGTGCCAATGGAATCACGTCGCTTCTGAGCTGAATCCTGCTGATCCTGTTTCCAGGGGATTGTACGCTCATCAGCTGGTCCAGAACTCATTGTGGTGGCACTGCCCACATTTTTTGACCACAAAAACAGACTTTCCCAAGGACATTACAGACATTATTGTAAACTCAGATATTGTTTTAAGTGAAATGAAACCTCAAAAATCTGTTTTTACTGCAATTCTCAATGAGAATGTGTTTCAGAGGGTTATAGATAGGATTAGCAGTTATGTTAAGTTAATTCGTATATTTGGGTTTGTTTACAGGTTCATATATAACTCAAAGAATCCTGAAGGGAAAATTGGCGGTCCTTTGTTGGCCAGGGAATGCAAAATTGCTGAGATACGGATTCTTAGGGGTGTTCAGAGGGAGGGGTTTTCCCAGGAATTAAGAGACATTCAAATGAAACTCTCGGTTTCATCTAAAAGTAAATTAAGGTTCTTAAACCCTTTTTTGGGAGATGGTGAAGTTCTCAGAGTGGGAGGTCGTCTAAAGCATTCCAACTTGAGTTTTGAGTCTAAATTTCCAATAATTTCACCGCAAAAGAAAAAAAAAAGTAATATATGTTTCAATTGTTAAAATATTGCATTGTGTTCAAGAAACAACAGCAAAAAAAAAAGTGTGCAGAAATGTTCATCTGTGAAGCCAAATATAGACTTTAGCACTTCTGTAGCTGTAATGAATGTACAATATTGTAAATTTTTCATCAATAATTTGTGAGTGTTCATGCAGATTGAAATTGAAATTTCAATGGGGGCCGGTATGTTGGATATTGGCAGCTTTAACCCATCTTGGCGAACGCTTGGCTCAGAACTGGCACAACCGGGCAACCCTTCGCTCGTGCTGCTTGCTCATTTCCACACAGTTCAGTTACGGGTTTTTATCTCAGTGTGATTCTTGCACAAATATTGAAAGTTTCAAGGTATATTAAGCACTGTGCATTTTTAGAGTAAAAAGATTCGTTAATGTAGTGTTCAAGTTTTATTCTAGTTGAAAATTTCTAATTGTTTTAAATTGTTTTACAGTCCATTGTTTTTAAATAAAGAAAAATAAAACACCTCCAGCGTGGTGTCTTTGTAAAATCCAGCGCACAACACGTTCTCTTCAGTGAAGTACACTCGTTGACCGTTTTCCAAGTGAACGCTGAGGTGCAAAACAGCAGGAAAACGTTCACGAATGTCAAAACCCAAAATTCGCCATACAGCTTCGTTACTGTTAATGTAACGTTCCATTAGAAATTGTTCAACTTCATTGACAGGTGCATTGACATTGGGATTTGCAAGCCGGAAAACTTGCCATGTCGCTGCCTTTATTTATATATTTACATATGTATTTGATTGCCTTAACTGAATTACAGGACTCTACTTTGATATGCGCGTTGAATGATTTTGAAAGTATCGGGGAGTAGGGCACAACCCATTGGTTATCAATTTCGATATCGACATTATTAATTTTGATAGTTGTTGTATGCCCTCCATCATCTGGTTTTCGTCGTCTATATAGTGGATAACCATCGCCTCCAGTTTGTGTTTCTTTCAACAGCTGACGTGGATAATTTTTGGTGCATTTTCCGTTTTTCATGCATGGCGAATGTGGATTGTGCAGTCCACATGGCCCGTGAATCATATTTTTTTTTTCAATTTCAAATAATCCTGGGTCTTCTTCTGAGTCCGGACTTCAGCACTAATGATATCGCCAATTTGAGTGGGAACAATTTTTTCAACCAACCAAATTAAGATGTGAGCATGTGGCAGACCTCTTTTCTGCCATTCAATTGAATTCATCCAGCAGCGACATTTTCCGTAAATATAGATAGCTCTTAGTGATGAGATCCATGAAACGTATCAATTTTTGTTTGAAAACTCTGGCTATGATATCATGCCGATGGGATGGTTGCTGGCCAGGAAGAAGTAAATCTTTGATTTCATCCCAAGAAGGGTTGCAAGTAAAAGTGATGAAAAGATCTGGACGTCCATACTTCCGAACATATGTCAGAGCATCCTGAGCATATTCTTGAATGTGTCTTGGACTTCCAGTATAGGAAGCCGGAAGTATAACCATTTTTCCAATGTCACCAACTTTTTTATCACTCGCGATTGCATCTCGCAAATGAATATACTCTTCGGCTCGAAGTTTTGTTTGATTGTAACGAATGTAATTGAGTCGCTCGCTTTCGACTTTAGCGTACATGTCGACGATGAATTGTTGAAAAAGTTGTCGACACTTCAAGATGTGGTTGGATTGTTGGACTCGAATCATGATACGGTATGCATAGAAATCCATACAACTTACTTTCTTCGTTGTCGGAGCACCTGTTGCGGGGATGGTTTGATACAATTCGAGATGATATCCGTCTTCTCCTCGAGGAAACAGAATTGGATATTGAAGTGCGTCGTACGATCGATGTGTTTCAGCTACACGTTGCTTGGTTTCATCTCGTTTACTGATAACAATATCTCGCCGGGTAATCTCTGTTCCGAAAATTACAGCTGCTACTTCAGGGGCCTCCAGAGCACTGAAACGTCTTTCATGCTCATTAAACGGATTTTTGTCAGCTCTGATAATGACTTTTAAGTCATCCGCTTTCGCATCGTCCAGTGCGGATTTAAAATCTCTGACCAAACAGTTGTGTTCGTGGAATAATGTTCGTAATTCTGCAGTAATTTCCCTATCTGTTTCCACGCTTAATGTGCATCGTCGATCAATCTCTTTCTCCACATTGTCCATAAAATAAATTTGTAAAAACCCCGGATCTTGTTCGGGTACTCGAAGAAGTGAACCAATCTGATGATACACTTGTCCTTGCACTTTGAATGAGGGCATAAACGTATCATATCTTACAATATTAGTCGCTCCAAATGATGTCATTTAAAAACATCAGTTATATTTTCGAATGTGCTGTAGAAAGTGCTTGGACTCTCGAATAATTCCAGCCAAGTCTAAGTCAGAGGTGGTTCTGGCGGGTCAAGCAGCGGTGGTAAAATGACTTTGCCATTGTAGCAACACAAACTTGGCATCTGTTTCTCAAATTTCAAAGCGCGACAATGTGTGCAAAATGCAGCCATTGGACCAATGGCAACATCACGATGCATTCTGTAATCGAAGTCTTATTGCATAGCTGCCAACTCTTCCGGTTTTTCCGGAAGATTTTCCACCACTAATTTTTACTTAGGAATTTCAGCTTAAAATAAGTCCAAAATTTTATTGTAAAATAAAACTGCTTGAAGATAGTGGTGAAAAATGTTCCGGAAAAACCGGAAGAGTTGGCAGCTATGTTATTGTAATTAAAAGACGCTTTCTTTAGATCAAATCTAGTTCTTGATCTGGTCTGTCATAAGCGTTGCGTTTCACATCGTATGTCACGTTCTTCGGATGTTTCAGCAGCTCTTAAAGTAGAGGCTCTGTTCTTTTTAGTTTCCAGGCGTTTCTCTCGCTCCTCAAATGTTTCAGTAGCTCTTGAAGTAGAGGCTGTGATCCTGTTAGTTTCCAGGCGTTTCTCTCGCTCTTCAAATGCTTCCGCTGCTCTTGAAGTAGAGGCTCTGGTCCTGTTAGTTTCCAGGCGTTTTTCTCTCTCTTAAAATGTTTCAGCATCTCTTGAAGTAGAGGCTCTGTTCCGCTTAGTTTCCAGGCGTGCCTCTCGCTCTTCAAATGTTTCAGCAGCTCTTGAATTCGAAAATCTGTTCAGCTTAGTTTCCAGGCGTGCCTCTCGCTCTTCAAATGTTTCAGCAACTCTTGAATTCGAAAATCTGATCCGTTTAATTTCCAGGCGTGTCTCTCGTTCTTCAAATGTTTCAACAGCTTTACTGGCGGATAGCTGCCACGCATTTCTGGTTGATCTTCATAGGTTTGATTTTTTGCGTGGCATTTCAAATAATTACCAATTACTAATCACAGTTTGCCATAAAAACGCAAATAAACATACTGGCTATCACTGTAACTTGTTTTAGTCAAATTTTCGAAGATTATAACTTCGAACAAATTACAGACGATTTTCATTTTTTTTTCTATACCAATAAACAGACGATAATGTGTTCTACTACCGTTCTAACAAATTCCGAAAACTGCGTAATCAAGAAACGGTTTCAATAATGCAATTCACTTAATCCAGATGCTAAGTAGCAGACGATTTTATTTTTCCCCTTCCCGTCCCATTCAGTTGAGCTGTAACGCGATTTACCTTCACTTTGTTAACTGTTCCATTTCGTCTACATGTATGTTTAATTATCGAAATGAGCATTAGAATTGTGTGTTTAAGAACGCTTATTTAAAGAAATAAAACCACCAACGCAGCCTTTAGCCCTGTTGTATAATTTTCGCCTTCCAAAAATTGTATATTCGCACGTATATTCACATTTAATGAATTACAATTTGTGTGGTGGTAATAATTTTTTACATTCTCTTAGAATTAGCTAATACTATGTCATAAGAATTGATGTAAAAGGTAATCTATGGATCAAAATAGGACGGTGGGTCTCGACAAAACTCGTGCCCGGCTTTTTCTTTAAGTCGTGCTCAAAAATTCATCGAATTTCTTTTCAATCTAACGCCAAGAGCTACATTTGTTGAGTTTGGTTTTACCTTCAATCACGCGAGTTTGAGATGATCGGTTTCATGTTATGTTATGAAAATTCTTGAAAAGGGAATGAATTAATTGCACTGGGTGAGTTGTAGCGGTGATGAATTTAATCCACGGGCGAGCCGCACCTGCGAAATGAAGGGGAAGGGAAGAATTATAGGGGCACTCTACGGTCTTGCAAAGGGCAACGGTAGCATATTTTAGAGGGCCCACAATTTTTATCAAAATCACTTGAACGGTATTTTCATTGCAAGCGGTTGAACGCAATAGCATTCGACGTTCTGCAGCGCCATGTAGCGGCAAGTTGTAGCAAAATGGATAGTGTTAAAATAGTCTACGTCCTCAAATATCCGAGTGTACTAATTTTCATCAAAATGAGTTAAATGGTATTTTCACAGCAAGCGCTTAAAAGAAATAGAATTCGACATACTGCAGCACCATCTAGCAGAAGATATATAGCAAAATGGCTAGTGTAAAAACATTCTCCGTGTTCAAATGTCCACAAATAACCAATTTTCATCAAAATCAGTTGAGCGGTACCTTCATAGCAAGCGGTCGAACGGAATAAATTCGACGTTCTGCAGCGCCATCTAGCGGAATGGATAGTGTAAAAATATTCTTCGTGTTCCAGTATCCATAAATGGCAATTTTCACCAAAATTGGTAGAATGGTATTTTCATAGCAAGAGGTCCAACGGAATAGAATTCGACGCCCTACAGCGCCACCTAGCGGCAAGTTTTAGCAAAATGGATTTCGTAAAAATATTCTACGTGTTCAAATATCCATCAGTACCAATTTTCGTCAAGATAGGTCAAACACTATTTTCATAGCAAGCGGTTGAATAGAATTAGACGTTCTGCAGCGCCATCTAGCGGAGAGCTAGAGGAAAATGGATAGCATGAAAACCTTCTTCGTGTTCAAATATCCATAAATGGAAATTTTCATGAAAATTGGTTGAATGGTATTTTCACAGCAAGCGGTCCAACAGAATAGAATTCGATGTACTGCAGTGCACCTAGCGGCAAGTCATACCAAAATGGATTGCGTAAAAATATTCTCCGTGTTCAAATATCCATACGTACCAATTTTCGTCAAGATAGGTTTAACGGTATTTTCATAGCAAGCGGTTGAATAGAATTCGACGTTCTGCAGCGCCATCTAGCGGCGAGCTAGAGTAAAATGGATAGTATAAAAACCTTCTCCGTGACCACGAAGGTAAATGTATAGGAGGGGACACTTCTCTTAGAAAGTTGGATAACGCTGTTGTTGCAAACAGATGGCGCTACGCACACTGGGTAACTGCGCATCTCCTGCTTCTGCGCATCTCAGGTTGTTTATATTTCCATCGAGGCGAAGTAAATGGAGATCGCCGAATTAGCAGAACTTTAAAAAATTAAATATATAGACTTATGAACGTCGGATTTAATAATTTCTGGCTTCAGGTGTGTTTTAATTATATTTGTCTTAGAATACTATTTCGTAATTAATACAGGGAATAATTTCGAAGCGAAGTAATATTAAGTATGTAATGCCGTGTTATTATTTTGCCCAAAAGTTGTATTTTAAGAAATAGTAGTAAATTTACAAGAATGTAGTATGTGTGAATGCAATATTTAAAAAGTATTTATTTATAATGATGATCACACTCAAACACAAGCGCGTAGCCAGGAAAATTTTTCGGGGGGGGGATATGAACTTATATCTGTATAAATAGACGGAATTTCATCACTAATCCAAAAATTTCGGGGGGGGGATATATCCCGATATCCCCCCCTGGCTACGCCCCTGCTCAAACAAGCAGTATTTACATTTATTTCATGCTGTGACAAATTTTAACACTGCTTTAAATTGCAGCTAAAAACTCACATTAAAATATTAAATTCATGTTACATAAAGAACTCAGTAATGAATTCTTAGCCATTTTCTAATGTAAATATATACCGTGGCAGACGAAAACTTCTTTTCTGTGAGCGATTTACGCACTCGTTAACAAATATAAATTCAATATTTTAATTATCTTAAGATAGAACATTTTTTTTTCATTTGTTACTAAGGCAACCATGTAAGCAAAAAGCAAAAAAAATAATTTAAATTTAGTGTTCGCGTTAATAATCTCGTTCACGTGTTAGGTAGGAAAATTAAAAACAAGTAAAAATTAGTTATCAATCAGCACGGGAAATGCTTTATTCTTTTGCCGCTAGGATCGCTGCACGTCACTAGATTTCCAATGTTTACATAATTGAAACTTATTTGGGGTACCAAAAGTTTAACATTACAGCTATGGAGAGTGTCCACTCCTATAGTATATCTCCGTGTCCGTGACAAAAGACTTAAGTTTACCAAATTTCATGGTGATCGGTCAAATGGTTTTGGAGTTTTTCAACGTCATACACACCCACAAACATTCATTTTTATATATATAGATAATAATCTACAATATAATTAGGTAATAATCCGACAACGATCTAGTGGATTCCTCAAATTGCGCCAAAAGTCACCAATGTTGGCGACTTTTGATATAAATTGCCAAATATGGTACGAAAAATAGTTTTAAAAATGAACCGTGGTTGATGGTATTTTCATTATTTGGCGCTAAATCGAAAAATATCTAACATGATAATATTAAGCTATGACGATTTCATTGGGAATTTTGAAAATTTGTTACTGGCGCTGTAATCAACCGATTTAGTGTGTTCTGTTTTGTTAAGGAATGGCTAAGGCTATCTGCATTGGAGTGAGAGGGGCGTTGCGTAAGTGGAGTTTCTCCGACCGACGGAAATCCGTTATGTTTAAGAACCCTAAACGGGTTAACGGATTTACACGGAACAAACTTGCGAAAATTGATTTATCAGGGCTTGGAAAATGAATTTTAGAATGCTAACCCTTAAAAAGAATAAGTTTCTGGTTCTCCGTGTTCATCCGATACCGTTATGTTATATAAATGAATATTTATATTTTTAACGTGCCGACAAGTTTGAATTATTTCAGTTTGTTTGTCCATTCTATTCTTCACACGTCCAGTGTTCTAACTGTCATAAATAAACACCGATATGCACGATTTTTTTTTCTATCTATAGTACCGTGTACCCTATTGAAAATAGTGTAAGTAGCATTTATAGTTCTTTTACAGGAGAAAAAAAATCAAATACATCGCACTGTATGGGCAGTCATTCTTGAAAACGTATTTTAGAGATTCGGTTTTTTGAAAGAAAACAATGTTGGCATACATAATATTAAGGCTCTCAAAGTCACGCTATCCATTGAAAATATTGTCTGTATTAATAATAGTTCTTCTACAGGAACACTCAAAAGAATTCCAATACGTTACAATTTGTGGCATTTGAGAGACACTAATGCATTTCTAGCACGAGATGATGAGTATAAATTTTTAAATGTTTCAGTTAAACGATGGATTTTTTTAAAATCTCTTTTGGAAGGTCTCATAAAATTGTACATATAGTGATAATAAAGCATTCTCTTATCTTCGAAATCTCGCCAGATTTAAGGAAAATATATTGCCAATTTGGCACAAAAATATTGATGTGTTGGAAAGTGTTTTATAATCAATGCGTTTGGCATGATTTATCTTTCTTGTTTATTGCAGCAGAAGAAAAGGAAACATTGAACATATCAAATATTTGTGCACACTATTGAGTAATGTGGGTCATCTCGATATTCCGTATGTGAAGAAATGTCCGAAACTCGTATTTCCATTCTAGATTGATCACAGATTATCTCAAATTAATATATGGTACTGCAGATAAAGAAAATTTTTATAAATCTCTTTGCTGGTGTATTTTACATTGCTTAGTGGCTATACAGATCACCCTCAAGCATTTTGAAACTTTCACTTGTATTCTTGTTGTTTTGACTGAGTAAACTAAACATCAACTGTCAACAAATTCTGAAATTAAATAGATCTAGAGCTTAAGGAGGTTTGTTTTAGTAACCATGTGGAACTCTTGGGGGTACCTGTTAGTGATGCCATCATCTGATTATTTAAATGAACCTCTGTACTCGTTCTTAATCTGTTTGGTTTCAGAATAGGCTGGTAGTTTAAATACTGCATGTTTTGTGTGAACAGACCACATTTCACAGCAACGAAAGCAAGAATTAAAAAATGCACGGGGTTAAATATTACTTGCACGATTGCTATGTAAAATTTATTTTCCAGCATTTATCGATCATTCTGAACATGCCAATAATCGAACATAGCCCAGAAATGGATATCTAACAAGTTCTGGATATGAAATAAGTATCAATTTCTGATCACTGGGATATTTTGGATATGAAAAAAATATCAATTTCTGAGACATTTCGGATCTTCTGGAAGTTTAACTACTATAACTATGCCACATAAATACGTATCTCTTATAGGCCTGGATATTATAGATGTTATTTACTCATTAGAGAGATCACACCTCAAATCTCTAATAGAGGAATCTATTTTATGTGATCTGGAAGATCTTGGACTTCTAATAGATATACCCATTATCCATGGACAAACTTTTCCTGTGCGTTTAAATGAGGCAAAAATATTTACTTGCACGATACGAAAAATATTTTCAAGACGCGCGATAGTGTAGATACATTTTAAATATATTTAATTTAAATTCAATAGCAATAAAGTTTTATAATTTTGACAATATAATGTTTAAATATCAACTTTCTACTTTTTATCAATACTAGTTTTATCCCCAGTGTACACTGAGGAAATAACACTGAGTAAATATTAACTAAAAAAATCAAAGATGACATAAAATGACGTTTAAGTAATTACCAATATTGGATATATTTCCAATGTATAGCCAATACTATTAATGCACTTTAAATATATCTGGGCCAAACATTAACTTTGCTACCTTACGAATACTCATTTTTGTCTTCAAATTTTTTTTAACAATATTGAATTACTATTTAAAGATTTATCAGTTGTAGGACTACTTCAAAAATATTGGCAACATACGCCCAATATTAAGAATATATTTTTTGTATGTTAAATTCAGTAGTAAAAGATTAACATTATTTTGAGAATTTATCAGAACTAAATAATAATTTTTACCAATATTGGAATTTTATTTACCAGTATTGGAAATTGTGTTTATTCTCACTTACTACTTTGAACCAGTATTGGTTTTTGATATCAATGCTTTCACAATATTGAGTTAATATTTAAAAGTTTATTGGTAGTGAGACTACTTCAGAAATATTCTCAATATATATTAATATTTAAATGCAATTCACATCTTAATTTAAATTTTAGAAATAATAATAATAATATTTTGAGCATAAATCAGGGCTAAACGCTTATTTTTACCAATATTGGAAATGGTTTTTAATCTCAAAGTATTCACATATTATGTAAATTTTAATATTTAAAAGTAATTACTTAATAATGTTGGAAATATTTCAAATATACACCCAATATCATTCATACATTTCAAATATTTTAAGATTCAATAGTATTAAAACTGGTAAAATTTGACTGGAAATACACAAAGTATTAAATTTCTAATATTGGATTTCATTTTCGATGAATTCACAAGATTGGGTAAACGTTGATGCTATATGGAAAATATCTTTTAATATTTCAGAAACATCTAAAAAATAATTATAATCTATGCTTTTACCTGATACTTTCTTATATATATATATATATATATATATATATATATCTAACATTACAGGTCAAAAGCCCATGAAAATCCAATATTTCTGGAACTACGCAGTTTAATTCAGTTGGAACAAAGAAATCCGCGTTCAAAAACTGCAATTACTACACGGTCCCTTGCAATTCCTTTGTAACTTTGTAGACGGTCCCGGCAGCCAGCCACAAAGGCGTCTTAAAAGTCATAACAAACCCTGGAAATACCGGTGGCCAGTTTTAGCTTTTGGCCAATGGTTGCAACGCGTTCGAGGTCATGCAACACGTCGTCAAAAGGTTTTAAAAGGACCTGCAACAGGTCAGGAGAAGACTTTCCGCGTGACGCAGCTGCCTAAGAAAGATGTATCCAGTCATCAAATAAAATCAAGTAATCGCAATTTGACTCCGACTCCTTTTATCCAACGGCCGCCGTGAAGCGTGCCCAAGGATTTCCGCCGAGCGCTCCCGGCCAACGACGATCGGCCGCCAACAGCCTCGACCCATCCGGCCCGGATTCCGCAATGACGACTCTAATCCAGAGTCCCAAGCCGCCCAATACCCAACGCCAGGAGACCTGAACACCCTTGCCATGCCTCTCCCTCTGGTCCACGACTACACAGCAATCCCGTAGCGCCCTAAATCTACATATATATATATATATATATATATATATATATATATATATATATATGTAGATATATATATATATATATGTGATATATATGTCATATATATATATATATATATATATATACCGGGTGCCATAATTAAACTGACAGTGCTCACAGTGTTCTGTAGCGTGATCTATTTGCGAGAATGACGCCACATTTTGTAGGAAGATTAAACAAGACGGGGGACGAAGGATTCCGCGAAAAAAATAGTTCCGAAAGTCACCGCTAGGGGAATATTTGGCGCTGTGTAATAGAAAATAGAGTGTTAACAAATGCAAATCAATACGGAATAAAATTACCTTTTACTATGCATTCAAATGAGGTTCAATGTGGCTGCCGTTGTTGTGGACCACATATTGCATTCTGTGCACACTATGCATAACAGCAGAAAGTAACATGTCTGTAGGAATCTCCCGTACAGTCCGTGATATGTTATCCTTCAACGTAGCCATGTCCTGGACCACTCCTTGATAGACCTTGGACTTAAGGTAACCCCATAGCCAGAAGTCGCATGGGGTAAGATCGGGCGAGGTGGCCATGCAGTTGAAAAGTAGCGGCTAATGACTCTTGCTGTTGTGAATTTCTGTCGTAGCAGCTGTGTCACCAGTACAGCAACGTGTGGAGGGGCTCCATCGTGCATGAAAATGATTTCCCCCAGGCATTGTCTTTGCTGAAGTGCCGGAATGACAAAGCTGTTCAACATGTGGCGATATTTCTCTCCGGTAACAGAACAGGTTTCCGGTCCTGTCGGGGTAATGTTCTCATAGAAGAATGGACCGACGATAAATTCCGCTGTGGACCCACACCAAACAGTTACCTTTGGTGAATGTAAGGGCATTGCTGTGACTGCATGTGGTGATTTGTCATCCCAAATTCGGCAGTTCTGGGTATTGACAGTTCCATTCAGGTAAAAGTGGGCCTCGTCTCCCCATAAGATTTTCCACGGCCAAGCATCATCCACCTCTATTCTGGCAAGAAAGGTGAGAGCAAAAGTCAATCGCTTATCATGGTACGGGGTACAGTAACTCCTGTACATGGCTGATCTTGTACGGATAGAAATGGATAATCTTGCGTAAGATTTTCCATACCGTACTGTAAGGTATATCCATATTCCGAGCTACTCCACGAGCTCTAGAGGTGGCAGCATTGCCTGGTCCTCTGTCGGCAATCGCCGTGGAAACTGCTTCGATTGTATCCTGTGGTAGAGGATTTCGTCCTCTGCCTGACTGAACCTTCAGAGAGCCTGTTTTCTCAAACGTCGCAACCATTGCTTTTAGCCCATTAACTGACAAAGGACCGTTACCTTTACGCATTTTTTTGTACGTTCTAAAAGCACAAAGAGCGGCTGACGTGTTGCACTGGTTCAGGTAAAAGAATTTGACCAGCAACGCACGCTCGACTGAAGAAGGAAACATTGCACATAAACTTTCAATCCGATTGATTCGAAACGAACACATTGCCTTTTAAAACCCAAGCAACTGGCACTGTGCCAATGGATGTAACGTGAAATTTGAATAAAGAACTTCTTCTGCTCAGCGTAACGTGATATTGCAGATCACGAGACTATCGGCGTTTATGTAGATTTTACGCTTTTTTAAAAGTGTTGCCATATTGCACTTGATCTAAATCAGAAAATGTGCATAAAAAAGGTAATTTTATTCCGTATTAATTTGCATTTGTTAACACTCTATTTTCTATTACACAACGCCAAATATTCCCCTAGCGGTGACTTTTGGAACTATTTTTTTTCGCGGAATCCTTCGTCCCCCGTCTTGTTTAATCTTCCTACAAAATGTGGCGTCATTCTCGCAAATAGATCGCGCTACAGAACACTGTGAGTACTGTCAGTTTAATTATGGCCACCCTGTATATATATATATATATATATAAGGAATTATTTTAATTTTCATAAAATTGTGATAGTCAGAAGCAAGGCATACTGAAGGAATAAATCCAGGGCCGTTCCCAGAAAAAGATTTAGGGGAGTGTCCAAATGGTGGAAAAAGCAGACTTTTTCACAAAAAAACGTCATTATTATTTTATTAACAAAAATCGATTTTTTAGGGGGCGAGGTTCCAAACCCCTGGATACAGCCTTGAATAAATCACCCTATAAAAAGTGCTGGTCACTCTTAAAAACGGTGATAAGTCACTTGAGATTAGAGTGGTTCACTCTTTAAGGGATGGCGTGTTGCCATCCTTTCCTTAGAGTGAGGCTCTCTTTCCCGGAGTGCGATTTTGAATTCTCACTCCTAATTCAGATTCAGAAATGGCACTCCTCGGAAAAGTGCTTTTTGACTCTATGGCGGTTGGCTGATTTTTGGCACGAAGGTAGGGTGACATATCACTCCTCAGCACTGGTTTTTCACTCTTGATTATTTAGAGAGCAATGCATAAGCCCCCTAACCCCTTAACTGGATCCACCACCATTTCGTATTTTAATTATGGCAGTATTACTATAAATAGGCACTAAGCCGGCACTGTGCCATTATATTACAACATTGTTTAGATACTAGGCCAATGCCTTTATTTTCAATAATAACCCGCACCCTGCCGTTTCAATTTAGGTATTCTAAACTTAATGGTCCAGTGCCTTTATTGTAAATGATGGCCGACACGTGCCATAGTGCCCATGGAGTGCCGTTGCCTTTTCGAACTTCAGGCTACGTATTTCTCAGTCGACCACTTTTGTTCCAATTCAGTAGTGATTCAGTAGTGATTGTTACGTTTCAGTAGTGAGTTACGATACGATACTTCTTGTAGTGCCGTGCCGGTGCTAGACGTAACGACAGAATGGCACTGGCAAGTGCCACTGAGAGTAGGTGAGTGTTTGCTGGGCAGCTAGTAAGATACTCCCCATACAGTCATGAGGTGATTTACAAAATTTCAGCTTGCCATCATAAAAAGTCTCAGGGATATGAAGATAAACATATGGTGACTTAATCACTTTTCAATGGCTCTCGAAGGAGAAAAAATGACGTGATCGCATTTCAGGGATGTTTCAGAAATTACGAAAGAAAATCATATCTTGCACTCTAGCAATAGTAATCAACTTGGATATTCAAATTGATGTACAGCCCCTGATTATGTTCTATGTAAGATTTCTCCCAGAGTTTTTATGATGAAAGGCTGAAATTTGTGCATCACCTCATGAGTGTATGTGCTGATTTTACAAATTGGAATTTTTTTTTGTTTGTATTAGGGCTATATACAAATTCCAAAAGTGTAACTTTTCTTCAAGTTAAGGAGAAGAATTTTTTTCTTAACGTAGCCTTTTCCCCTACTTTATTTTGAACATTTTTTCGATTTGCATTTCTCGCTTATTTTTAATAGATAAAGAATGAAAAAGAATGAAGATAAAGTTGTACTTGAAATTCCAAGTATGAGGCATAATTTGCTTTAGGATAAAAACGAAAAAGTTCGTATTTTATTCCTGAACTGAAGGTAAGCTTATTAAACTGAAGGTGCATTAACGTATTGCATTTATACTGCATTTTTCATTTTTTTAAAATTCATTTTACAATACTTTTACTTAATATGATTTGAATCAATTTGCTTTACCACGTTTAAATTTTTAGACTTCAGGGTTAAGTATAAAGTATTCGAAGCTTATCTGTCACGGGTAATGCTCTAAGTAGGGTTTTTAAAGACGTCTTGGATATTATTTACATGGCATCCCGGAAAAATGATTTAAATGCACTTATGCTGTCGTCTCCGCACAAGCCTACAGGTGCTCGAGCATGAGCGCTGGCAGCATAGGGCAATGGGGGTGGGGCAATGGACCCTCCTGGATTTTTGTATGCAGTGTTTTCCCTTGCTTTTTTCTCTTTCCAACATGGTAATCATACGTTGAAATTGTCTTTGCCCCCCCCCCCGGGAAATATTCTGCCGGCGCCCATGTGTTCGAGTCCGGGTGAATTATAACATCACACAAACAGAAACCAAACGCAATTAATTTTTTAAGTAAAACTTCTTTAGTCGCGACTAGGGAGTAATTCAGATTTTTTTTTCTGACGGAAGGAACGCTCAGTAAAGGAAGTGACGTATATTTCATATACTCCACACCAAGTGCGCCTGAAAAAGAAGAATCACAGAAAACCGACATTTTCGACCGCTCGCTGCTTTCGTCGACTTCATCGTGAAAAAATACGCGCAACCTGTTAGGGAAAGAAACGGCGAGAAGAACAGTCAAGAGCCGTATCTTTGAGACATCAATCTTTATTTATATATCAATAAGCGGTTTGAATGTACAGCTGCGGGAAAAGAAAGTCCCACTTGTACTGCTTTCGGCCGTCGTTCGCCGTACAGCAAAGTTACAGATACCAATCGTTTACGATTGACGCACACTTTAACCCATTTATGTCTAACGTCCCTTTTTTGGGACGGCATTATCGCTATCAGTCGAAAACGTTATTTATTTTTCCTAGCCTTTATTCACGAGTATTGAACCTCAACTCCACAAAATATTTTAACATGACCTAGTAGGATGTTGACACTTCAATTTTTATACATAAAGATTTTTAAAGAAATCATCCCTTGTTCAAGAAGTTGACATCAGAAATGTATCTATTACTGCTGATATTGGCGAAAATCGAAGAAAGTCGCAAAAATATCTAGGCACAAATGGGTTAATTTGCTATGCATAAAAATTGCATAAGGGACCATCTACATTTTAAAATTCGCACCAACTTTTTTTTTCTCAATAGCAACCCCTATATTTCACTTCATATTTCAAAAATTTAGCTCATTTTAACCCCGGACACCAATTTTCAATAAATTTGGACAGAGAATGAGTGAGTTATGAGCACTCAAAATCCCCCTCCCCCTATGTTAAAATATTTTTTCATACTTCAATTCATATCTCATATAATATGGGTAGTAAGAAGCTGATTTTTATTCGTACTATTAGAACTAAACGACCCAAACATAATTTAATTTTATTATGATTTTTAATAAATTATTAATATGAATTATGAATTATTAAATTAATATTCAGAAAAATTATGAATAGCGACCTAGCCAAATTTCGATGGAAATAGATGCAAAAAGTGATTTTACATGGCTGTACAAAATTTCAAATTTTTACGTTCAGTAGTTTAATTTATATTAAATAAAATGTGTTATTTTCCTGAGTTAAGGGGCCATATATAAATTTATTAAGTCACAATTTTTTGAAAATTGCATAAAATAAATGTAAATTAGGTTTCTTTTGTGCAAAAACAGTAAAAGATAGCGGTATTGAAAAAATATCAAATTTAGAAGCAAATAAATTGAGGTTTTTATATTTCGATGGTGATTCTATAAAGCGTCTATTGTTGCGTCCGCTACTGTGTCCCACCAAATAAAATGTTTTCCATGCGTAGAATTAGATACAGTAGATGTATGTCTTCCAATACAACGTCCTACTTCAGAAAAACTAACATTCTCAACATTCCAGGCATTAATTTGACTTTTTTAATATTGGAAACATCAGGTCTTTGGACTTCCCCATACTTTATCAAACATTCAAAACCACGTTTCAGTAGTTTAATTTATATAAAATAAAATGTGTTATTTTCATGAGTTAAGGGACCATATATAAATTTATTAAGTGAAAATTTTTTGAAAATTGCATAAAATAAACGTAAATTAGATTTATTTTGTTCAAAAACACAGTAAAAGATACCAGTATTAAAAATATCAAATTTTGAAGCAAATAAATTAGAGATTTTACAGTTTGATGGACATTCTATAAAGCGTGCATTGTTGCGTCCGCTACCATATTCCCCCAAATAAAATATTTTCCAGCTATAGAATTAGATGCAGTAGATGTATGTCTTCTAATACAACGTCCTATTTCTGAAAAACTATCATCCCCAACTTTCCAGGCATGAATGTGACCTTTTTTAATATGGGAAACATTAGGTCTTTGGACTTCCCCATACTTTATCAAACATTCAAAATCACGTTTTTCTGTTTAAATTTTCATCCAACTATAAATTAAAATACCGCCAAAAGTCTTATAAGAATATTGCACATTACAGACGATAGTATTAAATGAAGGAAGTGAAATAACAAACACGGTGATAATATTGGGTCGGCAAAAAAGTAATTGCGTTTTTTACATGAAATTCAAACAAATAAATTTTCTACCAGGAAATCATTCTTCAAGTTCAACCATAGCTGAGTAATATTCAAGCTTTTAGTCAGAAGAGCAGAGAGAAGCCTCTCACTCCTGCCAACATATCAGCTGTCTAAGAGAATCATCAAGGGAAATACTAAATAACAATTTCAAAATTCCAAAGATTTTTTAAATCGTGAGCAGTCATTTTGCATTTTCCCCTTAAATCATGTGAACGAACTAAGGAAGTTATGAACTCAAGGGTCATTTGGAACACAGACTAAAGATTCTAATTTCTAACCTTGATATTCTCAGTAAAAAAACTTTAAGAGAGATGGAAACAATATTTTCCGTGAAAATAATATTAATTTCTTTTAACTCTCGCGAGCGAAATTAATGAAAGGCGAAAAGTTCGGAACCAACAAATAGCGTTTTTCAATTTGCAGAAAGTCCCTTAAAAACGCGCAAAAATGAATTCGCAATATCTCCGGAAATTATTCGCAATATCTCCGGAAATTGGTGAATATTTAGGGTAATTTGAAGGTTTTCTTTCATTTAATAAAGTCAAAATATGGCGTTGCCATTGAGAAAACTGAAGTTGATGCAGAATTAAATATGAAGACGGCCCCTTATGCAAATTAAATTAATTGTAACTTAAAGTACGCGTTATTTGCAAACGAAGTGTATATATATCTTTCTGCACGACGAACAACGGCGAAATAAAGAGCAAGTGGGACTTTTTTTTCCGCAGCTGTACATCCAACATAATATTTTATATGTAATCCCAACCTCACAGGAGGTTCTCGATAATCCTTATTTTTAGATGAATGATATACATCGTTTTGGAAAAGCACAAAGAAATGGAACCTGCCTGCAATCGAACCGGCACAGTAGATGGAAACGTCAGTTTAAGAGCACTTTTCCTGGATTCTAACCCAACTTCAAGACCGAACAAGGGGATGGAACACCACAATTAAACGGACAGTGACTGCAAACGAACCTACACAGCAGAGGGACATTTCGTTTAAGAACACTGTTGGAGGATTATACTTCGATCCCACGAAGGTAAATTTATAGGAGGGGAGGGGACAATTCTCTTAGAAAGTTCGATAAGGCCGTTGTTGCAAACATATTGCGCTACGCACACTGAGTAACTGCGCATCTCAGGTTGTTTATATTTCCATCGAGGCGATAAATAGATATCCTTGAATCAGAACTTCAAAAAATTAAATACATAGACTTATGAACGTGATATATAGTAATTATTGGCTTCAGATGTATTTTAATTACATAATTGTCTTATAATACTATTTCGTAATGAATATAGGTAATAGTTTCGCAGAGAAGTGATATTATTATTTGTCAAATGCCAGTTACATTGGCCGCTAGGGCATTAAACTCCTAAATATTATGTATGTCATGTCTGTTATTATTTTGCCCAAAAGCTGTATTTTAAGAAATGTTAGTAAATTTAGAAGAATGTAGTTTGTGTGAACGCGATATTTATAATGATATATATAATGTAATGATATACAGGGTGAATCTAAACTCTTGGACAAAACTTTAAGAGGTTATAGGGCACATAATAAGGAATCAGAATCACATAGCAATGTGGGGTCGGCAACATCGTCTACATGTATCTGTTAATGATCACTTTGGAAAAAATGTTGAAACAACAGTACACTTTCCGACCATTGTTCATTAGAAAGTAATGTATTTTTCTCCGAAAACAGAAGACTAAAATTCATAGTTTAAAATTTCACGAATGAAATTTTTGGAGACAAGCCTATTGTTTATTAAACTTGGTTAGGAAATTAGACGAACACTTCAATACTTTTCACAAAGGGACGGCGTTTTTGACCCCACATTGCTGTGTGATTCTGATTCCTTATTATGTGCCCTATCACTCCTTAAAGTTTTGCCCAAGAGTTTAGATTCACCCTGTATATATTTATATATAATAATGATATATTTATATATATTCATAATGAAATATATACAACGGTTTAAGAATACGGGTATGTAACACCACAAAGGAACAACACTGGTTGCAAACGGTTTAAGAACAAAATAAAGGAATAGCAAATGGACACTTCATGGATTCTAACCCAACCTCAAGACGGAGCAAGCAACGGTTTAACACGGGGATGGAATACCACAAAGAAACATACTCTGGCTGCAAGCAATCCCAAACAATTTACAGAACCTGCAGTTTAAAAACATAGATACAGAATAATAATTCGAAACCTACCAGCAGACGAAATAAACGCTTAAGAACACTGTGATAGAAACACACACACACACACACACACACACAAAATTTACACTACCTGCATTCAAACCCAACAAACAGAGAAAAACATCAGTTAAAGAACACAGTTAAAGTATAATACTAGACTTTGGACATTCCCCTGTCCAAACCCAACGTCCAGATGGAACAATGGTATAAGAAAACAGTTAAAGAATAGTACTACAACATGGACACTTCCTGGATTCTTAGTAATTATCATGAATTACCGATGATTCTTACTGGAGAATTTAATGTTAATTTTCGCTCTCAAGAATCTCAGCCGTTAGTTGATTTTTTAAAAGAAAAATTTGATCTAACTATGAATACGTCTCGACTTCAATCAACAACGCGTTTCGGTACAATGATAGATGCTGTATTTTCAAGAAAATTAGCAAATGTAGAGAGTAAAATTTATGTTTCACATTATAGTTACCACAAACCTATAATTTTATACATAAAAAATTATGATGACATTCAAGTACCTATTTCCAATGAATAATATGAATATGGCATTTATATAAATTTTGTAAAGTACATGAATAATAAATATAACTAAATTATAATATGATATTTATTTTAAGTTAAAGTTTAATCATTTCAGTGATATGTGCCGTAAACGTCAAAGAAGTTTTATTTCAATCGCGCGTAAAGATTACACGCACACACTTTTTTATTAATGTTTGTTTAATGCTGAGTGCAATGAAAGTGTTGAAAATTTTTGAAAATGAAAATACATTTTTTACGTTTTATCTTTAAAACGTAAAAGTATTGTGAATTTCAAAAATTTCATTATCATAAATGTAAAGTATGCATATGTATACCTACACACATACATACATGTGTGTATTAATGTATGCATGCATAGATATACCGGGTTGTCATTAAAAGACTTCCCCGATATATGGACCTCCAGCCGCCGTTCCATTCAACCAATCGAGATGAGATTTCAGATATAGTTATTCAGAGGTATGCGCTCGAGTTTGGGATTTTTTGAAACAATTGAGCTCTCCCGGTTAAAGTTACAGTGAACAAATTTCGAATATTACCAATGACAACACCCACTTTTTTCCCGCAAAAGTTGATCAGCGCATTGAAAAATCATAAATGGCGTTCGAACGATACACGTATGAGGAAAATTGGCGGCGTAAAACAGTTGTAAAGAAAAATATTGTAAAGAACTAAAATCGAAACAGAGAGAAAGTTATTGACACAGTTCGCATTAATTCACTGGTATAGACAGTAGAAATGTTGAGCTAACAGAAGGGCACCTGAAAACTCTTAATTCCAATAAAAAAACTTCCTTCTCCTCTATTAAACTGTCATTGGTTCGTTACAATGTTCTTTGGAAATGTTTTATGACACCAACTTTCGTCATACATGTATCGCTCTAACGCCTTTCATGATTTTTCAATGCGCCGGTCGACTTTAGCAGACAAAACGTGGTTTTTACCACTGGGAAATTTTGAAATATTTTCACTGTAACCGTAACCATGAGAGCTCTGTTTTTTTAAACAACCCCTATCTCCAGTGCATACTTCTGAATAACTATATCTAAAATCTTACCTAGACTGGTTGAACGGAACGGCAGCTAGAGGTCCATATATGGAGGATTTTTTTTTTTTTTTTTTTTTATGACCAACCTGTATAAGTACATAAACAAATTTAAAGGACCCTGTCAGCGGAGGAGGGGTGGGAGTGGAGGGGCCAGTTTCATTCCTGCCCCTGGGTCCCGCCAAGTGAAGTTACGACACTGCTCCTAGGAAGAGGAGATTCCACATTATTCTAATCAGTACTAAATGAGAATAATCTGAATGATCTAATTTCTTTAAAAAAATAATCTAAATTTTGTGTGTCTGTGTGAAAAAGTTCCTTTTTCTTGCCCTTATCAAAACTGCTGGAGCATCAAGATATAATTTCTAATTTCTAATGCCCCTTTGAAGTGGGGAAAAGAGTAAAATGGTATACCGAGAGCTCTAATCTAGGCCTTACTGGTTTCCCCCTTCATAGCCTCAAGGCTTGTGATCTCTTCTCCTTGACTTAACTAACAAATGACTGAATGCTGAGGCGGGTGGCCAGCTTCGGCTGTAGGCAGCTGATTCCTCTGGCGCCTCAGGCATCCTGACAGCACTATGCCAGGACAAGCGCAAAGTGCAGGGTTATACAATACTGGAAAAAAGCGCCAGTTTGGCGATACTTTGATAAGCAGCTTACTGTTATCCTAAAGTTTTCCCTAGTGTCTAATCCTGATTCAACGGATTTTAAAATTGTGATATCAGAAACCAATAAATAAAATTTAATAATAATAATTGCAAATTAATAAATTTTCGAATTAAAAAAAAACCTTTTTTTGAAGCTCTTAAATTTTTTCTCATGCGAAACTGAGATGTTACCATGCGTATGTAAATAGAGCTTTGAAGTCCATTGGTCCTTTTAAATATCTTATTTGGGACTAGCAGCATAACTATGCATTGAAACAGTGGCGGATACAGAATTTTTTAGGGGAAAGAGCTAATATTCAAAAAAAAAATTATTTGACCCGAACAAAATGAAGAATAAAGCAAAATACAATGCTAATTTTTTCTAGGGGTGATTCATAAAAATTTCATTTCACATAAACAAAGAGTACAATGAAGGAAAATGTTATCCGAAAGCAATGTCTTTTGTGGGGTCCTGAAGACCCCTAACACCTCCCCTAGATCCACCATTGCCTTGAAAACTAAAGAAGGATAAGAATTCGGATTCCTTATCAAATCTCACGATATATTAAAAGATTCGTACTATTGATATAATTGAAACCACCAGATTCGCATTAAGCCGATTGGAGAACCCTGGCGGTAACACTTTCGAAGCCTTTAAACCCAAGTTGCTTTACCCAAGTGTATTATAAATATATATATATATATATATATATATATGAGACGTCAGATATTTCAGTAAAGTTCCAGAGTTAAGGCAAGTAATATGGTTTATTGAACATTACATTTAAGTTACAATATAGAATGAGAAGAGGGGAGGGGAGACGGGTACAAAAATCAGCATGGACTAATTAAGCAGTTCCAGTGGCAGAAGTCTTTCGATTTTCGATGTGTGGGTGTATTTACGCTCATCATACCACGTGGGCTGATATGACATAACTCCGCCTCTCTCTTATCTTTAATCGAACCACACACACTTATGAACATGACCTGCATCCGGGGCTACAAAGGCGTGGGGACACGTGTACACTCTAAAGAACTCAGAATCGACGGCATGATGTCTGACAAATAACAAAATAAATAAAGCATAGCTCCACAGCGCGCGTGGCAAGTAAGACAGAAAAGCAAAGCTTACAGTGAAAGTACCGCTTGAACAATACCCGAACTAGTAAAACCAAAATTACCTTTTTATACATTACATATATATATATATATATATATATATATATATATATATATATATATATATATATAATATATATATTGCGCGGGGGTGGGAAGATTTCCTTTGGTTTAATTAATAAATATTTGTCTTGAGCAAAATAAAATATTAAAACTAATATTCAATTAGATGAGTTACTAATTGTAAATTTCATCTTAGTAATAACTAATCAAACTAGTTTAATCTAAATTTTTAAAAAAATGAAATTTATGGGATAAAAGTAATAAACTTCTTTTGCGGTACATAGCCAGAGGGAAAAGGTGCACATATCTGACCCTTTCCAGAAATTTAAATTTTTGTTAAAAATCTATAACAAACAAATTTTTTTTGGAGAAATCATGCTTTACAATTTTGTGTGTGTGTGATATATGTTCTTGTTTTCTCCTTTCTTTAAATATGTAATTCATATATTTGAAATAATGATTTTCTTTTAATAATGTTCAAATTTACATTGAACTAATTTTGAAAAAGAAGAAAATTCCCAATATACAGTGAAATCTGTCTAATGTGACCACCTTCAGAAAGAACAAAACTGGTCACCTCACGAAGGCGGTAACGCGAAGGGAAACTGTATAACTATGGTTACTGTAGATAGGTGGTCTCTTTACCAAGGGGGTCACTTTAGGAGGTTCCACTGCATATGCAAGGCGATACCTACCGCCCTCCGCAAGTTTCCAATATTCTTAAAAAAGAAATCCTTTTGTAAAAATTCAGCCTTTCTTAAAATTTACCCCATGGGTGGCCAAATCGGGGCGCATGCGCCAAACTTATCACATTGGATGATTTCATGTGACGCATCTTATCTTTGTACTTACTTATTGTTTTGAGACAGATTGAACACTTTCAAAATAATTTCGTGCTCTTGAAATATTTTATTTATTATAATTTATGATGCTACGTTAAAAGGAAGCATTTGCAAATTTCAAAATACACTGTCACCAAAAAATAGAAAATCTATGATCTCCTACTAAATATCCGAAGAAATAATTTTAGAATTCTCTAACTCAGAACATTTTCAACATCACGGTCACACGCTATTACTTTTCCTCCCTCTTACTAAAGCCTACCCGAATTCATTTTTTCTAAGTCTACCCGTGAACGTAAGAAAGTAAACAGATGCTGGAGTTGTACGGCGCATCTGAACTTTTGTGAGAAAAAAAAATGGCTCATGATATGCAAAAGGTTGGACACCACTGATTTAGACCCTCTCTGAAATATTTCTCTGAATATAGCACTACATATATACACATACACACATGAGCAGAGCTCTATCCAGATTCTATATTTCGGCATATGTTCACATGACTACATATGGGCATGAGAACGGATTAAAAATTTATGTATTAATGTCATATTTAATTGATTATAAAACAAATAGTTTGCTTTTTAATTTGAATGTGAATTTTCAAAAATATTGTATGATGAATTTAAAATTTGACATGAAAGATTATTTGTTTTAAAAATGCTTTTACTTTACTAGCTTTTTATACTAAGGACCAAGCATAAAAATTTTTAATACGTACACAAAAGTGACTGTATATTTTTGAACAATAATTTAACTTATCGGACAATAATATAATTGTGATATAGCAATAACATGCTAAAAATACAATTTATAAATTATTCATATTTCTAAATTTATATAATTATTTTTAAAACAATGGGACGGATTTGTTCCATGGCCCTCTAACGCTTAAATCTCATGTATGGATAAGGATATATGATAATAAAGAAATATTAGCATTTATCCTTCTAATACAACCCCAAATACATCATAAAACTTTCTGTAACCAAAAAATCTTTTTAAATAAATTGTGTCGTCCAAGAATTAATAACTAAAATACACATGGAAAGTATTTTTCGCACTAAAAGTTATTAACAAACAATGTACACAGTAAGACATTTTATTTTAGAAAAATAATACATACATTAATATTTGTGCACAGATAAAATATTACAAATGGTTCAAAAACATCTTTCAACTAATAAATTGATGTATTTCTGGAAAAAGAAAGAAAAAAAAGTAGAATGAGATAGACATTCAAACACGTTTGATAAGCTTAGCTGAGCAAACTCCTAAGGAAAAAAAAAATTTCATTTCTATAATACTCTGTGAAATTTATGGATCTATAACTACAAATTTTTCTACATCCTCAGTCCAAAGGGTTGCTTTTTTGATGTAGATTTACAAAATAAAAATAAAAATTAAATTTTAAAAAAAGTTTGAGCGTTCCCATTGAAAATAAAAAGTGGGGAAATGCATAAGCTCAATATGAAAATGTACAGGAATGCCGTCTTCTCCTTTCCCCTTTGACTACACACCACTGTCCATTACAGGTTATTTTAAGGGGCAAAATACACATTAAGCTCCGTTTCCACTTGTGTCTTTGCTGCCCTTAATGTCTATCTGCCTCAAATGTCGTAATTCTAAAGTAGAATTCCGTTTCCACTAGCTTTGTTGTCACCTTTAGAATCGTATTTCCTCCAATGGCTATTAGCGATTTCGCGCATACGTGTTTAAACTTTTATCTGTTTTCCATTTTTCTTTTAAGTATATCCCCATTTGTTATTTTTAAATACAGTAGAATTTCTTAAATTTGGACTTCCAATTTACAGAATATCAATCATCAAAAGACGAAATGAGACCTTAAAATAAAAATAAATTGGTATACGAACGAAAATGTTTTAAAGATTTTATTAAAAATGTTTAAAAGAATAGCATCTTTCTATTGAGTAATTTTACAGTAAATGTATTTTATTTTTAATACATCTTTCTATTTAAAAAAAGGTGTCTTTTTTTAAACTGTATCTGATTATAACGATTTTTTTTTTTTATAATTAGCTAGCAGCGTGCCCGTTCTTCGCACGGTAGGAAAGGAATATTTTCCTAAAAAAAAAAAAAAAATGTTCAGGTAGTCCCTTTGTTCCTTTTATGTTGAAACTATCGTGGGATATATTAACACAACGTAGGATTATATTTTAGTTAGTTGTAAGACGACCGTTGAAAAATGATCAATAGAACACTTTTAATTTCACTAAATATTTATTAACGTAGTATACTGTGCTTTAATCCATATTAACCTAACAAATCTACTAATACTACCTATTACTTATATTAATATTATATATCTTCGTTTCTCCCTCTTTAATGCTCAATTCAAAGAAACAGCTTAGATATTTGAAACCAATGGTTGCTTTGCTGCTCTTTGATGATTCTCTTCAATTTATGTATTAGCATAAACGATAAACATTTTTTATAATGGTTGCCATTAAAACATATCTCCATATATTTTTAATCATAATTCTTGTCAGATTGGCGTAGCACTGAGAAATATTTCATCCTGCCGTGGTGGAAAATATCCAAGCTGTTTCCAATCTAAATATTTAAATTCTCAATGGTTCAGTCGCGTAAAAAAATAAAACTGTATAATCTCGAGGATCTATTTAGAATCGCTCAAATTGCAAATAAGACGGGATGAACTGTGCTGCAGAGTTTAATAATTTCACGCAATTTTTAGTTACGTTTTGACCCGGCTAGTTGAGTCTGGTTATTTCGCACAGTAGCTCTCAAACGAAGTAAAATTGAAACTTACGACGTCAAAATACTCCTTGCAACAGAGCTTTATCTAGCATATCCCCAAAACTAGGCGACATTTTGCGCTGTTTTTGGGAATACACACGACGGCCATCGTCAAACCGACAACGAATACTATGTATTATGTTAATAAGTATTTTCTATATTATGACGACTTTTCAATTTCCCACAATTTAAAAAATTCAAGTTTCCTTTCGTTATTATGATTGCTGAAAAATCATAGGGTTCAAAAATCGCCAAGGGTAGCTCATGCATTAAACAAAATACTTTTGAATTTTTATAATGGTGCATTTTTACAACAAAGCCTTTTAACCTAATTAGATTTCTAACTCCTATTTAAATTCATGACGTCAAAATGGCGTCATTCTCACTTGCGATATCTAACATGAATGAGTGAAAGAAAACTCACGTTATTTTACTTTTCTAGAGCGTATGATAATCTAAGCATTTAGTATTTCTCATTTTTAAAGCGTATTTAGCGTTATTATTTAAGCGTTTATTATCTCGTATTTATTAAAGCGTATTTAGCGTTATTATCTAAGCGTTTATTATTTCGTAATTTTAAAGCGTTTTTAGCACCGCAAAATATTTCATCTCGCCGTAGGAGAAGATATTCAAGCTGTACCTATCTTAATATGTAAATTCTCCGTGGTTCAGGTCTATTTAAAAACACCAAACTGCGTAATCTCGAGGAGCTATTTAGAATTGCTTAAATTGCGAATAGGATGTTAAATTGTGTAGCAGAGTTTACGAATTTCAGGCAATTTTTACATTTATGACGTCAACTTATGACCACGGTAGTTGAGTCTAGTTATTTCTCATAGAAGTTTTCAAACGGAGTAATATTGAAACTATGACGTTGAAAAACTCACTTGCAGCTAGGGAATGCAATCCCGCTTTTGCGGGATTACAATATCATGACTATAAGTTTCATATTTATGTAAGGTATTGTTTTAATTATGAATTAAGATAAAGTATTAAACCTGATAGTGCTTATAAAATTACTTTTTCGTACTTTTCTCTATTAAAATTAATTTTTATTTAAATTAAATGTCAATCCCGCACGAGATTGCGGGATCCCGCGGGATTGACATTTCATCCAATTAAAAATTAATTGCAGCAAGCAAAGCTTATTAAAGTTAATTTTGAGATGTTGGGGTTATGCCTATCAAATCAGTATTTCAAACATTTTTCTGAGCTATTTTGCGAATGGCGTATCTTTTGTGCAAGAACTTGTTGAGTTGCTAGAATTCAGTAAAAAAAGGTATAATTAATACATATATATATATATATATATATATATATATATATATATATATATATATATATATATATATATATATATATATATATATATATATATACTAGCAGCGTGGCCCGGCGTTGCCCGTGCAATGAAAGAGAAATGCCATTTACCTTAAATATAGATTGTAAAGGGAAGGAATGTGAATTCTCCCGCTGGAATCATAAAAAAAGGACACGGGATTTTCCGCTGCAACGAAAAAAAATAGTGTGTGCATGTAATCTTTACGCGCGATTGAAGTAAAACTTCTTTGACCCCCACTAAAAATAATCTTAAGATTTTCTTTAAAAAAAAACTGCAGAAAATCTTAGGTTATTTGGCCCATTCAATTCTTAAGAAAATCTGCAGAATATATTCTGCAGATTTTCTTAAGAATTAAATGGGCCAAATAACATAAGATTTTCTGCAGATTTTTAGAAGCTGTATTATTCTGCAGATATTCTTAAGAATTGTATGGGCCAAATAACTTAAGAATTTCTGCAGTTTTTTTAGTAGCTGTATTATTCTGCAGATATTCTTAAGAATTTAATGGGCCAAATAAGATTTTCTACAGCATTATTATTATATATTATTTTAAAGATTGTAGTTTTAAACTAAACAATTCTAATTTCAGGCAGTTCATTTTTTTAAATGTTGCATTTCACTTTAGATATTCAGATTTCTTAAAATATATTATCATACTTTTTAATTTTACATTAGACTTGAAAACTGAAATATTCAATTTTGGTTATATCAGTGGCGAGATAATCCCCCTTGTTAAATTTACTTTAGATTACTAATAGATATTTCATCATGTAATTTTGATTCTTTTGTTTAATTGAAAAAAATTGCAGATATCAAAATTTCAATTAAAATCATAAGTGAGCTATTAAAATCAATTGCTCAAAATGTCAAAATATACCCAAGGTACACATTTTGTAATTTTAAGATAAATATAAAATAACAATGTGTGCTTATAATTGTTTTAAGCACATAGAAAAGTTATCTAAGTGAATGTACATATTTATGAACATAAATGAGCAAATAAATACCAAATATCACTTACCTTATAGGCATACAACTATTTGTACTCAAATCAAAGACAATAAGCTCTTTCTGCAAAAATTTCATGTATAACATGGGGGATGCATTTGAAACCGCTCCCGTAGTGAGGCCCCCATTTTTACACAGATGTTGGGTCCATATGCACATTTATATTTTTAAAAATCTATACTTTTTAAAAAATATTATTCTTGAAAATTGAAATATTTAGTTTGCCAGTGGACAAAACAACCCTTGTTTTTTTACTTTGAATACATATTTTATCACATAATTTTAATTATTTTGTTTAGCCGATAAAACACACATAGCTATTAAAACTGACCGCTAAAAATATAGCTAAAGTTATGAGATCATACTATGAATAAAGAAGGGGAAAGGTATAGTTAAAAATTTGCAATTATTTGAAATAATTTATAAAAAATACTTCAGTTAACACTACATGTAACTCTTATAATGAACAATTTATGTAAACCATGTTATTTCAGATATCCCATTTTCCTGTAATACATATATGTATATGCTTCCAGCTATTTTAGTTTTATTGTTCTTTAAGGCGACAATGGAGCATAAAAAACTTTTTTTGTAAGCCAAATGCTATAAAACTTTGTACATTGACTTAATGTCGATGATTACGAAAAACACTAAATCAAAGTTCATTTAATAGTTTAATTAACCTGGGATTGTTCGTGAAGATATATCATATACCAATAGTGTTTTTATGTTTTTTGCCATAAAACCAATACACAAAGGGGTAAAAAAATGAATAAATAAATATTATTGTAACCCTACATTTATAAGTACTTCTCAAGGAACAATATAAAAACATGTTTATATACTCAGAACCAGAGCCTCTCTCAGAATAATAGCAGAAGTACTGAAGGATGTGGCATACCTGGTATGGCAATATTCAAAAACCTATTTGAAAAATTCAACCACAGTTTTCTTCCCCCTTCAAGGTTATGACCTTAAAGTTAGTTGTACCAGAACTCATCAGTTTTAAAAAAAAGTTAGAAAAGTACATCAAAAACTGAAGGTAGCTTCAAACAATAGCATAAGTACTCGTGCAGGGGTATGACACACCCAACGTGGCGATATCTGAAAACCTGAACTTCAAAACAAACTTTTCCCCTTCAAGGTTAAGACCACAGAGTCAGCTACATGGAAATTTAATCTATTTTCAAAAAGAAATTAGAAAGGCGCATCCAAAACAAAAGCATAGTAGGTATATTATACCCTGCAGGAGCACTGTCGGGTTAAGAAAATGATTAAAATATGCTAATTAATTATAGTATAGAAAAAAGTCTCATGCACATCAATTTCTGCCTCTGACATATATATATATATATATATATATATATATATATATATATGTTACAGTTAAAACCCGAAATCAGTCAAAACCCGAATTAACTAGGGAAAACGCGTTCTAACTGAAAGCGTTAGGCAAAACGCATTTTGACTGACAGCGCTCAGAAAAACCCATTTTCCCCAGTGAATTCCGGAATGTTAATGCTTCATGCACTAAAAATTGGATCTTGCTCCCCCCTCGAAAATATGATAACGCTGGCCATTTGCGAGACCAAAACAACATCAGTGGGTCCGGCCATCGCTTTAGGGGGCCCCCCCTGGAAAATATGCTAACACTGGCCCTTTGCGAGACATTAAAAAACATCAGTGGGTCCGCCCATCGCTTTAGGGGGATCCCCTGGAAAATATGCTAACGATGGCTCTTTGCGAGATCCAAAAAAACATCAGTGAGTCCGGCCATCGCTTTAGGGGGCCCACCTGGAAAATATGCTAATGCTGGCCCTTTGCGAGATACAAAATAAACATCAGTGGGTCCGGCCTCCGCTGTAGGGGACCCTCAAAAATGTTCTACCGCTACCCGAATAAAACGGGTTTTCCTGAGCGCTGTCAGTCAGAACGCGTTTTGCCTAGTTAACTCGGGTTTTGGCTAATTTCGGGTTTTCACTTTAACATATATATACCTTTTTTTTTAAGCCAGCTTTTTGTAGCCACAACTGAAGTTAGTTTTCTATTTTCACAATTGAAAATTTAGTAAAGAAAAGTTATTTTGGTATACATATATGATTTTTGGCAAAATATAAACTAAAAATACAAAAACATAAAAAAATAGGATTTCATAAACAACCAAATAAAACTAATTCTAAATTATACTCAAACATTCACGAATTTTTTTTTTTTTTGTTTATCACAGTTCAGTACGATCCAAAAAATATAATGTGCATGGAGCTTTTTGAGTTTCACAAATCATTTTGAAAAACTGGTCACGTATTAGCTCGGAGGTCATTCCCACAAAACTGTTTTTTTTGTCAAATGTGTTGGGAAACTGTTGCCAATAACTCGTCTTGGCAGACCAACAGGATAGTACCTACATAAGTACTGAAAAACCATTGCGAAAACAACATTTTAAGTCTTGTAAAAATAACTAAATAAAAATAGTGAAAATGTGTTTAATTGTGTAAGTTGTATGCATTGCTGTCATCACATCTAAATAAGAATATTTACTTTTAAAAAGTACATTTTCTTGTAGAACCTCAGATGAATATATAATTTTAGATAATAGGAAAATTGAGACGCCTCAATTATCTGGAAAATTCGAACAATCTGAACATTCATAAATGATCTTTTAATCCAAATATAGTAAGTTTCAACAAAATTTCAAGCACATAGAACATTTTGAATTTCTAACCACAGTTCGAAAAATCTGTTTTGAGAATTTAAAAAATTGCAATAACAACTAAATAAAGAATTATCAGAAAATTTGCATTTTAATGAGACAGTTGAACACCAATTTAACGAATCGATAATTTTGGGATCGATAATTTGGGTTCGTTAAATAGAGGTCCAAAACAGAAAATGAAAACTTTCTGCACTTACCTTATGAAAAAGCTTAAGTATCCATTATTTTAAAATGCATATTTTTTATTTATCATATAAAAATGTAACAAAGTATTACATTTAGGTCTTTTTTAGATCACATTGAGATACATTTTAGATCTTCTTTAATGCCTGCAGTTTTTTTTTTTTTTTTTCCTTTTAGGAAGAGTAGAAAATAATTTTCACAATTCTTGTTTAAAATTTCACAATTTTCAGTTAACACACTACACAGTTTGCAATGAAGTACAGGCAGTATCCAGAGTAACTATGTCTGTTTGTGTAGTCACAAAAGAGCTCCACAAGAAATATGTCTAAGCAGGCAATCCCCGAGTATGGCGGCCAACACATTTACTGACCAGCGTTCCAGGGTCTCTATCCTATTTCGGTTCATTGACTAGTGTGAATGTGTTTTCCTTGGGCGATTCTTCAACCCGTTGCAGTATAGCATCCTCCTGTGTTACGGTCAGATCACTATGCATAACTCAATATACGACTGTTTTTCGGTCAGTGTTACCTTATGTTGTAGTTTGATGTCCAGAGTAAAGATGACTTTGGAATCGAGAGGGCAGCTAGATGAAGACAGATAATCTAGAAAAATGCAAACGGAGTTTGTACTTGGCAAATGTTCAGTGGGTGTACTGTTGTGGGATTAAGGCCAAATATCTGCTCAAGGGATCTAGGCCTATAGGTGGGGTACCTTCTGCGAGGGTCTTTTTAAGGGTTCCTAACCCGTATTTAAGCTAAGTTGCGGAGAAAACCACAGAAAACTGCAAACGGTTAGGTTGACTGACGGGCCATGGGACCTGAACTGGGGACCTCCACACTTTGCCCGTCTACCATTTCCAGTAACATAATCACTGTGCCATGGTAAGGCCTCGTAGACGTCCAGAAAATTATTTGTACATATTAATGTAAATAAAATTAAATGTTATTAAAAAGCCTCAGGGAGATCGCTACCACTGTAGTAGTACGTCACAACTTAAACTTTTCTTACTTTAAAGTAATTATTCTTGAGGAAGATTTTTAGTATTGGAGTTCACATATAGTTTTGCCTTTCATCTACGTTTGCCTATCCAGTGGCGGATCCAGAATTTTTTTTTTTTTTTTGGGAAGGGCTAAATTTTTTAAAAAGCTTATTTCACCCAATTAAAATGTACTATAAATCAAAATTTTAGTCTAAACCAATGTATTAGGCTTTTGGGAGGGGCTAAGAAATAAAATATGATCATTTTAGCTATTTTAAGTGTATAATAAAGCAGAATGTTACCCTTGAGCAATCTCTTTTTGGGGGGGCTGAATCCCCTGGATCCGCTACTGTACCTAGCAGCTCATAAGGTATTTTTATTATACTGGCGTAGCAAGGGCAGGGTTAGGGGGGTCAGAACCCCCCCTCCCATGAGGAATTTTTTTCCATACGAAATGCATATTTTTCACTAAGTTATCCCGCACATGTATACATGTGTATGAGTTGCAGTAAGTAGTCGTAATTCCCCGCATGAAAAATTTCTGGCTACGCCACTGATTGGCAGTGATTCAAATACATGCTTACAATATAAATTACGCGTGAAATTTGAAAAGATATTAATAAAATCATTCCTTGAAGCTAAAAGCCAAAAAGTGGATCTATTTCAAGCAAGTCCGAAATGTTTCTTAGAAAGATAAAGGCAAAATTAAAAAATTAAAATAAAAACCTTTAATTCAAGTTCTGGAAGAAATTTAAATTTTTATGGATCAAGATCAAAGTACACATGCAATTTTAAATACATCTTGTGTACATTATTAATTAAAAAATTTTAGTAAGAAAAACAGCTTGTGGGCTAATGGCACGGTTCCTGTCGGTTCGAATGAAAAGGCCTAGCATGATTATTTCCGATGGTCGGTCCCGATGAATCATATAGGTGTAGTGCATTACCTTAATTCGGTACTTCATTGTGAAAATAGCATAAAAAGATTAAATAATAAACTAAATTAAAATAAAAAGAGCGAAAACATAATGAACACGTTAACGCGAACGCATTTTCCACGTTGTTCTACGACAGAGGAGGTAAACAAGCGAATCGATGACAAACGAAGGAAGTTCGATTATTCGACTACATTCGATTTTAGTCGAATCTTCTGTAGAGTAGTCGCGTGTTTGTTTACATTTTAGAACTAATTATAACATTATTTTTAACTATCGTATCGACATACTTTTTGTTTTATTTTAAAGCTAATGATTTGCAGATTCACATTTAATAAACAAGAAAAATGAAAAATAGTTTTGGTGATTTATTCTTTGGGGAAATGAAGTCCAATGTTGCTTTCATTGAACCCAAGCATATACAGTAGTATAATTTAATGCAAACAGTACGGTTCGACTTTAGAAAAAGTATTTCCAGGAATATATAATAAAAGGGACAGATGAAGCGAGAATATTGCATCGTGACAATTTTTATAGGTTTTCATTTTTATTGTGAAATGCTGCACTAGCATTTTTTGAAAAGCTTTAAATATTACATTAATTCGTTTTATTTATTCATAAAATAAAATAAAATTCAGTCCGCTTAATTAACGAGAATTTATATCTTTATCAGATTTATATTTATAAAAGATATTGAATTCTATAACGTTTTGTATAGTATACACGATATGAAACGAAAAATATAAGTAAATCCTTCAAATTCGCATTATTTATTTTTTCAACCTCAAACTATTATGACTGATATAAAATTATACATCCATTAAAATATTTAATGTGGTAATAATATCTTATTCATAAAAAATAGCACAAGTTATGTTAGATAAAATGTACTAATTAAAATATTATTGCAGAATTACGCCAAAAAACTCAAAACCGTGTAGTATATCTTTTTCTGCAGAATTTTTAAAACTAAAATTTAACTATTTGCAATTTTTTCTTAAAATTGTAATCTTTCTGTAGAATATCTGTTGATAAATTTCGACATCTGCAAAAATAATCTACAGATATTTTGAAGATAAAGTTGAATCTGCGAATTTGTCTTTAGATTCTTAAGAAAATCTTAAGAAAAATGTCTGTCGTTTTAAGATATTCAAAATGTCCTCAAAATGTCTGTTAACAATCTGCAGATATTTTGAAGATAAGATTCAATCTCTAAATTATCATAAAATTTCTGCAGAATGTCTGAAAAATATGGCATTTTCTGAAGAAAATATTAAGATTATTTTTAGTGGGGACATTTACGACACATATCACTGAAATGATTAAACTTTAACTTAAAATAAATATCATATTATAATTTAATTATATTTATTATTCATGCACTTTACAAAGATTATATAAATGTTATATTCATATTATTCATTGGAAATAGGTACTTGAATGTCATCGTAATTTTTTATGTATGAAATTATAGTTTTGTGGTAACTATAATGTGAAACATAAATTTTACTCTCTAAATTTACTAATTTTCTTGAAAATACAGCATCTATCGTTGTACCGAAACGCGTTGCTGATTGAAGTCGAGAAGTATTCATAGTTAGATCAAATATTTCTTTTAAAAAATCTACTGACGGCTAAGATTCTTGATAGCAAAAATTAGCATTAAAATCTCCAATAAGAATAATCGGTAATTCATGATAATTATTTAGAATCCAGGAAGTGTCCATCTAGTAGTATTATTCTTTAACTGTTTTCTTATACTATTGTTCCGTCTGGAGTTTGAGTTTGAATGGGGGCAATGTCCATAGTCTAGTATTATACTGTAACTGCGTTCTTTAACTGATGTTTTCCTCTGTTTGTTGGGTTCGAATGCAGGTAGTGTATATTTTGTGTGTGTGTGTGTGTGTTTTTCTATCACAGTGTTCTTAAGCGTTGATTTCGTCTGCTGGTAGGTTTCCAATTATTATTCTGCATCCGTGTTTTTAAACTGCAGGTTCTGTCTATTGTTTGGGATTGATTGCAGCCAGGGTCCGTTTCTTTGTCGTGTTCCATTCCCGTATTAAACCGTTGCTCCGTCATGAGGTTGGGTTAGAATCCACGAGGTGTCCATTTGTTATTCTTTTATTTTGTCCTTAAACCCTTTGCAGCCAGTGTTTGTTTCATTGTGGTGTTACATACCCGTGTTCTTAAACCGTTGTTCAGCCTGGATATCGGTTTAGCATCCAGGAAGTGTCAGTGTTGAAATATTATTCTTTCACTGTTTTCTTTAAAACGTTTTCCCGTAGGATTGAATCAAGAGAATGTCTATGTTGTGGTATTTTTCTTAACCTGTGTTCCCAATCTGGTGTTTTCTTCTGTTGGTTGGAATCGAATGCACGTAGGGTCTATTATTGCGTTTTTCTACGGCAGTGTTCTTAAACATTTGTTTTCCTCTGCTGGTTTTGCTCGAAGTATTATTCTGTTTAAAAATTTACATTTGGCTCATTATTATAAATAACTCAAAAACACATGAGCAATATTAAAAGATAATATACTATTTAAGTACAGACAAACAATATTTATGTAACATGGCAACCAATGTGTATTATGTATCGTGTCAAGTTTTAACTCTTCCATTAAATATTGCAATAATGCCATTGAAAACATGTGAGTAAAGCAACGGAGCTTGGACCACAGAATGCACCATCGGTGCGTAGGCCTAGTTTATCGGATTTGACGGGTTGGGTCGCCCCCTGTAACAACACTGAGAGACACTCAGCTCAGCAGGATCTCCGCCTGTTCAGCGGAAGGCTTCCCACAGTGGCTCTGACAATAGCCGGTCCACTTAGCCACTGAACAGAGTCATCAGACAAGATCTTGCTTCAAAACAGGTAGGGAGTAATGTCGACGAGCGGGGAGCACAGTCGACGTTCGCAGGAACGAACGCCCGAGAGCTGTTCCGCAAATGAAGGAAATAAGGGGGGGAAAGATACACGTCACTTCCTGTACTGAGCGTTACTTCCGTCAGAAAAAAAATCTGAGTTACTCCCTAGTTTCGCCTAAAGAAGTATTACTTCAAAAAGGAACAGGGCACCTAATAGAATACAGAGGTTGCCAGGAATTGGACTTGGCTAAGCTGGAATGTGTATCCTCCCGCTGCAATGATAAAAAGAGGACATGGGACTTCCCGCAGCAAAATAGAAAAAAAAAGAACAAAGCTCCTGATGGCGTAGATGCTACCGGGAATTAGACGTGGCTATGGTGGTTTCTCATCCCCTTCCCAAATTTCAATTTTTGTAAACAAAGTAATAATGAATTCCACCGTTTGGAAAACATCCGATTTTTTTTTTCTCCTGAGTACGACCCCTTCTCTTACTGGCTCTTAAACTTCCTAATTCGACAATAAAATGAAAACTAACCTAATATTTAGAGTTCTAAATTTAGGAAAATGTAAATACCTACAATGGGTCGACTAATAAATTATATTACTGAATACTTTTGTTTATATTACGCTTCACTCCTGTTTGCAGTTAGATTAACCCTAATGATTGGCGACTGGTGTTGTTTACAAATATCGTATGAGGCATTTATGTGCTTTTTTAAGCCTTGTGTTTGCTTTTATCAGTTAGCTGCAAGTTCATTAACCGACTCGGTCGTTAATCTAGACACATGTTACCTTTGAAATAAGAAAATAAAAAATGTGACTTGTTTGTTTTAAGTTTCGGTTTCAATTATTAAAATTGCTGTGGACTTGATTCCACACTACCTGTCTGTGTAGCCCCTAGCCGTCTGTGCTTATATATTATTAAAATCTTTTTAAATATTTGTTAAAAGATAATTTTTGTTTTCTCGCATATATTTTATAGAAAAAAATATCAGTTAATTGATTTTACATGTTTATGGAAACTTAAAATGATTTTTTTTTTCCTGGTTATTGTTACATATTTAACCCGGCAAGACGTGCACCAGGCCAGGGGCGTAGCCAGGGGGGGATATCGGGATATATCCCCCCCCAAAATTTTTGGATTAGTGATGAAATTCCGTCTATTTATAAACTTATAAGTTCATATCCCCCCCCGAAAATTTTTCCTGGCTACGCGCCTGCAGGGCCTTGCTACGCGCCTGCGCGCCTGCAGGCCTCTCAGGCCCGGGAGATTAAAAAAAAATACTGTAAAAAATAAACCGTCCGGTGACTTTTTTTTAGATTTCGTGTAGCTGCATTCGAAGTCACCTACTTAACTAATATAGGCAATTCCAGAATTTGCGTTTCTCCTTTGTTGTATAAAACAAGATTTCAGGCCTTTGAGGCCCGGCGCGCTCTCAAGTTACCATTCATCCCGATAGCAGTATCATATGCTAAAAATATGAATTAAATGTAATTTTTATTTTAATGTATTATAATACTTATTAATGTCATTGTTGATAATAATGTTTCATTTTTTATAGTAAATATGAATTTTCCTTTTGAGAAACCAATGTGAAAGTCATTCATTTTTTTTATTCTGTTGTGATCAATAATGATTAAAACAATACTAATTTCTGTTCAAATACCAGTTGTATGTCTAGTAATTGTTTGTTTGAGGCTTTCGTGAAAATTTCCTAACTATTTAGTTAGCCGAAAAGCCAAACAGTTTTAAAAATGCTGTAAAAAAATACACCCGGTCAGACGAGCCCGGCGCACACGCTCTTGTTGATGGAAGTCCCACGTCCTACTGGGTTAAATGGATTAGTATGGTTAATGGTATGTGTCACTGAATATTCGATTTATCTGCCGAATAGGCAGTTTACCAAGTACAAAACCAAGTATTCGGTGCATCCCTAATTAATATACATATTTTTAAATAGATAGCTCCTGCAAATTATTTTTCAATATAGTTAAATTGTTTTAACGATGTGCAAAACATGTTTGTAATTTATTGTTCTGAGATAAAATTATATTTAAAAAAATCAATAAACATACACCATAATTAAAAGTATATCTAATGCCGGATATCCATATCCGCCAGGCAAAAGTCCTTCGGATATATCTGATATCCGGAAAAATCACTATCTGGATCATCCCTAGTGTAAACATAAAGGCAGTATGTAATCAGCCATAAAATTACTCTTTTGTCTAACAACGCTTCATCTGAATGACAATTTATGACTTCCACAATTAAAAATCACAAACAAGAATTTCATAAGTTATTTTCTTTCAAAAGATGAAATATAGTGCTAGATTTTAATTTGTATATGCAATTTTGTGCCTTTAAACTGAAATAAAACACGAAAAAAATGCTGGCAACGTCATTTCTCGAGTTATAAAAAATAGACACAGTACATTGATATATACAAGCCGGTAACTAGCTGAAGTCTCGTCCCCCCAATAATTTTGAAGATGACAACCATGTCTATTAGAGATGAGTTCGGGCTCATTTTTTGAAGCCCGAGCCCGCCCGAGCCCGAAGACTTTTAATCCGAGCCCGCCCGAGCCCGAGCAATATTATTAAAGTTTGAGCCCGAGCCCGAAATTTCAGCTAAAGACAAATAAAATTAACTACTTTATTAATAGGATACAATAATTTTTGGAGCTTCACACACCTTCTAGCCGCTATTTTTTGAAATAAGTACGTCTATTTATCCCATGAATCACTTTTTAAAATCTGTTTCAAGGAGTATGTTCAACAAAGGAGAAATTTTTCACGAGCCCGAGCCCGAACGCAATCGTGAATTACAGAGCCCGAGCCCGAGTCGGGCCCGGGCTCGGGCTCGGGCTTTCGGGCTAGGGCTGAGCCCGTCTCATCTCTAATGTCTATATCTAGGGAAAAAAGACAATAATTTTGACAGCAAAAAATAAAAACTTGAGAAGTAATGAAAAATGAAATTCGAAAAATGACATACACGGTGAAAATTCTAATCTATGGTCATTCCATGTCAAATCAACACAGCTTACAACCCAAAGCCCAGTGATTTTTTTGGAAATTGGCACAGTTGTTGTCTACTATGACCAGAATATATCAAAATGGCTACTTAATTACATATTTAGATTACTAACATTATTCAGATACTCTCCTCATCATTCTCAAAAGTTTCAAGTTTTTCAACTTTTTTAAAAAGTGAAAAAAATGTGATACCATAACATCATAAAACAGAACATAACTTCTGTTCTATGCTACTGAAATAAATGAGGGATCATTTTAAAGCTCTTGGTGCAAGCTTTTCCGGGGTATATAACATGACGTCAAAACTCGAATGAAAAATCTAGGACACTTGACCTTGAATATCTCAAAACATGCCCTTTTTGTTTTCCTTAATTTTTTTATATTTTAATCACCTATTATTATATATGAGATTGCAGATTTTTAAGCTGCGACTAGCAAGGCTTTTTAAGTTATGAATTTTTAAAGAAATAGCATTCGTATCTATGTGTAATGCAGTACTATCTATTTATTGTTATTATTAGTTCTAATTATGAAAACATTGCCCAAATTTCCATTCTTATTTATCTACATAAAAATTATGTAAATAGACATTCTCACTCTGCCATTTGTTTATTATATTTATACATAGTGTTCATATTTTTAGGCCTGATATATTATTCATGCATTGTATAAATGAGTTTTGTTTACTAGTTACTTCTTTTTGCATAGCAAATGTCGTTTATTCAGTGTCTTTAGCTGAATTTGTCTAAGTTCTTCCTGCAACAGTGTTTACATCAATTTTTTTTAATATGTTGCTTCTAGGTACAATCAAAATGTCTTCCTTTCCAGGAAATGCATAGGACGGTGAAGGTCCATGTAAATGCAATAACATAATTTTAACTTTCTCAGTTTCTTTAAAGGCAACCCAATAACACAGACAGACAATAGTAAAGACAACACAGGCAACCTTACAATTTCCCTCTTATACACATTACACATATTACAAATCCACAAATATCCGTCAAGGGTAGTTCAGTTTTGCTGGAGACACATGCAGTTTTAAGCATTGCAGCTCTTGAATATATTTTAACGTGAATGTTATTTTCATTCAGTGGAATGAAGCAGTGCAGCTGTTGTGAATTTCAAATAGTTTTAGCAGTTTCAACCTTCACCATCTTATGCATATCCTGTAATGCAGGTATGGGCAACCTTTGAAAAGTCGCGGGCCAAACTTCAGGATGTTAGCAAAGTCGTGGGCCGTATACTTGGGATTTATATGGGATTTTGAATGGTTTGTAAGGGTTTTACGGGGTACGGGGTTTCGATATGTTTGGCGGGCCAGATCAAAAGCCGTGGCGGGCCACATCCGGCCCACAGGCCGGCGGTAGCCCATATGTGCTGTAAAGGAAGATATTTTGACTATACTTAGAAGCAACAAATTAAAAAATGCTGATGTAAACACTGTTACAGGAAGAACTTATACAATTTCAGCAAAAGACACTCAATCAGTCACATTGGCTATGCAAAAAAAAAAGCAAATAGTAAAAAAAAAAGCAATTATACAATGCATGAATAACTTATCAGGCCTAAAAATATGAACACTATGTATACATATAATCAACAAATGGCTGAGTAAGAATGTCTGTTTACATAATTTTTATGTAGATAAATAAGAATGAAAATTTGGCCAATGTTTTCATAATTAGAACTAAAAATAACAATAAATAGATGGTACTGCATTGCACATAGATGAGTTTTCTTCTTTTTTGTTTTATTTTCACTAGTTTTCTTAGATAATTGAGCAATTACTTCTTTCTTTAAATTTTCTCATTCGTTTCAAATGATTTAATCAAAAATCAGAAATCCTTTTGGGATTGTTTCCATGAATTTAGTACCAGTTTTATTGCAATTAAAGTTATTCAAATAACAATGTCATGACTGTTCTCCCTCAAGAGTTAGATAAATATCTTCAGTTCTTGAAAGATACATTTCCATTCAACTGTTGGAAAATCAATGTAACGAATTTCCTTACTTTATCAAAAAATGGGTAGAAGGAGGGACATTTTCTCAGCTGCCAGCAGTACTACAGCAAGTACACTATTCTCATAAGCAGGGTCAATTTATGGTGGGAAAAAAAGGTAACCGAAATCTTACAAAGATTGAAAACAGTGATTTTGTACAATAATTTCTTCCAGTAATAATTTACTCCAATTTAAAAAAAAAAGATAGAAGTACTCTTTTTTTCCCTTTTTTCTATACATGATAAAAATATATTCTAAAAAGTATTAAAAACAAAATATTTTCACAAAACTGTTTTTTCGCATTTTTCATTATTGGAGGTTTTAGAATTTATTCATTTATTATGTTTATTTATGTTAATTCTCTGTACATAATTTTAGGCCGGATGTACTGCCGGATATTTGTAATATCCGGCTACTGCCAATTATCCGGCATATTGACCAGATAGGCCGGATGCAGTATGTTTGCCGTATATCCGTTGCATCTCTACTTAAAACGCCTTTCTAGTCACCGATCGAAAATCTGCGATCTTATAAAACAAATTATTTATTTTCAATATTGAAATTTTACTTTTCTTTACATTTAAATTAATGCCTAGTGTAGTGCTTGTATGAAATTGTTGACCAAATTTTTAAACAAAAACTACTGACAGGCTTAATAAAGCTTCATATTAAAAAAGAAATTCATTGTAGCCAGTGGCCAGTCACTCCGTGAAGTTCAGTGGCCACTTTGATATTGTTCGTGTCCATAATGTGTGTAATTTTCTTCTGTGAACCTTTATTTTTATTTATGTTATACATTTTTTTCTATTTTAAACAGCAGTATAATAACCCACCTGTAGCTGGATGGCTTCAAGAGGATTTAGATTTGAGGATAATTCTTTCAATGTGTAAGTTTTTAACTTTTATGATTATTTGTATAAAAATTTGAATATAGCTGTCAAGACTTTTTCAAACACAAAGTTTTTTCATGGCCCATGAATGGACCTCTATTTAGTGAAATTCTACTTGCCTTTTCAGGGATCGATGCAGACGAAATTTGGGTCCGTTTTGCGGTTCCTTTTTAAATTTACTATCGATTAAAACGGCCCCTTCACAAAAATACAATCATTTAAAACCTTCTCTTCATTGGCATTTTACCCTGTATTAAAATTTTCTTTGAAAGTTATTTTAACAAAAAAGTGATTTTTACAAAAAAAATAGTATGAGATTTCACAAGAATAGATGTTGTAATTCACAAAAATAGATACCGAAATTCCCAAAAATTAGACCCTGCAAAAAATTCCTGGATCGACCCCTGCTTTTGTATGATTTCCCCATCAAAAGTCTAATAAAAATAATCTGTAATGTTGTAACTAAAATTTATATCTCCCGGGACAAACTAATTGATGGATATAATGACACAATTCCAAATATGTATTTACCAATGGGTTTTTCCTTTTTTTTTTTCATATTAAAGTTCTTGAAATTATAATGACATGCATTGCATAGGAAAGTCAGTTAGGTGATTCTACAGTATTTATGTTATGCCGACAGCAAGTTCGATTGATCAGAACCAGGGGTCTGTCCAAACTTTTCAGACTGGGTCCTGTTTTAGTGAAATTGTGAAAAATTTACCCATAACTTTGTGAATCTCAAATTAATGTTCAAACAGATTTTTCTAGCCAGGATCCTGTTTTGTGAATTTGTAAAAATAGGGCCCATTGTATGCGAATTTTTTATAAATATAGAAATTTACAAAGTTAAATTTGGCATTAAAATCAAGTTAGGCATTTTATAGAAGGTCCTTTAAGAAGACTTACATATGTATAAACAAACACATACAGATTTTCATACATAAACACATCAAATTTATTCATGTGTACTGATTTATATAAATTTTACATATAAAGTAGAGCCTTGATTATCCGATGTAATTGGAACAGAATCAACATTGAATAATTGAAATTTACAAATAATAGAGATTTTTTCAAGAATCATCTAGTTTAATATGAAGGAAGATTCCACTGAAACCTGTGTGATATTTGTACACCGTTTTTTTTCCTTAGCTCAGCATTAAAAATTAAGAATCAGTTAATATTATCTTATTTGACATTTTTTAAAATGAAACAATTACATGCACATCATAATTTTAAACATTTTATAATTAATTATTAATTTTAAAAAACTTGTAATGTGTGTGACAAATTAATTGAAATCTGTTACCAAATTCAACAATTAGATTTGTGCATGGGCCGTTTTCCAATGGAAGCATTTTGTGTTAGCTGTTTTCAAAATGGAAAATATTGTGAAAAGTCCGTATTTAAGATAACATACTTTGCGAAAGGTCTGTTTTTAAGATAAAATATTTTACGAAGGGTCCATTAACGGACCCAAATTTCTGCTAAACAGACTCCAGATAACTAAACAGAAAATTGAGTTCGGTGAAAAGTTTTTCTTTTTCTTTTTTGTAAATAGTATGTTACATTTTTTGAAGGGAAAAAATGTTCACTTAATTTAATTTTTTGTTCTGTTATCACAAGTTTAACTTATTGCAGACATGACATAAACAATAACAATACTGTGGAATCACCCAATTATATTGAATAAAATTTCTTGAAAATATGATGGCACATATTGATAAAAGTCAGTTATTAAATTATCACTAAATATTTTCTATTGCCATGTGTATAGTAACTGAAAACAAATCTGAAATAATTAAATTTTAACAATCAATTCAATGCAGGAGAAGTCTGGGTATGTTTTACGGACCCTTTATGAAAAAATAGTCATACGAAACAGTCCCTTCACAAAAATATAATCAATGAAAACAGACCTTTCACAAAAGTAAAATTGAAGAAAATAGCCTCGTATTAGCATTTTACCCAACATTTAAATTTTCTTTGTAAATTATTTTAATACAAAAGTTATTTTACAAAAGGTTCTGTCAAAATTCACTAAAATAGATGTTCTAATTCACAAAAATATACAACTTTTACAAAAATTGGACGGTTTAAAGAATTTCTGGATCGACCCCTAAATTCCCTTTCTTAAAAATTGACTTTATGTATTCTGATTAGTGTTTTTCAACGTGCAACTGGGTTTGTGTGTGGCGGGTAATTGGACCATATTTCATGAGCCAGTAATAACCCTTGGACTAGAAGTTGTACATCCTTGATTTTAGTCAGTGATTTTTTAAAAAATCAATTGATTAAATTCGCTGATTTAAATCCCACCCTTGACACCCTGTTGGCGACTGTTTGTTGGGACCATATTTACTGTTGCCCCTTCCTTCTTCTTACTGCCATGTCTTCATGTGATCTTGCACTAAACTTCCCCCTTGCTACATTCATTTGCGGAACAGCTCTCGGGCGTTCGTTCCTGCGAACGTCGACATTACTCCCTACCTGTTTTGAAGCAAGATCTTGTCTCATGACACTGTTCAGTAGATAAGTGGACCGGCTCTTGTCAGAGCCACTGTGGGAAGCCTTTCACTGAACAGGCGGCGACCCTGCTGATTGCCTCTCACTGTTGTTACAGGGGGCGACCCAACCCGTCACCTCCAATAAACAAGGCCTACGCACCGAATACAGAAAGTGGCAAAATGGTGCATTCCGTGGTCCAAGCTCCGTTGTTTTACTCACATGTTTTCAATGGCATTATTACAATATTTAATGGAATTATGAGTTAAAACTTGACATGATTGGTTGCCGTGATACATAAATATTGTTTGTCTGTACTTAAATAGTATGTAATCTTTTAATATTGCTCATGTGTTTTTGAGTTATTTATAATAATGAGCCCCCCCCCTTATTTCCTTCATTTGCGGAACAGCTCTCGGGCGTTCGTTCCTGCGAACGTCGACTGTGCTCCCCGCTCGTCGACATTACTCCCTACCTGTTTTGAAGCAAGATCTTGTCTGATGACTCTGTTCAGTGGCTAAGTGGACCGGCTATTGTCAGAGCCACTGTGGGAAGCCTTCCGCTGAACAGGCGGAGATCCTGCTGAGCTGAGTGTCTCTCAGTGTTGTTACAGGGGGCGACCCAACCCGTCAAATCCGATAAACTAGGCCTACGCACTGGTGGTGCATTCTGTGGTCCAAGCTCCGTTGCTTTACTCACATGTTTTCAATGGCATTATTGCAATATTTAATGGAAGAGTTAAAACTTGACACGATACATAATACACATTGGTTGCCATGTTACATAAATATTGTTTGTCTGTACTTAAATAGTATATTATCTTTTAATATTGCTCATGTGTTTTTGAGTTATTTATAATAATGAGCCAAATGTAAATTTTTAAACAGAATAATACTTCGAGCAAAACCAGCAGAGGAAAACAAATGTTTAAGAACACTGCCGTAGAAAAACGCAATAATAGACCCTACGTGCATTCGATTCCAACCAACAGAAGAAAACACCAGTTTAGGAACACAGTTAAAGAAAAATACCACAACATAGGCATTTTCTCGATTCAAACCCTACGGGAAAACGTTTTAAGAAAAAAGTGAAAGAATAATAGTTCAACACGGACACTTCCTGGATGCTAACCCGATATCCAGACGGAACAACGGTTTAAGAACACGGGTATGTAACACCACAAAGAAACAAACACTGGCTGCAAAGGGTTTAAGAACAAAATAAAACAATAACAAATGGACACTCAGTGGATTCTAACCCAACCTCAAGACAGAGCATTGCTTTAAGACGGGGATGGAATACCACAAAGAAATGGACCCTGACTGCAATAACGCCCAAACAATAGATAGAACCTGCAGTTTAAAAACCCGGATACAGAATAATAATTCGAAACCTACCAGCAGACGAAATCAACGCTTAAGAACAATGTTATAGAAAAACACAAAAAAAAAATTACACTACCTGCATTCGAACACAACAAAGGAAAACATCAGTTAAATAACACAGTTAAAGTATAATACTAGACTATGGACATTCCCCCCATTCAAACCCAAACTCCAGACAGAACAATTGTATAAGAAAACAGTTAAAGAATAATACTACAACATGAACACTTCCTGGATTCTAAATAATTATCATGAATTACCGATGATTCTTACTGGAGATTTTAATGTTAATTTTCGCTATCAAGAATCTCAGCCGTTAGTTGATTTTTTAAAAGAAAAATTTGATCTAACTATGAATAATTCTCGACTTCAATCAACAACGCGTTTCGGTACAACGATAGACGCTGTATTTTCATGAAAATTAGCAAATTTAGAGAGTAAAATTTATGTTTCACATTATAGTTCCCACAAACCTATAATTTAATACATAAAAAATTATGATGACATTCAAGTACCTATTTCCAATGAATAACATGGATATAACATTTATATAATCTTTGTAAAGTACATGAATAATAAATATAATTAAATTATAATGTGATATTTATTTTAAGTTAAAGTTTAATCATTTCAGTGATATGTGTCGTAAACGTCAAAGAAGTTTTACTTCAATCGCGCGTAAAGATTACACGCACACACTTTTTTTTTATTTTTTGAACTAGATCAGCATAAAATTAGGTGTGAGTGTAAGCAGAGTTTAATGTAAGAGCAATTTAATCTTTCTTTCTTTCTTTATTTATTTTTCTTTTCGCTACCATGTAACCAGTGGCGGATACAGAAATTCTGTTTTGGGAGGGGCTAAATTTTGAAAAAAGCTTATTTCAATCAAACAAAATTTACAATAAAGCAAAATTTTTGTCTAAACCAATGTAAAACCAATGGAGGGGGAGGGGGCTAAGTGATTAAAAAAGGTCTCTTTACTCACTCATTAAAAAAGGTTTCAAAGTGCATACTGAAGCAGAATGTTACCCTTTAGCAATCTATATTTTGGGAGGGGGCTGAAGCCCCCTAGCCCCACTCCTGAATCCACCACTGCATGTAACAATATGTAGGAAGGGGCGGGGGGACAATATGTATCAATGATGCAATTTTCCTTACATTTTACAGCTTACATACTAATTAAGTTATATACGGTATGTGTCCCATGAATTTCATTTACAGCATATGTACTGCTAAAAAGTTAATTACAGCACAAATACCATAAATTATTTTTACAACCTATGTACTGATTAAAAATTATTTACGGCATATGAACTATAAATTTCGTTTACAGCATGCATACCATTTTAAAAATTAATTATGGTGCTTTTACCATAAATTTCATTTACGGCATATGTGCAGGTAGCGTAATTCTTTTACAACACATATACCATATAGGAATTTTATGGTATATGTACTATTTTTACGGTTATTACAGTGTAAAATATTTTATGGTACCTATGCCATTTATGAAATTTACGGTATATGAACTTCTCCCAAAGCTGACAGTACATGTACCGTTATTTGGATCTGAAATCTTTTGCAGTGTATAGATAAAACACTAAAGTGAGCTTTTTTAAAGATACTGGGAAAAAACTAGACCTTGGTTTAATCTTATACCATACATTTGGCTGGATAAAAGACCTCGATGTTGCTTCAATCACTTATCGTACATTTGGTTAGATATCAAACCCCGATCATGGTTCAAGCTTCAACCATATAATAGGTTAGGGAACAAAACCTATATACTGGTTCAAGATATAACCATATAATTGTTTAGAGAAAACGCCTAGATCCTGGTTCAACGTTTCACTGCAAAAATGGTGCTTCGGGAAGCACCGCTAAAATGGTGAATCCTAGCACCACATTTTTCAAAATATCGGTTGCAGATAGATTCGCACCGGAACTTCCGTGAAACATTGAACTATTTTTCTACAGTGTACGTTGCAACAGGCTTTTCAATTTGCCTATAACACACACACACATAGATATGCAACGAACTTCGATCCTCCTACATAATACTTGTCCTTTCAGTTTAATTCATGTTTGTTTTCTTTTTTTACAGTAGAATTATACAATCTTTTTTTTCCCTATGAAAACGAAAAAAAGGTCATCAAAAACTTCAGGAATCAGCTAATTATATTGAAAATGTTGTTTTACTTTAAAATCTGTAAAAGGTCTTCCAATATTTCTTTCTCGTGTGCAATTGACTTTGAATGAAGGCCTAAAAGAGCATTTTAGTATTTGCCAAATTTTTTTAAAAAGTTCTGACTAATAGATTTCAAGATGCAGTAGTGAGAATTCATAAATGATGATATTTAACCTTAAATTGTAATCAATGGCTGCTCTTCAGCTAATCAGAAATATGAGAATATACATATATTTCGTGCGTGGAGTATTTTTCGCTTGAGTGTCTATCATTCTGAATGAGTTTTGATAGGTGTTTTAAACTAGTTACATGAAAATGGCGTAGATTTCACTTACGAAAACACGGAGTCTCGTTTGAAAGTAGTTTTATTATTATTTTTTTAACTGGCAATTATTCAGTTTCCCTTAGTGGTGCGCAAACCGGGGGTCGCGAGAAAATTTTTGGGGGTCGCAAAATTCAAAGAGATCCAAATTTATGAAAAATATACAATTATTCATTTCAAAGAACTGATATAATACAAGAGAAGAATCTGAGAATTATTATTTTACGAGCGCTATATTCGCGATCGCTATCACGGGGCTTCAAAACCACGTTATCATGCATAGTGATCTGCAAATTGATCATGCATAGTGATCATTCATAGTGATCTTCAAAATTATTTTCCATTAAAACAAAACATCGATCTCGATTGGATCCAGAAGATGACTTACGACTTGCGATTTCCAATACGGATCCGAACATAGAAGCAATCATGAGCTCTTTGCAAGCACATATTTCACATTTTTAAGTATTTTTCATTAAAAAAATATTTATATCCATATACATAAATAAAGCATTGTTTCATAAAATTATGTGTTGATTCATTAACTGATTTTTATGATGTTACAAGTTTTATGACATTTTTATGATGGTTTATAAGTTTGGTGCGCTATTTTAAAGCACGTTATTTCAATCGATGACGTCACGACCCTCTTTTAAAAACACCCTGTAAGAGCAACTCCCAGAAAGAATTTCAATGTAACTTCGTTTTCAATTAAACAAAATGTCTACTGTCTATCCAGGGGTCGCAACAAAATTTTACTCAAAATAGGGGGTCGCGACAAAATTTTACACAAATTAGGGGGTCGCAGATGAAAATAGTTTCCGCATCACTGACCTAGACGACGAAAATCGTAAGCGCTTTATGCGAAACGAAATCTTAGAGCACCAGCTGTTGAATTCAAAATCCTTCTTTACTTAAAAATTGCTAAAAAATCCAGTGATTAATAATTTTTTCCGTTTTTCTTTTAAAAGAGGGCGGAATAAATGTTATGTAATCTGTAAAAATATTAAAAAGTTATGACGGAAGATGCTTCAGTTTTAAATTTATTTTACGAAAACTTTCGTCAAAAATGATATTTTAAAAATTCTTTAAAATCGCTCCAAATTGTGTTACATAGTCATAACAAACTGTTTTTAAAGGAAGATTTTCTCCTTTCCGATGATGCAAATATCGTTTTACTGCAAGTGTAATTACCGGAGTTATTACGGCGTATTAGGCGAGAAAAAAATATAAAATATATAAATATAATAATTTCTTATCTGAATTTCGAAAAAATTACTTCGAAGTGTGTTGGGATTTGTCCTAGTGAAGCCGTATACAAAATTTGGTAGGTCTGCCACCTCCTATCCCTAGTAGCACAATTAGTTCAAAAAACGATCAAATTACGTTGGAAACACGTTTTTTGATGTTAAAAAGCGTGTTTTAAACGTCTTTTGGACTAATTGTGCTACTAGGGATATATATATATATATATATATATATATATATATATAAAACCAATATATATATATATATAACATAATATATATATATATATATGGTATATATATATATATAACATAATAAATCAAAAGCCTGCGAAAATCCTAAATTTCTAGAACTACGCAGTTTTAATTCAGTTGGAACAAAGGAATTCGCTTTCAAAAACTGCAATTACTACACGGTCCCTTGCAATTCCTTTGTAATTTTGTAGACGGTCCCCGCGTCCAGTCAATCTGGCGTCTTAAAAGTCGTAACAAACCTTGAAAAACCGCTACCCAGATTTTTGGATCTGCCAATAATTGCAACGTGCATGGGTCATGTAACACGACCTCCAAAGTTAATAAAAGGGGCTTATGCAGCCCAGCAGCGACTTTTTCTCGTGACCGCAACTGCCAAAGAAGCTTGTTATAATTTTCTAATAAAAATATGTAAACCTGCAAGATCGCCTCTATTTGGCCCCACTACTAGTTCTCGCAGCCGCAGACGGCCGGGGGATCTCTACGGCAGGGTCTCACTGAGACGCTCCGCGTCGCCTCCTGTCCAAAGACGATGTTATGACCGAACGCGGAGAATAGGTCTCAGCGAAACCTGAAGCAACCTTGCCTCCTCCGGCGGTCGACAGTAATCTTCCCGTAGCTGTTTAATGCTACAATATAAAGTCGAGCATGATTGTGCCTCACCGGTTAAAGAAGCCTAGAAAGCACTCTCTTTAAGATGATTCATTCGGTTTTTTCTCCATTACACGCTAATGGTTGTTGTGTTATTCAGCATTCACCACTTCCGACTTTACCAGAAAGTCCTGCGTCGCACCGTCCGACATCGTGGCTCTTCAATTGTTGCTGTTGCGGAGAAGTGATTTTTTTGCGTGAGTGTTCCTCTCCTGAGTAGCAACGGAAAAAACTGTTTTCCCTGATCTGCACCGCAGCCGTGACAACGTAAACTTGAGCATGCATAGATGCTCTGAATATTTATTTTCTTCTCGCTTATTGCTGTGCCAGAAATGCAAAGGGCATGACCTTCCGCAATGCGATCCCTGGATGTGGCTCATCAACGATCTGGCCTGTGAACTGTATGCGTTGAGTAATAAAGTTTCAATCGGACTTAGGAACGCAATGTTTGCTTTCCGCTGTAGTGGACTTGTGGATCAAGTTTCTTCTGATTAGCCCTAGAAATCATTGATTTTTTGGTCTTTCGTTGGTGCGCCTCGGTTATGATAATCTTTTTGTTGTTTTCTTTGTTTTTGTCTGCTTATTATTTTCTTTTTATTTTACGAGAGGTAAGTAGCGAAAATTACTCAACGTGACGCTGTTTAATTTTTAATATTATTGCATTGGAACAGATGTCGCTTTTTGACATTGAGGACATAACGCAGTGGTTTAAAATTAAAAGTAAAATAATTGAGAATTAATTAAATAAATCTATATTTTGAATTTGATTTTGGGTCACAACCTTTCAAAGGTTGAATATTTTGTGTCTGTGTGTTTTATGAGAGGTAAAGGAAAAAAAAGAGAGAGAGAACATGAGATTGTGTAATTATTTTCTTTATTCTAATGACTATTAAGACTGAGTTTAATTAAAGTTATATAAATTGATTGCATCAATATAAAATTAGAAGCTTTATTATTTTAATATTGTGGTTTTGAATTCATTGAAAATATATTAGTGTTTGTTTTATTTTTAAAAGAAAAGAAAAGGACAGAAATAATTAAAAACTTATTTAAAAATCATTTATTTTAAAACTTTATTATTTTTGTGTATCTTAGTTTTGATGATATATTATTTCTTTAAATAGTTGAAAATGATTTCAATTGTATTTATGTTTTATTTGATTTTAATTTCCATTTTAATTTGATTTTGGTAGTATAATTTATTGAGTAAGGGTATAAAAAATAGAAAATATTATTATTGCATGTTCTTGCGATCAGGTAAAAAATTAAAAGAAATAATGACTACGAATAACGAAACCCAGACTGACTCCACTGCTTTAGCAGATAATGGTTAACAGGTAGCAATGCTATTGACAGTAGCTCAGAAACATTCACCCACGTTACCAACACTAATACCGTGATCGTCACCGACAGTTTTTCTCAGACGATGACTAGCCATGGAAGTGCTACCAGCATCGTTAGCTCTAATAATAAAGAGTTTATAGCTTCCTACTGTCCTGAAAGCAATATAAAATTTCATGACTGGTTGAGTTATTTTGAAAAAAAAAACGTGCTCGGAATTGAATAAAACGGAACAGTGGAAGGTCCAAAATGTTAGTAAATGTATAAGTGGCAGTGCCCTCGCGGAATTTGTAGATAACGCCCATAACTTAAATACCTGGCCCGATATTGTTGAAGTTTTAAAGGGAAGATTCATTTCGTGCAGTTCATTTTCATTCGCAGATTTTACGAGTTTAAGAATCGAGAATGATTCGGAATTAATATCTTATTTTCATAAAAAATTAGAGTTATGCCGAAATTTAAGTTTATCCAGTGATTTGATTATGGAGGGATTGACGAACGGTTTCCCTTATAATATACAAGCATTATTTGTCTTACAACCCCCAAAACAGCAACATAATGGTTTGAAATTGTCTCGAAATTAATAAAGATACAAAAGGTATCAGAAAAAACACAGACATCCTCAGTTCCCAACTGTACTAGACCATATCCTTCAGGTCCTAGGCTCTTTACACCTAGATACAAGAATCCGAGTATGAGTTTTTATTCTAATCGCCCAGGAAACCCTTATAACTCGCGAGTGTCAGGCAATACTTGGCCTTGATTTGAGCGTTTCCCTCCACCGTACCAGAGCATACATTACCAGCAGGATGTTAACTTACCTAGAACACCATGTAGGAATTGTGAAAGACAGGGTATGCTTCATGCCTACCATTGGTCGAATACCTCTCCTTTTAGGTTAAACACGAATACAACATCACCCAGTCAATCTTTACCCTTGAATGCGTGAGGATCCCAAGATCCCCCCCCCCCTCATAACGCAAGAGATGAGTGATCACATCGGAAGAGATAAGGTAGAAAATCAACAATGACTACTTGCTGTACCCGTGTACATTCGAATGACACAAAACACTCAAACTTCGATAAAAATTTTAGAAAAAGACGAAGGCCTTCAATTCACATGTGCAATAGACACGGCGTCTACACTCTCTGTAATAGTACAGAATATTGTTGGACAGTTTCAATTAAAAACAGAGAGAGATTCTCCTTCGACAGTTAGACAGACTGACGGTTTAATATTTCTAAATAAAATTTGTCATGTAAATATTAAATTGGTAAAATTGTAAAAAATGTTACTTTTTGTGGTACCGTCACGACTACTCTGTGCGATCCTAGGATTGCCTGAGCGTGTAAAATTTCAGTTAAATATCAACTGTGCTAATTTCAGTGTTTATCAAAGTGGACTTGAGATTCAGTTGATTAATGAAAATACAAATAATGAAAATTTTTCCTTACATATGAAGAATAACTTTGACAATAACGTTTCTTTGAGTAATGATAATTCTTTATTTAATAATCTTTGTGCAAATAGTTATAAAAATAATTCAGAAAGTTTAAATATTTATGTTGGTAATAGTGATGAAAGTGCTCATGATGTTTTTTTTGAGTAATAATTATCATGCAATTGTTTATGATAAAAATAGTAAAAACGTACATAACTCCAATAAAATTGATCATGTTAATGATATTGAACATTTAAATGTTGATTAGGAATTAAGGGCTCTTTTATATAAATAAATATATATAAATACAAATATTTTCAGTAAACAAATATGATATAGGTAAAATAAGAATGGAACCTTAAAGAGCTATTTTAACTTCAGATTTGCCTGTAAGCTTAAGAGCTTATAGAGCCTCACCAACTGAACAGCTGGAAATAAAAAATCAAGTTAGGGAATTGTTAGAGGCAGAATAATTAAAGAAAGCCATAGCCCGTATTCGGCTCCCGTCAATTTAGCTAAAAAGGGTGATGAAGGAAAAACAAGACTTTGCATTGATTTTCGGAAATTAAATTTAATAACCAAAACAGATGCTGAACCGCTACCTCCGATAGATGATATTCTATCGGAGGTAGCGGTTTTAAAAAAAAATGTTGCCTGACTTAATTTATCAAGTCAGGCAACACTTTTTTTCTACGTTGGACCTTACGTCAGGATATTGGCTTGTTCCCATACATTCTAAGGATACTGAAAAGGTAGCGTTTGCGACCCCTTTTGGTTATATGAATGGACAAGGCTTCCCTTTGGGTTAAAAAATGCACCTGGCATCTTTAATAGAACTATTGGTAGAATTCGAGACAAGTACAAAATTAATTTCGCAGGCCACTACTTCGACGATATCATAATTTTTTCAAAAACAAAGAAAGAACATCTTGATCATCTAAACCAAAAGTTTCAAATTCTCAGTAGAGAAAATATCAAATTGAAACTAGCTAAGTGTCCTTTTTTGCAACAACAAGTAAATTTTCTAGGTTATCATATTCATGATGGAACCATTTCACCGATAATATCAACATTGAAAAAATTAAGAACTTACAACCACCAAGCAATATAAAAGAACTCCAAAAATTCTTGGGCACAATTAATGTTTATAATAAATTTATTTCAAATTAAGCTAAAGTTCGACATCCATTAAATATATTATCGTAAAAAGGGGTTAAATGGAATTGGACAGATAAGTGCCAAGAAACTTTTGAGCTTCTTAAAAGTTTACTTATTTCTAAACCGATTTTACAACTCTATGATGTTAACAAAGATTGTCATTTGTTTGTGGATGCTAGTAAAAAACAAATTGCATCAGTTTTGAAACAGGCACATGAAAAAGGTTTTTTACACCCAATAGCTTATCATTCTCGTGTTGTAAAAAAGTATGAAGAAAATTATTCCGTAACAGAACTTGAATGTCTTGCCATTGTAAACAGTCTAGACAAATTTTATCACTATCGCAAAATTCGCTATTCACACTTATCATGCAGCTTTAGTTTGGCTAAAATCAGTTAAAAATCTCAGGGGTAGGTTATTTCGATGGTCGTTAAAATTAAGCATGTTCGATTATGAGATAAAATATCAAAAAGGTGCAGCAAACATTAAAACGGATGTGCTTTCCAAGAACCCTGTTTCAGAATCCATCCAACAAGTTTCTCATTTACTAGAATTACAAGAAGTAATTAATTCTCAAAATAAAGACAACATTCAGGAATCTCGCTATATAAAATTAGGTGATGTGATTTACATTAAGAAAAAGGGTCCTTTAAAAATTGTAGTACCATTTTCATTAAGACTATAGATATTAAGTAAAGCTCATGAGGAATTCGGGCATCCCGGAGGAAATAAAACAGTACAATTAATCACACCCCAATATTATTGGCCCAATATTACGGAAGATATAAATAATTATGTAAAACATTGCCACGTCTGTCAAATTGATAAGAAAAAGAGGCAGAAAAGGTTTGGGTTACTGCAAGAGGTTCCTCCGACAGACCAACCATTCGAATGCTTAAGCTTAGACACAGTAGGAGGATTTAATTATTATAACTCAACAAAAAATACCTGCATTTAATAACTGACCATGCCACGCGTTGTGCTTGGGCTATCCCATCAAAAAGCGTAACTACAGAAACTTACATTAATTGCTTAAAGCAGATATTCTAAATTCAAACTCCAAAAAAATTATTAACGGACCGGAACGCAGCTTTCACTTCATCTAAATTCAGAAGGTTTTCTGAACGTAATAATGTTAAACAGTTTCTTACCACAGCCTACCACCCACGACGAATGGAAAGGCAGAGAGAACTAATCAATCTATTGTAACTAGATGAAGGTGTAAAGTAAATAATACATCGAGAAACATTCCTTGGACTACTTTATTAAACGAAGTAATTACTGAATACAATAATACTCCACATTCTGTAACGCAGATTACCCCAGCATACCTATTTTTGGGAATACTATCCTATGAACCACTTGTAAACAAAGATTTTATCCTCTATTAGATGAAGCTAGAAAACTCGCGAAAGAAAGAACAATTAAATACCATAATAAAAATAAAGTTAAATATGATGCGCGATTCATGGAATCTAAATTTAATGTAGGGGATTTAGTATTGTACGAAGAATTTCAATATCCTAATGCGCGAAAATTAGTGCCACCATATTCAGGCCCTCATACTATTTTAAAACAAATTTCTAAAGTTAACTATGAAATAGATAAACCAAATTTCAGCACAAAACAAAATTCTGAAATCGTGCATGCGTGTAAATTACGATATTATATTTATAATTCACCTGATAAATTCAAATTATATCACGAAGATTAACAACTTTTAAAATTTCAGAGTCCTATTTATTTAAAAAAAATAGTAATCATTTTTTATGCGTAACATTACTTGACTTCACAATAGGTAATTAAACATGGCGTTTTGTCTATCAATAATATAAAATGAGAGAAAAATATATATAAAATGGAAAAAACAAATATGTATTTCTGTATTTTTTGCAACTGAGAATTAAACTCACGATTTTGACAATTCTAATTCTTTTAACTTTCGTAATTTCTCTCCTTCTTGAAGCCTCTGTCCTATCACCCACCTCTAAATTTAGTTTTGAAAGTCATCCCAAGTAGCTGTAAATTTTGCTACTCTTTTTTTGTAACTTCAGTCACCATAGGTGCTGAAAACCAAAAGATGTAGAGAACCCTGACAATGCCGAAAGACTTTTTTGGGGATGGCCACTGCTTAAATCCCCTTTTCCCTTTTTTAAAAAAAAAACTTCCACAGGTATGACGAATGACCCCCTTCTTTTTTCACATTTTGCCCTTTACAAGATGTCATTTTTTGGACTGTCATTCCTGTTGGAAGAATAAGTTGGTCGATTAAACGGCCCCAGCTTTTCGTCCCTATTTGTCAAGTCGCACAGTTAGGAGAAAGCTAACCACTTTTTTTTTACACAAACATTTACACACCACGTGCCTGCTTAAGATTAGGGGTTCTAAAGAATCTCGAAATTCTGGAATAAGGGTTACACCATTCAAACAGGTACGTATCTCAACAACACGAACACGATAAACGAAAAGAAAAGCCCAGCGAAGCGAATTTAGTTAAAAGAGAAGTGCCATACAATTTTTGTTATAGAAGCCATAAAAAAAGTAAATATAATAAATGTAAGAAAAATTATATTGAGAAAGTGGAGTTGAAGCCAAAGCCAAATGTCTGAAGTAATTTAACATAAATTGTATCCAGTATTTTATAATCTACTCCGAATATTTTTACCTTTTATTGTATTTTATGTGATGTTTTTTAGGTCAATCTGTTTATTAAAATGACCTAAGTAGTATGTAAGATGTTATGGTATATACAACCAAATGTGTTCTTTCTATAGCGTTATACAAGAAATAATTTTAGTAATATTTTTTTTTTTTTTTGTGAGGACTGAAAAAACTTTGACATTTTTGGAACTTAAGAACAGCATCTGCACAAATTCAACTGTGTTCAAAGACAACAGTCAATTGTCGTGGAAAAAGTTTAAAATTTTTGTGCTCATATATTATTATTTTTCAACTGCTTATTTTTGTGCACTTACAAGTATTAGTTCAGGTAATTAGCAATGTGTATTTAATTTTGATTGAAATTTATTACATCGTGCTACATGACCTAAATTTCTTTTTCTCAAAAAAAAATTAAGGCTTTTTCCAAATATTTAGCTATGTTCTTTCCTCCCTCTTCTGAATGAGTCTGCCCGCCAATGCAGAAATTGGTGATCAGCCTCTTCTCGGACGGTGGGGATATTCTATAACATAATAAATAAAAAAAGCCTGCTAAAATCCCAAATTTCTAGAACTGCGCAGTTTTAATTCAAGTTGAAAAAGTGAATTCGCTTTCGAAAAGGGCCGTCGCTGTCACGAATGGTTCACGTATTGGACTTTTGTGAAATGAAACTTGTAATATTTCTTTCTCCAATAAAGTCAACTATGTTGCTGTATTGGTAATATATATATATTTTATTAGCCTTCCAAACCCGGGAGGGAATTGAGATACACCCTGTAAATGTATATATATATATATATATATATATATATACATATATGGGTGGATCGAAAAAAAAATTCCGAATTTTTTGTCCCCTGGGGTTTCAAAAATTGTGTACTGATATAAATAAGACGTGTGTGAAAATTTGAATGGGCTACGACATCGTCTTAGAGTTGCGCATCGGGCTTGAAATCCATTAATTTTTTTGAGAAAAATGCCTTTTTTTAAAAATTGACAAAAAATTTTCTCTTCTGAATAATTAGGCTCCGAAGAACTTAGAGTTGTATATTGTTATGAAAAGGTTGTATGCAAAATTCGGAGGAGCTGCGACAGTGCACATGGGTTGCACTAGGGGTTGCACATGGAGCTTCAAGTCTAAATATTTAAAGTCATAATATTCGAAAATTATGACTTTTGTGACGAAATAATATTTAAAGCAAACTCCATTCTTTCAATGAATTTGTCCTGTTAAGAGACAATCAGCAAGATTAACAGATTTTCGCTAGTATAACCACAATGTAACTACTGAGGATGCACCACATTGAGGTGGCTACGATCCGAGTGCCCAACCACCCAATTATAGGAATATATGTTTTAATGAGCCATGCAAAGCACGACTACAATTCAAATTGGGGCATTTTTTGTCCATCAAATATCTTTAACGTATGAAACCATATGGTAGATAGATAGTCAGCAAATTCCAGAGTAGTAGTTCGGTGGTGTGAAGTTGGTTAATGCAGAGATTTAGTTAGATTAGAGAATTTAGTTTCTAGATTTCGGATAACCCCTTTTTTCTTCTTAGTATTGGAGGGTTCACCACACCAGTGGATTTCAGCGTCAAACTCTTCCAAATTTCCAATGCCATTGTATCGGTCTTACAACCAGTTGGTGAGACATGGCCAAAGTATGTTTAATTAGGTTCTGTTATCAGCTAGATATTTTCTTCATGGCAAACCCTTGAGTGTAATTTGCAGTCAACCCTATTTTCCATGTATCTCGTTTTTTACTTGATCCTATTTCATAGTACAATCCATAGAAATATTGAAGCCTTCTTCCGTCTCTTTCTGTAATTCATTGCGAGTCATCTCACTCTCTCTTCTAACTTTATTGTGGTAGAGCATCAGTTGAGAAGGTTTTTCCTTTTCTTTCCACTTTGCAGGTAATGAAATAAAGGTGATACCAGAGAAACTGGTGCCCAATTCGAAATACCGTATGTGTTGCAGGCTTGTGAAAACAGAGAACTTTATACTGTCTTGATCACTTGTGAATGCCTTTCCCAAATTGGTCGCAAGTACGCATTCAGCGTTTTCTCCAATCTTTCTAATTTTTCTTTCTTCATTTTCTTTCTAATTAGATGAGTATAGTTGGTGACAAAAACGAGTACTTGAAATTGACACTTTTACTTTTATTCTTCGCTAATCGCGAAATTTCTTTTTTAAACATTTCAATTTTTCTCTCATTTTGCATAAACTTCTCTTCTTTTAATTCCACTGACTGTAGCACATCTAGGTTCCCGCTGGTCTGCCAATGACCCCATTTCATTTAAGGCACGGACGGAGCCACACCTCCAACTTGCTGCGAGATAAGTCTTTCAAGTTGGTATCCAATAGCTCAATAAGAGAGAATTTTTCCACTTTCTTCCGGAACGATTGCTCATGTCTGTCTGTAATGTACGATTTATTTATCTGCGGAATTTGATGACTTTTTCTATCTCTTGAGTTCTTTGGATTGACACAGTAGGGATATAAGCCTTGAACCACATTTGTAGTATTTTGATCGGCATAGCTAACGTTATTTCTCCTTCCAGTGAATTCTTCCTGTATTCAGAATTTTTTCTCCTTATGTACAAAATAGTAAAATAGAAGTATGTCTCTTCGAGTTGGTAACATGGCAGAAGGTAATTCTTTAAATATTCCTAGCTCCTCTAAGAATGGCGATTTTGCTCGATGTCTTTTAGCAGACATTTTCAAACTATTCAGAATCACAACAGTGCAATGCAGCCACCCTTTAGCTCTTTTGAAAGTAAACTGAAAACACCACTTATATCGCTGAACAGCCGAAAAAAATGAATGTTTCGACGAAATATCTTGTGCCTGGTACCTAGCAACTAGCCTCGAAACTGGCAAAATTTCCCCCTCTGCGTTAGGTTTTTCAATGAATGGGAACGATAAACATCCAAAAACAAGACACAAACATTATTTTCAACAATTTTTGCTCAGATTGCTCTCCAGAAATCATTTATTTTTAGAAATAAAAGAAAATAAACAGTTGTCTATACCCTTTTCTTTTCTCTCTGCAATGCGCTGCTTTTGCGTTGTTATTGACTATAAAAATTCAATCTTTAAAAAATGCATAGATTCTTTTTTGCGGTAGAAAAAAGATACAGATTAATATTAATTTGAACCTACTAGTACGTTTCGTTGCATTCATTTAATTTGTTTGTATATATTTTATTAGTTTCTGCTCCGTTCTTATGACATGTGTGGCTCCCTCGCACGATGGGGGTGTCTTCCTGAATGTTCGGTGATGCGCCACGATGTAAGGAATTGAATAAAGATGTTGCAAAATATTAAATGTTCCTTTATTTTACTTTTTTTTCTGTCGCAGTATACTTATATATTTAAAACTAAGTAGCACATTATGATTTATTTTCTTAAGTACGACATAAGATCTTATTCACAAATTGAAAAAAAAAAATATGCAGCATGTCACCACGAATGTCCCTATACTTCTTCATATTGCATTTTCAAATCAAACTTAGACGTGTAACATGAATGAAATTTTGCATAACTTGAAAATAAGTCTAAAATTCTAATTGTAATAAATCACACATTTTATTATCTATATTTACATTATAGGAGACTTCTCGCATGCATTCGATATTCATCGAAGAAACAGCATATTTCAAATGGCTATCTTTAGGGAAAACACGAAACCAAGAATCATCACTCCTGGTCATCTAAGATCATGTGCAAAATGTTACTCCCCCGCATCATTCTGCATGCAAACTGCTGAAGAGAGTGGGTGGAGGTTTGCGAACATCTGTCGCATTTATTTCCTCCACCCACACACGGATATTGTTATGCTTTCCCAATCGGGCTAGAAGCGATCCCCTCAACGTACTGAAAAATTTGGTAAATGGTTACACTCTCTGTAAAGAAAAAAGTGTGATATATATATATAAAATAAACTTCCCTGAAAGAACGTAGGTGAGCTATGTATGCATGCTGAGAATCGATCCTAGGGTTTGCCTGGGGCTGTAAGCGCTCTGTTCGAAAGAAGGCGGCCTTGGCTTCCAAATATCGCCGGGGGGCTTGCGCAGCGCCGATCGGAGATTGCGAAAGAAAAGACAAAAAAAAAAAAAAAAAAAAAAATCCTACCGTAGAGTTTACCCTTAAGGCACGACGGCACATTCGTATGATGTTATCGCTCTCCTTTGGCGACTTATTTGGCGCTTCTTATTTTTTTTAAGTTATTATAATTGAACGTATCCTAAAAAGAAAGGTTCTCAACAGCATACACTCAAGCTCATGCAAGTCAGCTGATCCTGGATCAATCAAAAATACCCTCAATGTACAATATACTTGTTCCTAAAGAAAGGTGCTTACAGTCAAAATAACGTGCGCAGAATTATTCCAATGGGTCGGGTGTGGCATTTCATGCATATATATTACGGGGTTAGTGCGTAATGCAAATTTCCAAAAAGCCTGAATTTTCGTCAGCATTGTAGACGTACAAAGAATGCAGTCAGTGTAATAGCAATAGTATAGAAAGCAAAATTATAACTTCTGTGTATTTTTAAAATATTCCACTTTAGAGAGTAACAAATAGATTAGTAAAATTAACAATAGAGAATTTCTTTTTGTTTTGAAATTATTCTGGTTGAATGAGCTTACGAGGTCAAGCGGTCACTCCTAACCTGTAACAAAATTTTGTTTGATTCACTGTAGATATTTTAACATTATGCCTCAAAATAAGTTTGCGCAATTTTCGCAAAATCTAAAAAAGCATATAAACATTTTTTAAAAGAGTTTCAAACTTTTTCAAAAAATTCCGATATTTGTTATTTCAGTCGTTGCTGATCATGTTGCTAAACTTCATTGTATTCTCTTAATCCATTTTTAAGGGATAGGAAAACAAACACTTATACAATTTTCTCAAAATCCCCAAAACTATGAAATATTTAGATCAGTTTTGGCATTTAGAGTTTAAAAAATTGTTAAGATCACTTAAGCTATTTGGTGCCCCTAGTTTAAGTGACCACCTATAATGATACCAAATTTTCTTTCATCCACTTCAGAGGTTTATACATAATCGACAAATATTTTCACACAGTGAATACATTTTTGAAAAATTTCTAATCAATTTTTTTTTTTTTTTTATCCCTATAGTTGAAGTGACCACCTATCATATCACCAAATTTCATTTCATACGTTTTAGTCGTTAATACATGATGCGCAACAAATGTCTACGCATTTTGAACGATTTTCGCAAAATCTCAGAATCTAATTAATTTTTTTTTTTATTTCAACACCTGCAATTAAATTGCGTGACCACCTACCATGTACTTGATTTCACTTCATTCGCTCTTTAGTTGTTACTTACGAAAATTAACGCATTTGGAATAATTTTGCAAAATCTCTAAATCCAATTGAATATTTTTGAAAAATTCGACGTGTATAGTTTAATTTGTGACCACCTATCATCTCACCAACTTTCCTTTCCCCACTCTCTAGTCTTTATTTCGTGATGCTGGAACAGAAATTTACATATTTTGAAACGATTTTCGAAAAATCTCAAAATCTATTCAAAATATTTTAAAAATTCGACGCCTATAGTTTCAGTTCAGCAACCACGTATCGTGTCACCAAATTTCATATAATTCGCTTTAGTCCGTAATACGTGAGACACGAATAATATGCACGCATTTTGAAAGAATTTTCGCAAAATCTGAATGTCTAATTATAATATTTAAAAACTTCGCCGCCTATGTTTGAGTTGAGCGACGAGCGACCACCTATTGTGTGACCAAATATCATTTCATTCACTTTCATTGTTATTACGTGATGATGAGCGAAAATATAAGTACGCAGTTTGGAGCGATTTTCGCAAAATCTCAAAATCTATTCAAAATATTTTTAAAACTCTACGCCTATATTTTCAGTTCAGCAGCCACTTATCATATCACGAAATTCCATACAATTCGTTTCAGTCCGTAATACATGAAACACGAATAAATATTCACGCGTTTTGAAAGAATTTTTGCAAAATCTGAAAATTTAATTATAATATTTTAAAAATTCGATGCCTCGGATGAGTGACCACCTATCATGACCGCCTATCATTTCATTTCACTCGATTAAGTCATTTTTGCATGACGCGTGAACATAAATGTACGCAGTTTTAATGATTCTCGCAAATTCCCAAATCTAATCAAAAAAAATTTTATTTGGACTCCTGTATTTTAAGTTGAGTTACCACCTATCATATCAACCAATTTCATTTCATTCGCTTCAGTCATTTCTGCGTGTTGCACGAACAAAGATTCACACAATTTGAAACAATTCTCGCAAAATCTGTTAATCTAATCCATTTTTTTAAAATTAGATGCCTATAGTTTAAGTTGTGTGACCACCTATCACATCACCAAATATCATTTCATTCGTTTTCGTTTTTATCACATGACGATACGGCGAGCATATTTCTATGCAGTTTGAAACGATTTTCGCAAAATCTCAAGATCTAATCCAAATTTGATGCCTATAATTTAAGTCGAGTGACCACCTATAATGTTACCAAATTTCATTTCATTCGCTTCAGTCATTTTAACATGATGCGCGAACAAAAAAAGCGTCACGGACAGAATGAGACAAACTTTTTTTTGATGGTCGTGCAGGATTTCGAAGTGCTTCCAACGGAAAGAAATCGCAAAATGTTTGAATTCCAAGTAGATAACTTAAATGAAAACAACAAATACTTATTGTGTCAATGTAAATAAAAAAATTTCTTGCATTATATTAGGTTTGCTTATGTAGATGTTTTATTTTGAATATTTACTGTGTAAAATTTTTGTGTGCCAAAATGATCGTATATTATTTCCTTTATTGAATAATGATGCCAACCTTTTTTTTTTCATGTAATAAAATTTAAATTTGCCTAGACGGTTAACTAGTAACAAAACCTCTGAGGAGAGTATTCGCCCTCAGATTGTAAAGAAGTACTAGTAATAACCAACAAAGAAAGCACAATAAGCCATTGCTAGAAATAAAAAAATGTCAGGTCACATAAATGCAGTACCTCATGCAGGCTATCATTTATTGTATTGCCTTGAAAAATTCTTCTAGGAAGCGTTCCTGTTAATACTGCTGTTTCATAGCTATGGTTTTCGAAATTTTCTACACTATGCACATTTTTACATATTTTTATTACATTGCCTTTACACAAAATAATTTACTCCACTTTTCCAAGTTATTTTCATTCCATTCACTTTATGCCATGCAAGCCAAAGCGATAAGTATTTGCCAAAGAAAATAAATGTCAGCCATGTTTATCCATTTTGTTTAATTATATAACTGAAGTGTTGTACAGTATTATTGTATCCCACCTAGGTTGTAAATATTTTACTTGTGATATTTTGAAAAAAATTGTGCGCACTCATTGTTTTATTGTTTATTGCAAGATTGTCGTACTATTGCATCATTATGTTTTGTCAAATTTTAGAAACTGCATCCTGCCCCTCAAGTGTTGCCCCTCATCCTGCCCCTCAAGTGTCAAATTAAAATTTCTTTTTTTATCATATATATCTATATATAGAAAGTTATTTAGAATGTTCAACTTCAAGTCTAAAAAAACTGCGGAATAATGGCTGTCATTTGCTTGATTAAGCTTTAAACAAGAGGGATAGATCCTATCTTTAATTTTATTAAAATCGCCATTGACAACAAGAATGTCGTCTATGTATCGAAATACTGAAAAATGTATTGTATTAGAGGATGTAAAAACATATTCATAATAGAAGAGATACAGGTTAGCTGCAGTACTGGAATAACTAGCACCCATGCCGATACCTTTAATTTGTCTGTATATTTTGGAATTAAAGTTTATGTAATTATTATTTAAACAGAAACTGGAAATAGTGACAAAAAACTCTCTATTTATGTTAAGTGCAGTTTCTATTTCAAAATCATCAAAAGTATTCAAAAGCGTTTTATAAAGGTCATCTATTGGGATATTTGTAAATAAATTTTCAAAATCATAAACTTGCAGACTAGTTATAACCATATTATTTAGTTGCTGTGTTAGTGAGAAAATGTTTTTAATAGTTACATAATAATAATTACATAATAATAATAATAATAATGTTTATAATAATTACATAAACTTTAATTCCAAAATATACAGACAAATTAAAGGTATCGGCATGGGTGCTAGTTATTCCAGTACTGCAGCTAACCTGTATCTCTTCTATTATGAATATGTTTTTACATCCTCTAATACAATACATTTTTCAGTATTTCGATACATAGACGACATTCTTGTTTTCAATGGCGATTTTAATAAAATTAAAGCTAGGATCTATCCCTCTTGTTTAAAGCTTAATCAAGTAAATGACAGCCATTATTCCGCAGTTTTTTTAGACTTGAAGTTGAACATTCTAAATAACTTTCTATATATAGATATATATGATAAAAAAAGAAATTTTAATTTTGATACAGTTGCTTTGCCACACTGGACCTCAAATCTACACAGAAAAATCTTGTTAATATTTTAATTGGACAAATGTTAAGATTTTTTCGAATATGCAACAATAGCTATAGTTTGGATTCGCAAATATATCTACTTTCTGCAAAATATTTTTACAATAACGCATTTCCCTTGGATTTTATTAATTATTACACTAGACACCTTAAAAATAACTTAAACCCCTGGAAATAGTCCAAAAGTTACAGGTGGGGCTTGCCTATATACTTTTGCGTCCACAGCAGTTTGCGAATGATATCTGCACGCTAAAGCCTAGTTTTCGGGCGCGCACAGATGGATGTGGCAACGAGACTGTCGGACGCTGACTGGAATGGAATATGGCTAAGATTACAGGATACACGGATTAATTTTCTTCAATTTTCGTGAGAGTTACGGCTGGAAGTTGAGTGCAGCCACATTTTAAGTATGTTTTTTCATTTTCTATTTTAACAATGTTTGAATTTTTTTTTTTTTTTTTTTTTTTTTTTGCAGGTCAGGGAGAACTGGTGTCCGTTGATTAAACTAAAATTATATTAAACAGGCAATATTTCAAGATATTTAAGCTTCAATAATTCTGTCAATACAATAGTCTATAATTCTGTTAATACAATAGTTCACAATCTCCTGACACCAGTCCAGAAACCTGTAACTAACAAGCACACCAGTCTCCCTCTAATGAATTAGCTGGTTATAGTATTTTTATGTTTATTGTCTTGTTTTTATATGTTTTTTTGACAAAGACTGGGGGGTTTTCGGGTTTTATAATACAATGTCACTATATATATATATATATCTTGTAATTATTTAGCTTGTAATTACCAGTAATAACCATACTCATATTTATATTAAAATTGTTTTGCTTTTGATGTGAAGTTGGGATCTTCGATTTTGTCAAATGCTGTGGAAAGTAGAATGCTCCTTATTTTATGTTTGTGAGGAATTTTAATTTAACTACATAGTATCCATTTAGCACGAACGTAGTTTATAAAACTTATCATATTCGGATAGTAAAAAATTTTAAGGGGGTGGGGGCTAGAGGGGGCATATGTCCCCGTTCACAGCATATACAAGGGGCACAATATTTTCGAATTACCATTGTTTTCCATTCAGGCAAACAGAAGGGGCGAACTCAATTTAGCATAGGTTTTTGAATGCTTTGCTGAGGCCCAGCGACTCAGCTAGCGCAGTCGGAGGGGAAGGGACATTTAAAATCCCATACTGAGAAGCAACATGACAAAGAAGGATAGTATTCCCCGGTGCATCTTTTCAATAATGAGAGGGAACAGGTTAAACGCGGAAATAAACAGTCACATGCTTAATGCAAATAATACATTATTATAAAGGCACTTTAATAAAATCGAATAAACAATATGTACGTTTCGGGTGGTACGAAAAGTCCACCCTCCTTGCAGAGCCGTGCTTAGGGAGTAGCAAACTTGGCCATCGCCCAGGGCCTCTAACTGTTGAATTCGTGGATATCAGGTGATCAAACTTTCATTAACATTATTTTTTTGACGAAAACCGAAATATTTCGTTTATGAGGGGGGGGGGGGAATTGAAGCTTTTAAATGTCGATAAAATTAATGCTTTTAAATGTGCAGAATATGTAATTTCCTGTATAGATTTTTTTTTTTTAATTTACAACATGTTAAGTAGCTAGATGCAGATTTTACATTATGGAAACTTACTGTATTAAAATCTTAATTAGTTAATGTAATTTACTTAATTACAGTAGCAGTAGCAATCTGTGCTGCGGGGGGGGGGGAAGATACATGACAAGATCCACAATAATTTAGTAAGTAAAGAAAAGTGAAAGGCCCCCTAATTGTTTTTTTTAATCTCGGGCCGCTAAATATGTTTTGCCCAGGGCCCCCTAAAACCCTAAGCACGTCCCTGCCTCATTCACTACGCTCCTACGAAGAAGGGCGGAACCTTTATATCCCTGAAACGTGCGTATTAGGGGGTGAACGCTGGACGAAAAATAGGCCTCTCGCAAAGCAGCCTAAAAGATTTGTCTCGTCTCGTAAAATCTCTATATCATAATGTTAAAAATGCTTCTCTCATCTAACAACATCCCTGTATCGTAATGTTAAAAATGTTTGTCTCATCTTGCAAAAAAGGTGCAAATCTCTGTCTCGTCTCGCATCCATCCCTATGCGTACTGCTCTAAATAAAACTTGAAAAATTCGAATTTATGGTCGATTCATAGAATTTTTTTTTAATGTATCTCTTTTTTTTGTGGGAATATATATATATTTCGAAACTTTTAGATATTTCGATTTTTTTCTTGTGTCCTTTTAATTTTGAATTACTCAAGATTGACTGTATTTTTATTTGTTCTTTAAAGCAAGTATTTAACTGTATTTTGAGTATAATGCTAGAATTTTTAGTTTTTCTAATAGGTTAAGCATGGATTCAATAGTGGTTTAAACTCCCTTTGTTTTGGAGGTTCGAATACATTCGCTGAAAACGACCAACAAATAATCTCAATTAATATAGCCAGATCTGCGAAAACAATTCGAATATTGCAATCATTCTAATATCGCCAAATCTGAGACAGCAGTTTTTACGCTGGGAAAGAGGTCTGATGTATATGTCTGTCTCCTTTTTTTATTTATTTATTCTTTTTTTTTTTGTACCTGCCATAAGTTTCGTAAGAAAAGTGAGAATCAAAGTTTAATTGTAGAAGAATCTAAATAGCGTTTTTAAATAAATGAGAGAGTCTGAACAAACTTAGCACGTCCCTGGAGCCCTGATTTGTTTTATTGTAAATTTTAGCATTAATTACCTGATTTATTATAAAATTAAGTAATCTTTTTGTTTTACCACTGTTTTATCTAATGTAATAAAATAAATATCAATAGAAACAATTATGAAGGTTGCTAAAAATTTTAATTTAATCTAAAATTCTCTGAAAGAAAAGAAGTACAGAGAGCTGAGCCCCCATGCAAATATAATCCATGACTGGCCTTTGTGTAATGCTCTCCCTTCTTATATTTTTGCACCTCTATTCGGGTAGATTTTAAAAGGGGCTGAACATAGAAACAGGGACATAGCGAGAAAAAATTTCGGGGGGGGGGGTGCCCGAAAGCTAAAAACGCTAGAATTTCTCACAAAATTGCATGAAATTTACTTGACATCCAATAAACAAAAATTCAAAATTTCGGGGGGGGGAGGAGGCAAGCCCCCAGGACACCCACCCTGGCTACGCCCCTGCATAGGAAAAAGTCTTCAATTTTCTTTTCAGGAAAGTTTCAACAAAACTATAAAAAAATTAATAGAAAGTCTAAAGATTTTAGAATAAAATTTATAATTCTGTACATAGGCACCTAATACAGCGGCTGGGGGTAGGGGGTTCACTGTAGGTGTAGTGAATATTTTTATACCATATTGAACTTGTTTGTATTATTTTAGTTTTAGTACTAAAATATGAGAAAGTCCAAAATGAACTCCTCCACCACCCCCCACATCCAATAATAATAATAATAATAATAATATGAACGCCTATCAGAGTTTGATTAAGCCAACGTGCGGCCTCGGGCCGACATCTGATATAGGTCCCATTTATTTAAATGAAATAAAGAAATTTTATGCTAACACTACGAAATATTTACTGGCCCATTACCTCTAAAAAGTGCTGGCCCGGTACATTTTAAACAGTACCACGCCGTTAACTATGCCATGCAGGTTTGAGACACATGGGCGCGACAGGCATTTCACCATTACTGGCAATGTACTGGCACATATGCATTTCTCAGGCATTGGTATTCCAGTGACTTTAAACTGACGGCAATGCACTGTTCTCCCGGCATACGGCACTTTGCCAGCACGGCGGGTACCCTGCCGTCAGTTTGCGGGCAGTAGTGTGTTTGCTGGGTATTTGTTTCCGTTTATTTTTCTCAGTTGTTCCTAGAAAGCAAGGTAATTTTGATCAATTCTTGCTTGAACCATTCTTTAAGTGTGAAATATCAGGAAACTATAATCCATTTTTCAATATAAGTAAATGTTTTTTAATAACTACACAGTGCGCTCTTTTCCGTGGCCCGCTAGGGGCCCGTTGTGCTTAATAAAAAATCAGACACTGAAACTGGAGTTTACATTACTGTGTCCGTACACTTCAACTATCCACCCCGATGCTCAAAGGAGAAAAATAGAAGCAAAAATTTTTTGGAGTTTTACTAAGCAAAAAATCAGGTTATTTTCGTTCATTTAGCTTTTGGGATGCCCATATGTGATAATATTCACATATTGCGTGGCCGCAAAGATTAGGGGTAGTAATCAGCTATCTTTAAACGACTGTGAGAGACATGAATGAAATACAAAGACCACCTACTACAGCCACAAGTAGCGCAATATGTTAATAGGACTTTAGTGAATATATAAAACAAAGCAATAAACATGTGTGGATTTAACCCATTAAACGCCGCTATGAGAATCTGATAGAAATTTTTAAATGTATGTACATTTTTTACATACATTGCATGCCTCTATTATAGAACAGTTGAAATTTTTTTTAACTCAAAGCATTTAGGAAATATAGCATGTTCCCGTAGCGGGAGCTTTGGCGTGTTATGGGGATAAATGTCTTTCTACATTTTGGATACAGCAATTTCTTTTTTTACGCAGATGCTGCTCAAAACTGTATATATAAAGTAATTATTTTTGTTGTTGATACTATAATGTACGAAATAACCAGCGTGCGAAGTGCCAAACATTTCTTTATTGTTGAACGGTAGCAAAATCAATCTGGAAATGCTATGACTTATGACTTGGAGGGGAGGCCCAAAAAGGGCCACGCACCGCGACCATGCGTCTATTGTATCATCCCCAAGCAATATGGAAAAGGACCTACGAAAAGAGCCCAGTAGCAGATGCGAACATCAGCATAGACCTAACAGACATTTTGTGAAGCTCCCAGGGCTCAATGACAAGGCGCGCAAGATGCTCAAACCTATAATCAGAGAAGTACTCACACTCACAGAGGATGTGTAAAGCAGTTTCCTCCTTAAGATGACAACCCCGACAAGTGGGATCATCGACAACCTTCAGTATGTTAAGATGCCTTTTAAGGCAACAGTGCCCAGTTAACAGGCCAATAGCCCTACGGAGACTGGACCGGGGCTTTCGCGAACATAGCAGTTTCTTCTTACCGGACCTGCTTCGAGAGAATATGACGTCACGCAAGAGATCTATCCGGTGAAGGAATACTCCGAACTCTTGAACAAGCCAATGCAGTATTTTTCTTTGTGTGTGTGTGTGATTTTTCAGTACGAAATTTTGTATTATGTTATGAAGGTCACATATTGATAAATTCTTTAAAAAATATTATGTACAATGTAGACAGGAAGTTAATGGATTGTGTTAAAAAACAACTTTGAAAATTCACTTTATCATGCCGATGTTCTATACCACCGAGGTATTATTACATATAGTTTTTATTATTGCAAAGCATTTTTATTAGTATAAAAAAGAAGAGAAAGATTACAAATTATTAAGATAATTAAGATTTGTTGGGAAAAAAAAAAAAGAGAAAAACTTCCTTTCTATCTCAGACTAGGATAAATTTAGATTTAAAAAACTTTTAGGAACTTTTCCATTAATTGATTGAAGACATATGCACATCAAGTTACTAGAGAAATTGAAAACTAAATTTTTTCATTAGTTAAAAGATGTTTTCATACATTTTATATAAATATGTTAACCATAATAAATAAATAAAAAATGACTTACCATGATACTTCCTTGAAAAGGGATTTCTTTAAAGACGCTTCGCTTATATAGCACATTTTATGAAATATTTTATGCAGTCACATTTTACAATTCTTCGAAATGTACGATTGAACAAAGAAATCGAAGTACAATCGGAAATTGAAATCGAAGTAAACATTGAACAAAATTTCAGTTTCACGACACGAAATATAGAAGTCGGATATTTCAAAGTTACACAGATCAATGCAGTCTTCAATATATATTTAAATTTTTACGTTACATTTTTTTTTTTTTTTTTTGGTAGAATTAAAGTGTATACTTCGGAATTGAGCATATAAATAAAAAAATAAAGGAATTATAAAATGTTATGTGTGCCTAAAGTCAGTAAAGAATGCAATTGCAGGTTTATGTATAGGTTTTATTTAAAAAGCACATAATTTTACAACATTTGCATACAATCAAAACACAATCAACATAAATAGTTAGTTATGTTTCTGAGGAAAAAACCAATTTCTGCAAGCGATAAACTTTTACTTTAGAAATAATAATTTTGAAGATAATTTTAAAGATTTTAATTACTAAAGATACAGACAACAAGCACAGTTTTCTGTTTCCAAACATTTATTACAATTCCGAGAGTTAAATTAAAATTAAAATTTATTATATTTGGTAGTCTACACACCAAAACTTTAATATGGAAAAAAAAAAGACAAATGAACTGATTTCAGTGTTGTTCTGTAATTGGGATTAACAGATTTGTCATTTTATAAAATTTGAAATAGCTTTGTACAAATCACAATGTTACATAATTTACGAATGATGGTATAGCTACTTACATAAATATTTAAAATATGATAATCCAAAGTTAATTTACGTATTTGCCAACAATGACAGTTTTCTTTTTGTGCTGTTGAATTGCTTACAATCATTTTTAACTTTTGCGTAGTTATTTAAGAAAATATTAGTTATTATAGACAAACATGGTTTAATGAGATTTAATGTATTATTTCCACAACTGCATTTAAATGAGAGATCAATGCCTAAAATTTCAATTTTTTCTGAAGCAAGTTCAATGATTAGATATTTGGGTTCAGGAAATTCTAAAAACGATTTTTCATAATTTTGACTGATAAGCTTTTTGAAAATCTGGTAAGTATTTGTAATTACAAATATTAAAAGTTCTTGAGGCCATTTAAGCTGTCCTCTATCAGTTAACATTAGAAATTTAAATACTTCATCTGAACACTCAATAGATAAAATTTAGTTTTTTATAATCATTGATAAACATTCAGAACATTTTAATTTCAGGGAAACTTTATATGCTGCATATCCTGCCAGAAAAATCAAAACAGACATTACTTCATCTTTGATATATGTATCATCACTACAATTAAAAACATCGTAGAAATAATCTGGTATTTCGAACTCTTGCTTATTATCATACGTACTTACACAGCTAAAATCATTTAATGTGAATTCTCCATTTTTTTTTAGAATGCATGCTTATTAAGCTAAGAATTTTTAATTTTCTTTCGGCTTCAAATACTTGAGTGCAAGATACATTATAATTTCCCCCACTCATTTGGCGATATTGGCCAAAACGAGCTTCCAGACTATCAGTCTGAAATTTACCTAACAACATATAACTTGAGCCTAATCTTTCTAAAACATATTTTACTATTTCAATCAGGCTATTTGTGGTAAATTTTAAAGCGAAGAAAGTTTCTTTTGATAGCATTCTACCTTTACCTGGCAGACCAAGTTTCTTTCTCTCTTCTGCTTTTAACAAGTATAACTTATCCCATTCATTTAGCCAGTTACTGAATTTTTGTAAAAATATATAATTATTATCCTCGGTTGTTTTAATGGGTTTAGACAAGTCGTCACTAAGGTGTCTACCTTTAGAGGGATGTTTCACATTCACTACTTTCCACCAGTCAGAAAATAATTTAATAAATATTTTTGTACTATTAATTCTGCCGAGTGTTTTATCTGCATGCATTTCTAAAGCTGTACAGTTACTATCATCAAATAAATTTAATGCATATCTAACATTTTGTTTTTCGATAGAATTGGGATATAATACTTTATGGGAAAGTTTTGGAGCTATTTTAACAACTGAAAGTTTTTCTTTTATGTATACATGTATTAAGTGCTAAAGGCTGGCGGATAAAATTTCCACTTCAGCATTATACGGATTGGGGAAGTGAATTTTTTTTTTTCTGCAGTAATCTGGTGAGCCAGTTATTTCTCACAGCTTTAATTAAGTGTACAGAATCAAAAAGAAAAAATATTTGTTTATCTGGGTTATAAGGGTTGGAAATATAAGTTTTGATCTCACCTCCACACATGTTAGTAAACATGTTCCTGTTTATTCTATTATTGTCTGATATTAAAGTGAGGACACAGAAACCACATTCATGTAACATTCGTAAAACTCTGTTGGTATATTCCAGCAACAAGTCAGCAGTAAGATTTCTTACTGGAAATAATGCAACAATAAGAGAGACGTGATCATAAATGCCTGGATAGTTGTTGCTGCTGTATTAGAATTTTGTGAAAACCCAATAATGTGACCCGCTTTATAGCAAACAGAGGAGTTTATATAAATTTCATCTATTAACACATTAACTGTTTTTTTTTTTTTTTTTGTGGTGCTCTAAGCTATCTGCTTTATTTTTAAAGTATGCGTTTTGAAGATAAGTAGAGTAATCGATATTGCTTAAAGATGTTAGTTTTCTTAAGTAGGATGGATGAGGTATTGTAATAACATTGCTATTTCTAATTAATATATAAGCGGCAGGAAAACTAAAATAGAGCTTAGAACACCACAAAATCAAGTCTGTTGTGTATTTTAGACGTCTAATGCTTAACAGAACAATTTGTTGTCTGATGAAATTTAATTTTAAAAGTACACTTTCATTATTCTCGGACTCATTTTCTATACATTTGTCAATATATTTGTTGGCAAATCCTAGCATGTCCTCGAAAGTTAAATTCTTTTCATAAGATGATAGATGGCTCAAAATATTTTCAAATTTTGTCCATCTATCACATTTATGCTCTTTGCCAAGCAGCCATTCAAAAGATTTGAGGTCAACACTAACATTATCATAAAAAATCTCAACAATAAAATTTGAATTAATTTTAAAACAAACAGTCACTTTAGGAACGTCTTTCTCTTCTAATTTAAAAAAAATAATATACTCACTTCGGGTTATATGTATCAATGCTGTCTCCAATAATTTAGATGCGCACTTATCACGAAAGTCATCAAAAGATGTAATAATATCACTAATTAACCACTCATTAAACTGTTCTTCATCTCTGTTTGCAATTTTTGTCCTGCGTTCACTAGGATCCTTCCGCTTCGGCGGTAGTGTTTGGGTAAAACAGGAGGGTAAATTTTCAAACACTGTCGGATAAGCATCGGATGTTAGTGTAATTTTCTTTCTAGGCACAACTAATTCGCTTCCATCATTACGCTTTATCGCCCATCATTACGCCCATCATTACGCTCACAACATTTTCGTCCCATTATTTCTAAAATGAAAGCATAAGAAAAATCTATATATAATAAAGTTCATAATTTTATATTACGTAATATAATCTAACGTTAAGTACGGATTTTCACATGATGATTTTCAAAATAAAAAAATTTACATATATTACGTATTATTATTATTATTTAAAATAAGAAAGAAATCACTTACCAATGTTTTTTAAATGTTCTGTATCTCTGTAAGATCTCCGCTTGTCGCGCGGTCTTGCTGTTAGTTCCACTGCTTTTCCAGCTTGTGCAATAAATTAAAAATAATGTATATCTAAAAAATAATCCGAAAGGTACAATTTAAAACAAAAGGAAGAGCACAATTTCTTAGACCACGTGCGCCCAATTATTTGCAGTACAGCTCAGGAAGTGCAGGCGTGCAGGTGCAGGCGTCCTCAGCAGAGGGTCAGTCAGATCTGGTTAGATGTCGTTTGTGACGTCACGCCTCTCTTCGAACGTCTCGAAGCAGGCCCGGTAAGGAGAAACTGCTATGTTCGCGAAGGCCCCGACTGGACCCGTTGAGACACAGAGGTTCCTTGCATCTAACACCAGGAAAGCCAAGATTGACCTCTTTGGCCTGCCTCTGGCCATTACACTTAAGCCAGCTGGAATACTGAAGCTTGCTAAAGTGGCTAAACACAGTATCCCTGTAACATTTACTCGAGATACCGAGAACCGGGACCCAATGACCAGGAACCCAATACAGAGTAACTGGAAATGCTAACTAGTGGGAGGGCGCCAAAGCTCCCGCTGTGGGAACAAGAAATATAAGCGTTCATACATAACAGTCCTTTATAGGAATCTATTCATGCAGGATTTTAAGAATGTTGCTCTTCAAAATGTTGGTTTTAAATATGCATTCTACTTGAAACATTTAAGTGACCCTTTATTTTATTTTATTTTTTAATTTTATATACGACAGTCATAAAGACAAAATTTCACTTTTTTTTTAAATTAGAAAAGAACATTAAATTAAAATATATTGTTCCGATAAAAATATATAACACACCCTATAGTGTAAATGTTTATATAAAATGTGTATTTCGTAAATTGCGTTAAAATATTTTAAGAAAAAAAATATATAATAGATGTTCCCGTAATGGGAGCTTTGGCGCTTAATGGGTTAAACCAGTGCTATGTGTGTATTCACTAGTGACGTATTCACAAACAAAGATTGAGCAGAACTTTTCCAGCTCAAGCATCTTTTGTAAAAACGCATGGCACGAGGAGAACCCCGTCTTCTTTTGCATGAAGCCGCTGATGAGATTGTTATTAGCTATATTTTGTTATTTAACTGGGAAGTCCAGTGTCATCTCCCATCGATGTCGTAGTTAAAAAAGCCATTATGCGAGTAATTGGCTGCAGATGGGGGACCCTGCTCACCCTAAAAATGTGGATCTCCTTTACTGATTCTATCGAATCCTAAGAAACAGATTCCTAGCTGCAGATAAGGTGTATATATCATTTCGCCGCGAAGGAAGGGGGTGGAAAAGACCCCTTTTTGGTTATCCACTCCCTGGGTTGGAAATAAACGAGCCGAAATGGAGACCACCATTTTCACCCGGTGTAGGTGTTGTTTCGCCGCGGAAGAAGGGGGAAGGAATGACCCCTTGCTGGTTATCTATTTCCTGTGTTCCAAATAAACCAGGCGAAAAGGGACACCGCCATTTTCATCCACACACGAAACGGACTTAGGGAAAAGATTCTTCCTCCCTTTCCCCGCTTGTTGCTGTGCTTTCAAGTGAAATAGAAAATTTGTCATGCAGGGGCTTTCATAAGCTATTTATTTATTTTATTATTAGATAGGCCACTTTTCAGTGTTTTGTAACTTCAATTTTTGAAACTTAAGAAAAATTTATTTGGCGTGAACCGTAATTAATATGCACAGTATCTATCGAAACATAATTTGTGTTTCATTGTTGTGTTTCATGTAGAATTTTTCATTTACGAAAAAGCTGCCTTTATTTTCTTCGTTTATAAATAAAAAAATTTAGGAATTAATTTACATTAGGTATAGTTATATATATATATATATATATATATATATATATATAGTACAATTTAAAAAAAAGGAATAAAAATGGAAACAATAGGCGACACAGACACACACGCGCACCCACACAAATATACAGTCGACTCTCAATATCTCGAAGTCCGCTGGACCGGCAAAAAATATTCGATATAACAGAAATTCGAGATAGCGAAAATAGCACATATCTTAATCAGGGGCATGTTTTTACCGTGTTCAACACACGGTAAAAATATACCCCTGAATATATCATCAAATCAAACTCTATGAAGCAAAACGTTTCTACTTTTCTGATGATAAGTGGGTAATTTGATCGTTAGTAATAATGTTAGAAGAATCAAAACGGTACCAAGGTGGACTAGGGGGGTCCACCACCCCCTCCTCCGAAATTAAAAATTTTGTTAACAAAATGATAATGTGAAGTATTTTTGTGAACAATCCGGCCTTTTTCGCCGTTTCGTACTCCTCCAAAATTTATTGCTTGTTCGGCCCCAGAAGAATTAATCGATAATACGCAGAATCAAAGCACCGTCGCCACCGTGCCGCGCCGTCGCCACCTATCATTTGGACCCCGCCGCCGCCTCCGAGGTCTAGGGCTGCGCTCCGGCGAAGAACGAAGATTGTGCACCGCGACGTACAATCTGCTTCAAAACTTTTTCAAAAATTGCACCTAAACTTTCAACTGCTTATTTTTATCTGGATACTTATTAACCTTTTACAAGCCAATGTCCCCCATTGGAAACATCAAATTAAAAAAAATTAGCAGATATAACTAAAATATGACTGGATTTTTTTAAACGCAAGTTTTATTTCTATCATTAGTTCTATCTATTAGTATCTATTAATTTCTATCATTATTTCTACCTTTAGTAGGAAACTGGATAAGAAATCATAAAAGTAGCGTATTTCATAAATTTTTACAGATCGATCTTGATACAGCCCTTCTCCTCTTCAAATTTAATTGATATCTTTACTTAAAATAATAAATAAATCTTTCATTAATTCTAAATATTTCATTTCTCATTTAAACTACCCATCATTATATTCCGAGTTTGAACCCAATTTATAAGTTAGTCAGAAGTCAGAAATGACCAATGCTCTCAATTGCGAACACAACACAGTGAAAATTGTATACAATCCCACCCCCCACTTTAAATGACTAATATGCATAATTAACGGATCAGAAAACAAAAAATACAAAAAAATTAATTTAAAATCGTCGTGCAGCAAAGTTATATATACCATTCGTTTGCAAATAACGCGTACTTTAATTTACAATTAATTTAATTTGCATAATGGGCCGTCTTCATATTTAATTCTACATCAACTTCAGTTTTCTCAATGGCAACGCCATATTTTGACTTTATTAAACGGAAGAAAACCTTCAAATTACCCTAAATATAAATTTTCACCAATTTTCTACGATAATTTCCGGAGATATTGCGAATTAATTTTTGCGCGTTTTTAAGGGACTTTCTGCAAGCTGAAAAACGCTATTTGTAGGTTCCGAACTTTTCGCCTTTCATTAATTTCGCTTGCGAGAATTAAAAGAAATTAATATTATTTTCAAGGAAAATATTGTTTCCATCTCTCTTAAAGTTTTTTGTACTGAGAATATCAAGGGTAGAATAGAATATTTAGTCTGTGGACCAAATGACCCTTGAGTTCATAACTTCCTTGGTTCGTTCACATGATTTAATGCAAATGACTGCTCACGATTTTGCAAATCTTTGTAATTTTGAAATTGTTATTTAGTATTTCCCTTGATGGTTCTCTTAGACAGCTGATATGTTGGCAGGAGTGAGAGGCTGCTCTCTGCTCTTCTGACTACAAGCTTGAATATTACTCAGCTATGGTCGAACTTGAAGAATAATTTCTTGGTAGAAAATTTATTTGTTTGAATTTTATGTAAAAAACGCAATTACTTTTTTGCCGACCGAATATTATCACCGTGTTTGTTATTTCACTTCCTTCATTTAATACTATCGTCTGCAATGTGCAATATTCTTATAAGACTTTTGGCGGTATTTTAATTTGTAGTCGGATGAAAATTTAAACAGAAAAACGTGATTTTGAATGTTTGATAAAGTATGGGGAAGTCCAAAGACCTAATGTTTCCGATATTAAAAAAGGTCACATTCATGCCTGGAAAGTTGGGTATGTTAGTTTTTCAGAAATAGGACGTTGTATTAGAAGACATACATCTACTGCATCTAACTCTATAGCTGGAAAATATTTTATTTGGAGGAATATGGTAGCGGACGCAACAATACACGCTTTATAGAATCTCCATCAAACTGTAAAATCTCTAATTTATTTGCTTCAAAATTTGATATTTTTAATACTGGTATCTTTTACTGTGTTTTGCACAAAATAAATCTAATTTACGTTTATTTTATGCAATTTTCAAAAAATTTTCACTTAATAAATTTATATATGGTCCCTTAACTCATGAAAATAACACATTTTATTTCATATAAATTAAACTACTGAACGTAAAAATTTGAAATTTTGCACAGCCATGTAATATTAATTTCTGCATCTATTTCCATCGAAATTTGGCTAGGTCGCTATTCATAATTTTTTTGAATATTAATTTAATAATTCATAATTCATATTAATAATTTATTAAAAATCATAATAAAATTAAATTATGTTTGGGTCGTTTAGTTCTAATAGTACGAATAAAAATCAGCTTCTTACTACCAATATTATATGAGATATGAATTGAAGTATGAAAAAATATTTTAACATAGGGGGAGGGGGATTTTGAGTGCTCATAACTCACTCATTTTCTGTCCAAATTTATTGAAAATTGGTGTCCGGGGTTAAAATGAGCTAAATTTTTGAAATCTGAAGTGAAATATAGGGGTTTCTAATGAGAAAAAAAACGTTGGTGCGAATTTTAATATGTAGATGGTCCCTTATGCAATTTTTATGCACAGCAAATTAAATTGTGCGTCAATCGTAAACGATTGGTATCTGTAACTTTGCTGTTCGACGAACGACGGCCGAAAAAAGTATAAGTGGGACTTTTTTTCCCGCAGCTGTACATCAAAAGAACATAATAAGTTTGGAAGGGTTCATGAGGAGGTTGCAAAGAAAGAAAAAAAAAGAAAAGAAACGCTAAAAAGCAAATAATGTATCAATTGTATATTGATAACTAAATTTGCTATTGGTATCATGAATGTGCCATACAAACAACATAAACCTATCCGATTTTGAGAAAATCTAATGTTTCAGTTTTTCAGTGAAATATTTTAAAATTGTGCCACAAGGGCAAGCTCATAATCAGGAACCTCACCAGTGGCCAAGAGCAGAGCGCTCTGAACTGGTAGACGGAAGGTGTCTGGTTCAAAACCAGCTCGCGTCCGCAGACCTAACTGTTATGAGGTTTCCTCCGAAACTTAGCGTAGATACGGGTTAGGACCCCTTAGAAAGACCTCAACGGAGGGCACCCCACCCCTCGGTCTAGAGCTTACGTTCAGCTAATTGGCCGAAACTTTTCGCATTCGATCAATTTCATTTTGTATACAGCCCCTCTTATATCAATGCTTCAGGCAGACGATCCTTTTTTAGTGAAAAAAAGTTAAGCTGTGTTATCTGGAAAAAATTTTTTAAACAAATTGGAATCGCAGTTTTCCCTTCAAAGCCTGATAACCGTGATTTCAGTATGACGTCATTGTCACATGAATAAGCTAATTTTGTCAAGCAAATGATTGACTTTTTTTAATTCTAGGCAATAAAATGGAGTTGAAAAGAGCGAAAAATCGCTTTAAAATGGGGAAACGGGTGGATTTTCAGATTTTTAAAGTAGCGCAGATTGCTTTCTACATTTTTATACATATTTCTGAAAAACTTGAAGCGGATCGTACAAACGGTGATCTTATTTCGCTTTTGCACTTTTTAATATTTTTGAACTTTTTAATCTTCTAAAGTTTTATCTTCGAGTGGTTGTCCGTAATTACTAGAGAGTCACTGAATCAATGAGTCAGGGAGAAGCATAACTATTAGAGGATGTGTGTGTGTGTGTGTCTGTGTTTGCTATTGTTTCCATTTTTATTCCCTTTTTAAAAATTGTACTATATATATATATAACTATACCTAATGTAAATTAATTCATAAATTATTTTACTTATAAACGAAGAAAATAAAGGCAGCTTTTTCGTAAATTAAAAATTCTACATGGAATTTGACACTTTAAAAACACGTACAGCTCTCCCGTCCATGTCTGGTGTACGCCTCTGAAACGCAAATTATGTTTCGATACACATTGCGCATATTAATTATGGTTCACGCCAAATAAATTTTTCTTAAGTTTCAAAAATTGAAGTTACAAAACACTGAAAAGGGGCCTATCTAACAGTAGCGGATTCAGGGGAGGGGGGAGGGGTCTTCAGCCCCCCCCAAAAGAGATTGCTAAAGGGTAACATTCTGCTTCATTATGCACTTTGAATATGTAAAGTGACCTTTTTTAATCACTTCGCCCCTCCCAAAAGCTTTTACATTGGTTTAGACTAAAATTTTGCTTTATTGTATATTTTGTTTGGGTGAAATAAGTTTTTTTCAAAATTTAGCCCCTCCCAAAAGAGAATTTCTGGATCCGCCACTAATAAAAGAAATCTGAAATTTTAAAGGAACAGTTCTCGAACTAATCGACTCATTCTGTTAAAAATAAATAAATAGCTTATAAAAGCCCCTGCATGACAAATTTTGAGGTGCATGATCATTTTTCACATTATTGCAATGTATTATTTCTATTTCAACCACATGCAAAAGCAGGGAAAGGGAGGAAGAATCCTTTCCCTAAGTCCGTTTCGTGTGCGTGTGAAAATGGCGGTCTCCCGTATTTGCTCGTTTATTTGGAACACGGGAAATATATAACCAGCAAGAGGTCATTCCTTTCCCCTTCTTCCGCTGCGAAACAGCACCTAAACCTTTCACCCACACACGAAACGGACTTGGGGGAAAAGATTCTCCCTCCTTTTCCCGCTCTTTTTGCATGTCGTTTCAAGTGAAATAGAAATAATACATTGCAATAATGTGAAAAAAAAATCATGCACTGGCTTTTATAAGCTATTTATTTATTTCTTTTTAACAGAATACGTCGATTAGTTCGAGAACTGTTTCTATAAAATATCAGATTTCTTTTATTATTAGATAGGCCACTTTTCAGTGTTTTGTAAATTCAACTTTTGAAACTTAAGAAAAATTTATATGGCGTGAACCATAATTAATATGCACAATATGTATCGAAACATAATTTACGTTTCAAAGGCGTACACCGGACTTGGACGGGAGAACTGTACGTGTTTTTAGCATGTCAAATTCCATGTAGAATTTTTCATTTACGAAAAAGCTACTTTTTTTTTCTTTGTTTTTACCTAAAATAATTGAGAACCAGAATTATCATAAACATATTTCAGATGCTTCTAAATAAGACTTTGAAGTAACTTTTATGAATTAATTTACATTAGGTAAACGTGTATATATATGTGTGGGATTGGAGGTGGCAACACCAAAGAGAAGAAGAGGCTCCGAATAAGTATGACGTCACTAGATGCTGGCCTTCAAAAGCTGCTCCACTGCAAGAGATCGGGGATCGAGAGGACGCGCGCTCGGGACTGATCGGATGAGAAACGACAGCAGCGACTCCAGGAGCAATCGAACGAAGACGAAGTTACCCGAGGACGAGGGTAAACAGACCTGCTGCTGCTACATAATGTTATTCCCTGCCGAGTCATCACTTTGTCTTCGTTATTGTTAATTCAAGTTTTAGTTTTGTATTCTTTTTAACCCGTATTAAACGTTTTTGAGCTTTACAAGTGTTTTTAATTGTGTTCGAGAAGATCATGGATGCTCGGCGATCCCACAAGTGGTGTCAGATGTGGGATATATATATTTATATATATATATATATATATATATATATAACAGCAAACCTTACGTAGTATGGAACCTGTCTACAAGATCGCGTACACAAAAATCTAAGCTTGGGCGAAATAGCACCCTAGTGCTTAAAAAAAAAAAATCTGTAACTATAACCAGGGAGGGGGAGGAGGAATTATCTTTGAATGGCTTTTCAGGAAATGAACAAATCAAATTATTTTAAGTGAAAATTTACACAAGGGTATCTGCGTAGGGGGTTATGCCTTGAGCGGCGGACTTTATAAGGGTTTCTGACGTATTCAGGTTGCATCTGGAGAAAACCTTCCAAAACTCCAGACAGTTGCTGGGCGCAAAATTATGCTGTAATTGTGTAGATATAATATACTTGCAAAAGGCGGGTGAAACAGGGCAGATTTCCTAAAATTTGTTCAAAATTTTATACTTTAATACGTATTTGTTGGTGTCGACTTCACGCATTCCCAAACAACAATTTTTTCATATATCGCTTTAGAGAAGGTAAACAGCACTAAATAATTGTTGGGCAAAATTTCTCAAAATTATGTCATTCAGATATCAGAGCACATATAGGAAATATACAGGGTGTCCAGCCTTAATGTGGCCCAATAGCTAATTCCCGAACCGTTCGGTTTAGATATGCACTTCCAATTTCAAAAATGTTTTAAAAAACGTAAAGAATGTTTTTACGTGCTTTTCGAACCAATAAACCTATTTAGAAAAAAATTATAAAAACTAAATTTTTATACGGTCCCCTTGTCAAAGATGCAGTACACAAAATCTGCGTAGGGGGCAGTACAGATGCAGTAAAGATGCAGTACACAAAAAAAAAGTAAACACAAAAAGTATCATTTTATTACGATAAAAACTGACTGAGTTATTGAACTTAGAAAATCATACATTTCATCCATTTTCTCGGCCATTTTCAAGAAGCTAGTAAGGGACCGTCTTAAAATGGCCGAGAAAATGGATGAAATGTATGATTTTCAAAGTTCCATAACTCGGTCAGTTTTTATCGTAATAAATTGAAACTTTTTGTGTTTACTTTGTTTTTGTGTGCTGCATCTTTTCCTAAATATAAGTGATAGGAGCTGGGGCCGTATAAAAATGTAATTTTTGTAATTTTTTTCTAAATGGGTTTTTTGTTTCCAAAAGCACGTAAAAACATTCTTTACCTTTTTTAAAACATTTTTCAAATTGGAAGTGCATATCTAACCGAACGGTATTTACCGAACGGAAATTAGCTATTGGGTCACATTAAGGCTGGACACCCTGTATATGCCCCCTGTGTAAGGCTGGACACCCTGTATTTCTTTCAAGGGATAAGCTTTGTATTATAGGTTAGGTGGTTTTTTTTCTAATCATTAAATTTTAGCAAAACAGGTTTAAACTAAATGGTTTAAACTAAATGGTTGGGGAAACTTATAAAATGTGTGTTTAAATTTGTGTTTTGGGATGTGAACTTGATATATGCAATTGAATCGCGATATCTCGATTTCGTTTATCTCGATTTTCCGATAATCTCCAAGTTTGTTTACAGCCCCAAATTGACCTAATGTCTAATTTAATAGAATTTTTTTCTCACTATCTCGAAGATACAAATCTATCATTCTGCTTATCTCGATTTTTACAGTTTCTTAGAAATTTGCAAGTTGTGTTAACTTGCAGGAAGATGTCTTCAGTGCTTTGTTAAAAATAATGATAAGTATAACATGAAATCGAAACTGAAAAATTTAATTGTGAAAAATTATCTAGTAACCCAATCCCAAATAAACTTTTTCAATTAATGCTTTGATTCTGTGTATTATCGATTAATTCTCCTGGGGCCGAACACAGAAATAAATTTTGGAGGGGTACCAAACGGTGAAAAAGGCCGAATTTTTCACCAAAAGACTTCACCATTATCATTTTGTTCATTTTAAATTTAGGGGGGGGGACCCCTCAGGTCCACCTTGGTACCGCTTTGATTCTTCTAACATTATTACTAACGATCAAATTACCCACTTATCAACAGAAAAGTAGAAACGTTTTGCTTCACGATTGTACGTCGCGGTGCACAATCTTCGTTCTTCGCCGGAGCGCAGCCCTAGACCTCGGAGGCGGCGGCGGGGTCCAAATGATAGGTGGCGACGGCGCGGCACGGTGGCGACGGTGCTTTGATTCTGCGTATTATCGATTAATTCTTCTGGGGCCGAACAAGCAATAAATTTTGGAGGAGTACCAAACGGCGAAAAAGGCCGGATTGTTCACAAAAATACTTCACATTATCATTTTGTTAACAAAATTTTTAATTTCGGAGGAGGGGGTGGTGGCAGTGCTTACTATCAACAGAAAAGTAGAAACGTTTTGCTTCATAGAATTTGATTTGATGACATATTCAGGGGTATATTTTTACCGTGTATTAAACACGGTAAAAACATACCCCTGAATAAGATGTTATGTGCGATTAAGATATTATGTGCGATTTTCCATCCCTCTACTTTCTGTTATATCGAATATTTTTTGCTGGTCCAGCCGACTTCGAGATATTGAGAGTCGACTGTATATATGTGTGCGTGTGTGTGTGTGTGTGGGTGTGGCCTATTGTTTCCATTCCATTTTTATTCCTTTTTTTTTAAATTGTTCTTTTTGATATGCGTTATCACTTGCTCAAAGGATTAATAGGATATCCATACTACGTGAGTTTTGCTGTTTATATATATATATTATATATATATATATATATATATATATATATATATATATATATATATATATACCTAATGTAAATTAATTCATAAAAGTTACTTCAAAGTCTTATTTAGAAACAATTGTCTCAGTTATTTTAGGTAAAAACGAAGAAAATAAAGGGAGCTTTTTCGTAAATGAAAAATTCTGCATGGAATTAGACACGCTAAAAACACGTACAGTTCTCCCGTCCAAGTCCGGTGTACGCCTCTGGAACGTAAATTATATGTTTCGATATATATTGTGCATATTGATTAAGGTTCACGCCAAATAAAGTTTTCTTAAGTTTCAAAAAATGAAGTTACAAAACACTGAAAAGTGGCCTATCTAATAATAAAAGAAATCTGATATTTTAAAGGAACAGTTCTCAAACTAATCGACGTATTCTGTTTAAAAAAATAGCTTATAAAAGCCCTGCATGACAAATTTTAAGGTGCATGATCTTTTTTCATATTATTGCAATGCATTATTTCTATTTCACTTGAAACGACATGCAAAAAGCGGGGAAAAGGAGGAAGAATCTTTTCCCTAAGTCCGTTTCGTATGTGAGTGAAAATGGCGGTCTCCATTTCGGCTCGCTGATTTCGAACCCAGGAAGTGGATAACTAACAAGGGGTCTTTTCCACACCTTTCTTCCGCGGCGAAATGATACCTAAATCGCAGAAAGTCACACTTCATTAACAGAATAGTGTAAAATTCCCTGGAGAATAGGAATGGAAATGGACCATACCTGACCGGGGAAATCGTCACGCCATTTTAATAGATTTTTTTATCGGTCTACAAAATTTCCTTCGCTTTTCTAAACTAACAAATTCTCTCAAAAATTCCCAACAAAACTCCCCGGCGGGTGGTGCATGGCGAAAAAAAAAATGTGTAATGGCACAGCTACAAAAGGGATATCTGGCAAGAATGAGGAATGCCTTTATCAGAGAACTTTTGGAGGGGTTCTAATGCGTATTCACGGTGAAAACAAAACAAAAAAGGGAGAAAGAAGAAAGTAGTGATACACTTTTATATTTAGGCCGACCGAGTTGTATGGTGGGTAAAGCATCGTACTCCGGTTTCGGGTTCAATTCCCGGCGGCCGGGGTTGAATCTCTGACTGGGCGTGGTTGTCATGTCCGTCCCTTAATAGGGGGTGACGTTGATCCACCTACTATATACCCCATAATAAAGAGATCAACAATTCCGGCTTGTGGTCAAAGCCTTCAAGCAGAGTCCGGCCATTAGAAAAAAAAAAAAAAAACTTTTATATTTAGGGGTCTTTAACCAACTCGGGCGAAAATATGATTTGAGTGACAGTAAAAAGGAATGAAATTTTTTGAAGGGGCTCAGTCCCCTTAATATAAATATTGGGGGTTGAAGTCCCCTTAGGCTCCATGAAGTCGGCGCCTATGGTATGCCCACCAAAGTCTCTTGCTATCCCCCTAACCTTCAGAATCGCTTCTGCTATGTTCATGATAGTTATGTCTAGATACAATAAAGTAGCCATACGCTACTATATGAAATGTGCCTACCTGGCGCAATGTGATGAAACGGCGCAACCTAGTAAAAAACTGAGGAGTTAGCATTCCTGTCTCGAAAACGGAACGAGATCCCGAAAAAAAAAGATGAAAAGAGCATCATCGATTTAGTACGAAAAGACACCTTGTGCAGATTAATGCGAAGAATAGAAGAATTAAAAAGCGCATTTGTTTTTTCGGGATTTCCTGCATTGCGACTGAAAAAAACGTTCTGAGAAAGAAAAAAATACTAGCCATAACAATACTATACCTTTATTTCAGATGTTTACACGCTTAAAAATGTCGAGCTAAATAAGCTCCGACGGAGCTAATTTACACTCCTTTTCCCACTTCAAACAGCCATTCTCCCAATGGAGCTAAATTAACTCCACCTATCGACAAAAATCAATGGAGTGAAAAACACTCCTTTTAAGAACATTTTATAAACGCTCCACTTTATTTTATACACAAAAGGAGTGTTTGAAGAAATTTGTTCTTTTTTGATTAATATAGCTGTACTCAATTTTGATTATTATTTTAAGCTGATAAGGAGTGTTTTAGGAAATTTTGATTAAATACTAGACTTAAATTTGATTATTTTAAGATATAAAAGGAGTGCTTTCAAGCATTTTCTTTCCGATTCGTCCACATTGCTTGAACTTAAAAATGTGCAATTATCAATTGATTATGCTTCTTAATCATGTCCCAACATCATTAAAAGAAGCCCCCCCCCTCCCTCAAGGAGGGGGAGGTTCCCCCCTAGGGCTTAACTTTTTGTATTTTAATGCTAGTGTTTGCAAGTCCAATTATAGACCCCGTAAGTAAAGATATAGCGCCAATCGTGGGTCCACAAGGGGGGCGTGCTCCCCCCAGACAAATTAAATGTATATTATTGGATTGAATTATATTGTAAATTCAAATGCATTTATGAAAAGAGACACCATAATGCACTCCGTATATTTCCCCTTCCCCCGCACATTGGGGCACTGCCCCCCCACCGATACTGATTTTTTTCGTATTATTGTAGTGTTTGAAAGCGTGTGTTGTATTTCATGATAAGTACTCGCATGGCACCATTAACGAATCCAGAGGGTGTTGGGAGTCAAATGCATTTATAAGAGAATGGAGCCCCCCCGAAAAAATGTGCCCCCTATATTGGAAGGAAGCCTTCCCAATACTGAATCTTTTTTTATAGTTTGAAAGCCTCATATATGTGAGAGCCCCTATGAGTACTCATATGCTGCCATTGGTGGATCCCAGTGGCGTAGCCAAAGGGGGGGGTTAGGGGGGTCATAACCCCCCATCAGGAATTTTTTGCCATACAAAATGTATATTCTTCACTTCCTTATCACACACACGTATACACATATATGAGTTGCAGTAGTCATAATACCCCCATGAAAATTTTCTGGCTACGCCACTGGTGGATCCAAATGGGGTTATGTCCACTCCCCCCCCAATTAAATTTAAACTATAAAAGAGTGATTTTTATGCAAGTTCAATTGTATAAGAGGAAGCAGACAAAAATATGTGCACACCCCCATAATTTTTTCTGGATCTATACCCCTGGTCTAATTCGGCATTTTAAATACCATAACAAACATTTAGATGTAAAACTAATAGATAAATGTTATCATCAATCAAACTTAGAAGTACTCAATGTTTAAAACCTCATACTAACACACACCCCCCATAAAAAATACACTGAAGTTTTCTATATAACAAATTATTTAACTAGGTATAAAATTACAACATTATTTTCAACTTTGGAAAATAACAGAAATTTGATGATTTCAATTGGAGTAAAACTAGTCTCTTTGAATGTTTGAGTAATTTTTATGAGAAAAAAATATTTGAATGTTAATTCTTTTTTTTTTAATTCATATCCGAACAATAAAAAATAATGATGTTTATAACCAATTCTCTTAATACACTGTTTCCTCACCTCCCCACCACCACCACTTTCAATTAAAGTTAAAAGAAAATTCTTCTAAAGAACGTCATTTGAAACTTACCAAACATATTAAAATTATCAGAGAGATAAACTGCTTTCAAGAATTTTCTTCGCTTTTATTGTTGTTCAATAGTTAATAAAGAAATCGACTTAGCATATTTCAAAAGTGGCAGCACCAACCAATCATACCACATTCTATTCATGTTTCATGAGTACTGTTCCATTTTAAGAGAGAGAGAGAGAGAATTAAAAAAAAAGAAGAAGAAGAAAGAAAGAAAGAAAGAAATGCTTTACAAAATCAATAACTTGTAAATAAATAATCCTTTTATTTGTGATAAAAAATCTTTTATTGAACATATACAAATTGTACATTTTTCTTTTGACATAGAAAATATCACTTAAAAAAAGTAGCACAAGAATATTTTTTTTCCTTTTATTTTACACATATTTTTCGTAAAACAACTTCAAGAGACATTTTTAATATCTTGTAAAAAATATGTTAAGTACTTCTTTACAGTCAAGCAGTCTGCTTACTTGAGATTTCTATAAGCTTGAAAGGGAGGCTAAAATATATACTTTATTCATACACATTAATTTAAAACACTTTTGTTTAGTAAAAAAAAAAAAAAAAAAAAAAAAACCATGCAATATTTTGGTTTAAAAAAAAAAGCTTTATTTTTAATTAACAAATCTTTGAGCAGCATAGAGGGAAGCATGTGGTGAAAACTGGGATCAAACCAGCGAACTCTGGTGCACTAGATCCAGATGTTATCCAACTAGACAAAAGGTAACTATCTGCTCAGCTTTCAATTGCCGAAAAATAAAGCAAACGAAAGTGTGGCAACTGTGAGTCCACCACAATAGCAAATAAATAAATATATATATACTAGCTGACCCGGCAAACGCTGTTTTGCCATATAAATTATTCCTAGGATTATTTTAGAAGAAAGAAATGACTAACTTACTATAAGTGTGTGAGGATGTGGTATATGAGTGGAAGAGGCATGGAGCGCTGTGAACGATGCTGGAATATAAAAATAACAATACCAAACATTTATATTTTTAATTCATTGTAATTTATTCTTTATATATATCGCTAATTACAATAATTTTACAAAAAAAAAAATATCAATACTTTAACGGAATAGAGGGAACAATATTTTTTGTTATACCATCTTTAGCCAATACAAACAAACTGGATGGTTTGACCACGTGAGAACATGCCACGTATAATTGTCCGTGTGAAAAACATGGTGAGCTGAAATGTAAGCCACAAACAGACATAGTTTGTCCTTGAGACTCATTGATAGTCATTCCATAAAAAATTTTGTCCAAAAAATAAAATAAAAAAAGGATAAAAATCTGAAACACTTTCAGATTTTAAATACGCACTATAGTGCTATATATTAAAATCGTATCATAATTTATGCGTCGTCCCTATTTTTCTTCCTTATTCTATTAAGTTGGAAAGTGTATCATTATTCATGACTGTGCTGTATTTTTCTTTCTTGTTTCGTAAAACCCATCTTTGGAATCGAAATCTATCTTAAAATCGTCTACTAAAATTATTTTACAATCTTCGCCAAGTATATTACAACTATACTTCATCGTTTTGAATATTGTTTCGAATGTGCATCATAATCCATGAGGGTACCGTGTTTGTCTTTCTTGGGTTGATTCCTACTTGAACACCTCGACTCTCACCAAGATGGCAATCGGGAATAATACCGTAAGCGGGGACAGGTTTAGTTGGCGATTTTTTTTTGTCGCCAACGTCTAACCTTGGCAACTTTGCTTTCTCGCCAAACATAACATAAACATACATAGTTATATAAGAAAAAATAAACCCAAAAACTACAATGCACTTATCTAAACAGCTTATTCAAACATTTGTACACATACTTAAAATGCAATTACAAACAAAATGAACATGAACAAAGCACTACCTCTGGGCTATGGGTACGTTAAAAAATATATAATATAAAACGTTCAAAAGAGGCAAAATACTAAAATATGTTTCTTCAGAAAAATATACAACAAAATTTCCCTTAAAATGCTAAAATCACAGTTTAAAATTAATCAAAAAAACACTCAAATAAACCGACTATCTTCCCCCTCAAGAGATTCATTCAATTTTAATGTTTTCAAAACACACAAAATTTACATTACTAAAAACATAATAAAATCAAAACTCACCACAAACAACCCCAAATTCCCTATACATTAATTCATATTAAACCGAAATATTGTACCTGTTTTCTGCAAATCCATGTAAGTAAGCCGATATATATCGAATAAAATTATCCATCTTTCTTAAAACACTAAAAATCTCCGTTTTTCATCACAAATCATTATTCAGCAAATCCCATAAAATTAAAATAACACAGCATACGATAACCTTTATATAAATATGCTACAAAAGAAAACAATAGTAAATCTCAACCGCAGACCAATACAGTAAATCATACAAAGAATATTTAAATAAACAAAAACACATACCTCAAATACACATACACAAAAACACATACCTCTTCTATTTAATTCCTTACTTAATGGCCTTGATGCATCAAAAAGTGCCCAAATAAGCAGAATTTAAGCTTCATATGTTTAATATTCTGCCTAACAAACACTTTCAAATTTTCATATACAACAAAAACTTAATTTATACAACGCATCTTAACATAAAGCAAATTCCAGTTTTAAACAACTTATCATCATTTAATATTAAAAAATGAAATTTCACTTATTAAAAACCATATTAAATAACTGCGCACTTTTCCACCAATGAATCAGAACAAACAAGCATGTTCAACGGTTCATTTCAGGTTCGGTTACAGATAAATTCTTTCAACCAATCACATAATTCCTTGAAACTTAACTGTGTTCCCTGTTAATTTCTTTGAACAATCACATAATTTCTAATGACATCATGAAACAAAAACACAACTCAACTACACCTCAACTCCTTATAAGGGTTACTTGAGAACATCACGCCATCGTAAACATGTTTACCCATCTTCGCAATTTGGCAACGTTTCATACTTGGCGACCTGCCTCCGGTAACGGTATTATTCCCTGGCGATCATTAAACATATGCAATTACCATGACGATTTTTTGCATTTATATGGCAATCGTAATTTAGAATTAAAATGGCGATTTGGAACAACATGTAAGTACAGCATGATGTTACATTTTTATTTATTTTGGATTGCCACTTAATGTAGTTTTAATAATTAAGTGTCCTCAAATTCCTTAACTGGTACGTTTATCGCTAATTTGTTTAGTTTTCATCTAGTTCTTTTGGGAGCGTTGAAACGGTACTTACGTATTATCCTGGCGGTCACTTCCGCCAAACTACTTTTTCGTCAAATTTGCTGACAAACTGTTTCCAATCATATTCCAAACCATCAAAAATTTCATGCGCCCGGCATTTATCTTGGTGAAAAATTGCTTGCTTTGGTGGACCGCCGAGGTAATACCTAAGTACTGTTGAAACTTGTGCATAACTCCCAGAGATTCATGACTGCAAAGCTCGCCAAAGTACATGGATTTTTTAGGTTGGTTAGAGTGAGGGCGTTAAAATAGGAATCAACTCTTTCTTGTACCATAAAACACATCTTTGGAATCGAAATCTATCTTAAAATCGCCTACTGAAACTGTTTTACAATCTTCGCCAGGCATATTCGTCCTAGAGGCATTGTTTTGGCCCTGTCGATAGCTCTCTGTTGTATATGTGTGCTCTTTTTATACTCAAAAAACGTAACTCAAATGGACTGTATACATTTATTTTCTCCGTGAGGCATGCTTACTCCTTCGCCTACACACTCTCTCACAACTCTGATACAAAGTTTTCATCGCTGCACCTGCGCTGGTTACAACAGCGCCCTATTTACACAGTGGCCAGGCGTATCTCTCTACATACCGCCCGCCTTGATAAATTTTCTTAAAAATTTTCAATACACTCATCAAGTTACCAAATCTGATGACACTTGTAATGGTTGCGAACACTATACACCATAAATGAACATTAAATAAAAATTACTCAAGTTTTTCTTATGAAAAAATATATTAGACTGCAAATTAACACAAATAAATCGCAATATAAACATAGAGATACAAATCATAATTCAGTTAGATTCAAAGGGTAATTTAACAATTTTGTTTACAGGTCTTTTATAGACACCTTTACTTGTTTTTAATGTCACCACTCTAGTTATATTATCCTCTCCTGGGTGAATTTCAATTATTTTGGCGAGATTCCAGTTCAGTAGTTTAGAATTATCTTCACCCTTGACCAAAACTACATCATTTATGTTAAATTTCTTTTCTCCTTTATACCATTTAGGTCGCGCTTGAAGACGATTTAAATAGTCGGTAGACCATTTAGTCCAAAATGTTTGAGTTAACTTTTGTACTAATTCCCACCTACTGAGCCTATTCATTGAAATCTCCTTAAACTCTGGTTCAGGTAGGGATATTAACGAAGAGCCTGTTAAAAAATGGGCTGGAGTTAGAGCCAAGTCATCGTTGGGATCTTCAGAGAGGGGGCAAAGAGGTCGGGAGTTCAAAACAGCCTCCACTTGGGTAACTAGTGTAAAAAATTCATCGTGAGTAAGAATTGTATTTCCCACAACTTTTTTGAGGTGACCTTTCAATGATTTAACTCCAGCTTCCCACAAACCTCCAAAATGAGGAGTGGCAGGGGGATTAAAATGCCACCTTATGCCCTCGGAAGCCAGGAAATCTTCAAAATTTTCTGAGTTTTCTTTTTTAAATAATCTCGTTAAATTTTTACGAAACTCGTTATTAGCACCTACAAAATTTGTACAGTTATCACTAAAAATTACACTAGGCCTACCTCTGCGAGAAATAAATCTTTTTAGAGCCCCAATAAATGCTTCCGTACTTAAATTACTCACAATTTCTAAATGTATAGCTCTAACTACAAAACATACAAAAATACAAATGTAACATTTATACACTTTTTTCACTCTTCCTGGGCTAACTTGATGTTAAATGGACCACAAAAATCCAGTCCCACCTTCGTGAATACTCTTCCTATGTTGACTCTAGCACTGGGCAAATCTGCCATTCTTTGGTGTTTACCTTTAGCACTTACCTTAAGGCAGGATACACATTTTTTAATTACATTTTTATTAGTTGATCTCCCTTTAACAATCCAAAATTGGGAGCGTATGTTAGCTAAAGTAGCCTCAGTACCTGTGTGAAAATAAAAAATATGATAATAATTAATTCACAAAATGGATTGTCATTAGGAATCAAATTAGGGTGTTTTTGTCCAATAGGTAAATTTGAATGTCTCAATCTACCACCAACACGAAGTATATTGTTCTCATCTAAAATTGGGAACAAATTTAATAAGTTGCTGGAATTAGGAAGCTGTTGTCCTTTCTCGATACATTGAATTTCTATTGCAAAATGCACCGATTGCACATTTTTCACTAAACATAGCAAAGAGGCAGATAATTCAGATGCAGTTAATCTGCCAGAAGTTGGATGCAATGGGTTTCTAGTATTTTGGATAAACCGTAAACACCATGCAATGATTCTTTTCAGTTTCGTGAAGGACGAACAGTTGTAGATGATGGGAAATATCTCAGTATCTTTTAAAAGGAAACAAACTGATTCCTTCTCTTTATCCCTTAGCTCTTTTTGATATAATTCACTATTCGGTTGGTCGTTGAAAACACTAGGGAAGTTCACAATGTGCTCTTGAAGAAAGGATGGCCCGAACCACCACAGGTCACTTTCTTGAATTTTCTCTGGATCTAGTCCTCTAGAGATTATGTCCGCAGGATTTTGTTCTGATGGAACATGATACCATTACCAATCTCGGAAAGCTCTTGAATAATTACTACGCGATTGGAGACAAACGTTTTTAAGTCTCTCGATTCCTTTCTCATCCACGCTAAGACTATGTTAGAGTCCGTCCAATAGAAGATTCGTTTAACATCCATTTTTAATGCATTTTGTGCTTTGTGCATTAATTTGGTAAGAAGCACTGCACTGCACAACTCTAATCGAGGTATTGTTACTTGCTTAATCGGCGACACACGAGATTTACTTGTGACTAGCTTCACTTTCACTTCACCATCTGGAGTGACTGATCTTGCGTATATCGCAGCACCGTATGCCTTCTCGGAGGCATCCGCGAAACCGTGGAGTTCAATCACTCCAGCATTTTCTATCACTATACATCGTTCAATGTTGATATTTTTTACACTCATTAAGGATCTCACAAATTCTTCCCATTCGCCAGCTTCTTTTTCAGGGAGGTTTTCACTCCAATCAATTTTTTTCATCCACAATTGTTGCATGAAAATTTTTTCTTTTGTAATAACTGGACCGAGTAATCCAAGAGGATCAAAAAGTCGGGCGATTATGGATAAGACTGATCTTTTGGTTGGCCGATCATTTTTTTCCACTTTTACCTTAAAGGTAAAGCAATCGGTTTTGGGTTTCCAGGCAATGCCTAACGTTTTAATTTCGTCCGAACATGAAAAGTCATACTCATTTTCTGGGGTTGGGATAAGCTCGGATATACTCCCACACCACTTATGTAATGTCATGTGCGCAGTTTTAAGAATCTCAATTAGTTGATGTTGCAAAATTTTAGCTGCCTCTAATGTGTTTTCTCCACTTAAAATATCATCCATGTATAGATCATTACACAGTACTTGTGCCGCAATAGGAAAATTCTTTCCCTCGTCTATGGAAATTTGTTTTAAAGTTCGCATTGCCAAATAGGGTGCCGAAACTGTTCCGTAAGTTACGGTATTGAGTTGATACACCTTAAAGGGCTCATTGACATCTTCTTTCCACAAAATTCTTTGGAGATGTCTGACTTTCGTCTATATTAATCATTCGGTACATTTGGCGAATATCTGCTGTAAAGGCAAATATGTGTTTGCGGAATCTCACTAACAAACTAAATAAGTCGTCTTGTATGACTCTACCATTTTTTGGATGGAATTTAGTGATTTTCCACAACATGTTAAGGTTGAAGCATTAAATAAATACTGTTCTCAGTTTAGTTGTACCCTTATGAGGTCTATATATGCCATGGTGAGGCATATAATATGTCACCTCAGGTTCCACAGTTTCTTTAACTTCAGTCATGTGTCCCAAGTCCTTGTATTCTTTTAAGAATTCGCGATACAATTTTAGGTACTCCTGGTCTCTAGACAATCGGGTCCACAGCGATTTAAGTCGCTTAAGAGCAATGTCTCTCGAGTTCCCTAAACATGACCAATGCTCTTTAAATAGCATGGAGACCGTATATTTTCCTGTTTTATCTCTCTTATGAGTTCGCGCATAATGTTCCTCACACAATGATGCCTCGCTATTCTTTTTAGATACGAATTCTACATTTTCTACTTCCCAGAATCGCTCTAAAGTTTTACTTAAATCCTCCTCTACAATTAACCCACAGTGAAATTTTGCACCCCTCGATTCATCTAAAATTCCGCTCGCCACATATCCAAAGACCGTATTTTGTAAAACCAACTGAGATCCCTGCAAATATATTTGTCCAGATAGCATTAGCTCATAAAAAATCTGCGCGGATAGCAAAATATCAATCCTACTCGGAACGTAAAATGTTTCATCTGCTAAATTAATCCTCTCAGGAATATTTATATCCACCTTAGTTAATTTTGAAGGCGTATAATCAATTATTTTATTTACTACAAGCATTGTTATTTGTCTTTCGTAACTCCTATCTTTATTTGCAATACACGTTTTGACACAGCGCCTTATGGTCCTGGTTGATTCATCCAAACACGAAATTTCTACATTTACTTTTTCGCTTCTCAGCTGCATTCTATCTAAACAATTTTGAGTGATCAACGAGACCTGTGACCCCGAGTCTAATAAACACCGAACTTCCTGCCAGTTAGAATTCCTATCTCTTATGTAGCACCGTACTGTACTCAGTAAAACGCTTCTTGATTGAATTGTTTGTATCCCTTCGGTGTGGCTGGCTTCAGCCATAAGCACTGCGCCGAGCGATGACTCATTCTTCGCTCCTAATCTGTGCTGCTTAATTTCATTGGCAGGTGTCTGATTTCCAACGCTCGTCTCTCTTGTTTCTCTGGATATGTGCAAAAGACGGTTATGGGGTTTGTTACAAAAACAATTCTTACCGCGACATTTTGATACAAAGCAGCCTTGGGCTAAACACTGAAAGCATAAATTGTTTCCCTTCACGACCTCTAACCTTTCATTAACAGATAGGTTTTTAAATTTCGGACACAAATATAATGCATGATTATTTGAACACAGAAAACATTTAGAATTTTTTACCTCAGATAAAAACACACTAGACACTCCCTTATTATTGAAACGAGACTCTCGCGATTTATGCACATTATTTACATCAGTTTTCGTTTTTACTCTTGTGGACTGAAAAATGTCGCATTCTCTGCCTAATTCGTGCGGTTTGAAAAATGATTCCCCTTGTTTGCAACTAATATGCGTCATTAATTCGTGGTCAAGAGAATTAAACAATCTATCCGAAACAATTAATTCACAAAGCGATGTAAAATCACTAACCTTTCGTAGTTCGCAATAGTACTCAAATGACGCACTTAAGCGTGATGCAAATTGTGCATAATTTTCGTTGGGCAATTTTTGTGTTTTATTAAAACTGTTTATGCATTCTCGTGGCGTAGGTTGAAATTCTCTTAAAATTATATCTTTAAGTTTTTCATAATCGTTCATATCCTCTTCCGATACATAAACCCTTAAGTTTCTTGCTTTTTCTCCTGAAATATTTAAGAGGATTTCCGACTTTAACTCTTTCGATACATTTTTTGTTTTAAACGCTTTCTCGAGCGAATTAAAAAATAAATTAAACGACCCTGCTCTAGTGGGTACGGGAATGGTTAACGTCTTAATGCTTTTAATTAAATTCTCTAGATCATTAGTTGATGATTCTTGCACACTGGATACTTCCGATTTAGATTGATTTTGATCCTTCCTAACATTAGCTAACGCTATCTCCTTTTCAAACTGCGCAAGCTTAAGCCGCTTCATCTCTAATTTAAATTCATTATTTAACCTTTCCCTTTCTAACTCATCGAACTTGTTTTTCTTTTCTTCTAAAATCCCTTCTACTACACTTTCGACCAAAGTTGGGTTATTTTTATAAATATCACTAGTCTCAATTAAATTCTTCAAGTCCACTACTTTAGCTCCCTCCGGAACCTTTAAACCCAATTCTTCAGCGGCGAGTTTAAGATCATCTTTCCTAAGTTTTTGTAATCTAGCCATTTTAGAAAGGGAAATTGCTCTCACCGTTAAACACGAAATTACTCTCAAATCTAATAATTAATTACTAAATTTAACTCAAGAGGACAAAAGCTCTTACCTCTATTTTGGGACCGATGTCACACGAGACCAGGAACCCATTTCGCAATTACTCCAGACAACACAAAAGCTATACTTTTCTCCGGCTACCTAGGACCATGTTTTGGCCCTGTCGATAGCTCTCTCTTGTATGTGTGCTCTTTTTATACTCAAAAAACATAACTCAAATGGACTGTATACATTTATTTTCTCCGTGAGGCATGCTCACTCCTTCACCTACACACTCTCTCACAACTCTGATACAACGTTTTCATCGCTGCACCTGCGCTGGTTACAACAGCGCCCTCTTTACACAGTGGCCAGGCGTATCTCTCAACAGGCATATTCCAACTATAACGCAAAGACATTTTAAATACTGTTTGGAATAGGCATCCTAATCCATGAGTGTACCGTGTTTTCCTTTCTTGTTCCACAAAGTACTTCTTCGAAATAGTAATCTATATTAAAATCGCCTAATAAAACTGTTTTACAATAAATGCCAGGCGTTTTCTAACTATACTCGAAATATATTTATAATACATTGTCACGTTTTGGCACCACATTTAGCGATCAATTATCAAAAATTGCAAACCTTGTGCGACTTTCAATAATTTATTAACGCCCCCCCCCCTCCCCCCACGTCATCTGGCAATTACATTTGAAAAGTGACTTGACGCGCTAATGTCTGCACAAATACCTGATTGAAATTAATAGCACTCTGGTGCTAAAAATTTTGGGGTGGACCACCCTTATGACTTAGGGGTATGAGACATACCCCCCCCCCCTGTTGAAAACCTATTCGCAGACCTAACGAATATACATATAAAATTTCATTAAAATCGGTCGAGCCGTTTCAGAGGAGTATGGTAACTAACACTGTGACATGAAAATTTTATATATCTCAATATATAAAAATCCAGTGTCCGTGTGTATGTTCCGAAATAACTCAAAAACGGGTCAACTGATATTCATGAAAGTTTGCATATATATGTAATTTGGTCCAACTTAGATAATAGGATAGTTATTATTCAAATTAATGGTCTCAATAATTAATAATTAATAAAAAACTGATCATCAACGTTGATTGTTGTTATTAATCGTAGGTTCCATAAGTCTGGAACAGATGGCGCCTTAAGAGAATTTCTTTATGTACAACTGTAGTTTAATATGTATTTGTGTACTGCATAAATTCAAGAAAAAGTGTTTATCCCAACCGGCAGTCACGAACACGGCCAGAAATACTGGAACATTACTACGAAGAAAATTAATAATATCTGCGATATTGAAATACTCAACTCATAGCTTATCGTCTGCTTCTAAAGGGATAAAAGCGTTTTATTTTATTTTTTCCGAAATTGGCAACCGAGATAACTTTTTTATTGTTTTGAAAAAAAAAGAACAGTTTAACAGTTCTTGCTTTAAACGACATCTTATTATTTGCGTATGTTTTATTTACAGAAAAATTCTCATTTTACAGAGGAAGAAACCTAAAAGAACGTATTATATATTTTTCATATATCTTATCTTATCTTAATATATAAAAATCCAGTGTCCGTGTGTATGTCCGAAATACCTCAAAAACGGGTCAACTGATATTCTGATTACGTTGATTGTTGTTATTGATCGTAGGTTCCAATCGTAGGTCCAATATTTCCGTTTGAGACCATTAAGACTGGAACAGATGGCGCCTTAAGAGAATTTCTTTACAGAGAACTGTAAAACATTGTCCTTTGCATCTCATAGATGGCGCCACACCTTAATGTGATACAGTTTCTTAGACTACACACTATACATGTCTTATTTTGCCTATACCAAGCACTACTTTTAGTAATATGCGACCCAAAAAATCTAACCTTACTGCCCGTAGCAAGAAGACTCGATATGCACGTATTGAAAGAGCTCATGAAACAGTCTGATCCAGTCAATTGTAATGAATTAAATAAAAAGGTTAGTTCAATGAACTACTATGCGTATCGATTAATGATTAGACACAATCAGGACAACTATATCCTTCGATATCGTCAATTGTATCATCAATACGTTGTGGAAATGTTTGCTAAGATTGAAAGCGAACGTTTGCGATTCATTCGGTTCAACCAAGCTAAACTACGATCAGAGGATTACATTCACTTACGAGATGCTATTGTTGGAAACGTCGATGGAAATTTAAACACCAATGAAATTGGTAGTGCTGTTATTTTACCTTCCAGCTACATAGGTAGCCCACGAAACATGCAAGAATACATGCAGGATGCAATGACTTATGTACGTCATTACGGTCGTCCAGATTTGTTTATAACATTTACGTGTAATCCAAATTGGGAGGAAATCCAATCTATTACTTGGTCAACAATCAATACATCGTCACGATATTACTGCACGAGTGTTTCAACAGAAGTTGAAATCTTTGATTGATTTTATAGTAAAATATTCAGTTTTTCGCAAAACGTGTCGTTGGTTGTATTCAATTGAGTGGCAGAAATGAGGCTTACCTCATGCTCACATTTTAATTTGGCTTGAAGATAAAATTCGTCCAGAGGAAATTGATCAAATTATTTCAGCCGAAATTCCAGATTCTTCAATTGATCAAGAATTATTTAATACTAGCTGCGTGCCCGTTCTCCGCACGGCAGGGAACGAAAATATTTCTTACATGTATAATTCGAATTGATTCCAATGGTTTGGAATCTAAAAATAAACAAAATGAATTGACTCTTGGCGTAAAACTACTCATTAGTTATTCGTAAAGTTAGTATAAGTACTGACCTGTGACCATTGTTAATATCATGACGGAAAAAACTGTGTCGGTGTCATTCACGATCAGAAAAGAAAAAAGCGTTACGGTTTGCAGTGAAAATTCCTAATTTTCAAAATGTCTCATTTCTGCATCATACTCTTTTTTAGATTTAAGTTATGCCATTAATACCTTAGATACTACATGATCTGGAGAACCGTTTTATTTTATAATTAAATAGTTGTGTACCCGCTCTTCGCAAAGCAAGAGGAGAAAATTTTCCTAAAATGTGACCATAACTACTTGTGACAAAACAGAATCTCCAAGAAAAAAAAAGTTCAGATACTGTGTTTTCTGTGGAAACTACCGCGGGATATATTAACGCGACTTAAAATTATTTAATGTTTAGTTAGCTGTGATGAGCTGCAGGGGATGTAACGATTCCCCTGCAGCCCTGCACCGCATCAGGCTGTTGAAAAACGAATAGTTTCACGAAGTATTTATTAATGCAGTATATTGTGCTTTGATCAATATTGCCCTAACATATCTACTAACTATTACTTATACTTTCTTTTACTGATACCAATATATTTTCGTTTTTCCATCTTTAATGCTTAATTTAAAGAAACGGTTTAGATATTTGCTACGAATGTAGTCTTTTATTGTTTGGCGATTCTTTGCAATTTACGCATTAGCATAAACGATAATCGTTTCACTTTATCGTTGCCATTAAAACAGCTTTCCATACATTTTTATGCACAATTCTTGTCAGATTGACGTATTTAGCTCCGCAAAATATTTCTCGCAATTCGAAAATGTGTCCCGTTTAAAAACTCAATCGAAAATAATGCTGGGTAATTCATTGTTTAAAAAACAGCATTCATTTCTTTTTCTGGCAACGTAATATAAAACATGGAATTATTTCGTAGGTGCGTGTGACTCCATTATTCTGATTGAGTTTCGAAAGGGGTTTTAAACTCGTTACACGAAAATGACGTAGATTTCGCATGCGAAAATTCAGTTATTTTAAAGTAATTTTATTTATTGTTTTCAACTGGCAATTTTATTCATTGTTACTGTTCCCAAGACAACCATAGCGGAAGATATCATACCGAAATCTTGAAGCAGCTTTTTTTGAAATAAAAATCCTTCTTTACATAAAAATTCGTAAAAAATCTCCTAATTTATATTTTTCCTCCGTTCTTCTTTTAAAAGTGGGCGAATTGTATGCTCCGTCTTTAGCCACAATATGAAAAAGTTATGACGGATAGAATTAAAGATGCAACGGTTTTAAAATTATTTTACGCAAACTTCGTCAAAAGAGAAATTATTTTTAAAAATTCCCCAAAAATCGGCAAAATATGTTACATAGTCAAAACAAACTGTTTTCGAAAGAAAATTTTCTCCTCTGTCCGATGATGCAAACATCGTTTTACTGCGAGTGCAATGACCGCTGTTATTACGTATTATGCAAGAAAAATCGCTAAAAATCGGACAAAACATAAAATAAAACCTTTTCTAATTTGAATTTCTAAAAAATCGCTCCGAGGCGTGTTAGGATCTATCCTAGTGAAGCCGTATGCAAAATTCGGTAGGTCTGCGACCAACCGTCTCGGCGCAATGCGATCGAGCGACGGGCGCAAAAAGATTGGTGGTCACAAACCTACCTACAAACCTAGCTACATACAATGTTTACTCTCGGATTTTATTATATATAAGATTGTTACAAGTCATATGATTCATGGACCGTGTGGAGCGTTTAACATGACATCACCATGCATGGAAAATGGGAAATGTAAGAAACATTTTCCTAAGAAATTCACAAATGATACCATTACTGATATTAATGGTTATCCATTGTATCGCCGCAGAAACGCTGATAATGGTGGTCATACATATAAAATGAGAACTTCAAATTCTAACCAATTAGAAATTGACAATCAATGGGTAGCACCATACTCACCACTACTCTCCAAAACGTACATGGCTCATATTAATGTTGAGCTTTGCAGTTCTGTGAAATCCATCAAGTATATTTGCAAGTACGTTAATAAGGGCAGTGATTTGGCCGTATTTGGAGTACAAAATATAAACGAAAATGATGAAATAGCACGCTACCAAATGGGTAGATACATTAGCAGCAGTGAAGCTATCTGGCGTATACTTAGCTTCCCCATACACCACAGAGAACCTGCTATACAACATCTTGCAGTGCATCTTGAAAATGGACAACGTGTGTATTTCACTGAAGAAAATATTCTCCAAAGAGCATGTGAACCACCAAAAACGACACTAACCGAATTTTTCACTCTTTGTCAAAAAAGTGATGTGTATGGTCAATTCGCAAAAACAGTATTATACACTGATATTCCATGCTATTTTTCATGGAACATGTCTGCTAAAAAATGGGAACCACGTAAAAAGGGAGAACCACATTCTTATATTGCAGGCATATTTAAAGCTAAGACACTGGGACGACTTTATACTGTACATCCAAAACAACGTGAATGCTTTTTTCTGCGTTTATTGTTGGTGAATGTTCCTGGACCAATCTCTTTTCAATTTTTACGATCAGTTAATGACCAAGTGTTCAGTACGTATAAAGATGCATGTCACGCGTTGCAACTTTTAGAAGATGACAACCATCGGGATCTGACACTTGCTGATGCTGCTTTAACGTCTTCGCCGAGTAATATTCGTCAACTATTTGACATTATTTTGATGACATGTTTACCAACACAGTCATCTACATTGTGGGAAAAATATAAGAACTACATGACTGAAGATATACTCTACCGACATAAACAAATAAACCACTCTCCAAACTTAGACTTCACACAAGATATGTATAACGAAGCTTTAATAATGATTGAAGATTTATGTATTATGATCTCAAATTCACCTCTTAGTCATTATGGTATTCCATCTCCTAATCGCCCAGCTACAGACTTAGTAAATAGTGATTTGCAGCGAGAAGAACAATTTAATAATCGTGATTTAAATACATTTGTTACTAACAATGAACCATTATTAACTGACGAGCAGAAGAACATATGCAATCGAATTATGTTGGCTATTGATGCCAAACAAGGCAGTTTTTTCTATTTAGATGCACCAGGTAGTACCGGTAAAACATATTTGTTATCTTTCATCCTTGCGAAACTACGGTCACAACAAAAAATTGCATTAGCAGCTGCATCATCAGGCATAGCTGCTACTTTGTTGGATGGTGGGCGGCCAGCACATTCTGCTTTCAAGCTACCAATAGATATTCATAACAAGCCAAATGCAAGTTGTAATATCAAAAAAAGAAGCGGAATGGCAGCAGTGTTACGGAAGACTTCGATCATAATTTGTGATTCGTGTACTATGGCTCATAAGCATTCGCTCGAAGCATTAAATAGGACTATGCAGGATTTAAACAATAGTGACAGATATTTCGGTGGTACTATTTTATTACTATCTGGTGATTTCCGGCAAACGTTGCCAGTTATTCCTCGCTCTACTTTTGCAGATGAAATTAATGCATGTCTAAAACAATCAATTTTATGGAGAAATGTTGAAACACTCAGACTGACAAAAAACATGCAAGTACAACTCCAAAATGATCCAACAGCAAAAGAATTTTCTAAACAATTACTGGCTCTTGGAAACGGTGAAATAGAATTTCATCAAGATACTCAACATATTAGATTGCCAGATAATTTCTGTACTGTTGTTCAAACTAAAAATGAACTGATTGAGAGTGTCTTCCCAGACATACTAAATAACTATTTAAATCATGACTGGCTTAGTAATCGTGAGGCAGTGAATTTCCCAATTGAATTTTTAAATTCTTTAGACATATCAGGAATGCCACCACACAATCTTCGATTGAAAATTGGATCACCGATTATTCTACTGCGTAATTTAAACCCTCCTAAACTATGCAACGGTACACGTTTGGTGATCAAAAGAATCACTGGAAACGTTCTTGAAGCAACTATTTTGACAGAAAAGTTTAAAGGAGAAATTGTTTTGTTACCACGTATTCCGATGATATCCAATTCTCCCATACCATTTAAAAGACTACAGTTTCCCATTCGCTTAGCTTTCGCGATGACTAAAATAAATCTCAGGCCAAGCATGTCTATTTGCGGCTTAGACTTTGAAAATCCATATTTCTCCCATGGGCAATTATACGTGGCGTGTTCACGAGTAGGAAGACCATCAAGTTTATTTGCATTAACAAAGGACCGATTGACCAAAAATATTGTACATCGATTGGCGCTTCATTGAATATCAACTGTGATTTATTACGATTAAAGATATTTAGAGTATATATATCAAATTAAAATATTTAAAGTATTTATTAAATAAATGTTATTAAATGTTATGTTAATTTGTGTTAATTTTGTCTTTCAAATCCTGCTTAAATCACTCAGCCACAGCAACGCGTGGCCGGGTCTGCTAGTTAGATATATATTTACATAAGGCACCTATACATCCAAATTGATACACTTTATGAAAAATTACTGTCACGTATTTTTACATATTGAATTTTTTGTAACTCACTAAGTATGTGGTACCTGTAACCCAAAGTTATTCTTTAATGAACATTTTTCTCTTTCCTAGTTACGGTAAAATCTTTAAAATGTATGTCAGTTTTTGAATAAATTTATACATGCACTACAAAAAACTGGGGGGGGGGGGGGGGTCCATTTTTTTTTTTTTTTTTTTTTTTTTTACAAAAAAGAATGAACTTTCACACTTACAACATTTTATCGTCTGATATTTAAAGACAGTATAGGCTTTTTTTCAGTAACCTCAGTCAGTGGCATAGGAAATTGGGAACTCAAGCCCTTCTATATCTTAGAGGAGGGAAAGGATAACCATGAATTATCTCAGTACAGAGCTTTTTTTTTTGTTTGTTTGTTTGCCCAAATCAACTGTAACAGAGCCTCTTCTTCTCCTCCAAATTTATCGAATTGCTAAGCTCCTGGAAGAACTGGCCTAATTTCAAAGAAATCTTTGATTCACAACACAATGAGCTTGTGGATATTTTTAGAAAAAAGTATTTAATCATATTTGTCATAAGATAATTAGAACAAATTTCAAAAGTAAAATAGTTAAAAATGAGAAGGCATATAATAAAATTATATTAAATATTGGTGGAATTTATCTCAAGAAGGCTTGATTATTTTTAAAAAGTTTGTTAGCAATTAACCTCAATGACATTTTGAGAATTTAAATGGGATTGTTATTTTTAAAAAAATTTATGGGAAAGGAAAAAACCTGAAATCGGGGAAAGTCCAGTTTTTGGAATTGTGTGTAGAAATCCAATAAACAGGTATTCTTAGCTGTAAGCATTTGTAATAAATTTTAAATACCAAAAATAACAAATAAATTATCATCCCAATATGTCTGAACAGAACCTCAGATTGTTTTCCTTCGATGAAGACCTGAAAAATAGTTATTGTGATTATTTACTTGAAATATGAAATCAGTAGCTTGCACATTTAGATAATTATATAGCTAACTGGTGATTTCTCAACATCTTAATGCATTTTACATTTGAAATTCTAGCACAATATTAAGATATATTGAGATTAACAAATAACTGTGACTTTTGAAGTATTTAAAAGCTTGACTATGTTCAAATAAATATTTTTTAACAAAACATTTATACTAAACAATTATGCATAACAGATAACATTCTTTTATCTAAATAAAAGAAAAAAACTTTTTCAAATATTGCTCGCTTTTGTCAGATTTTGAAGCAAAATATTTATTAATTAAGCAGCATTTAGACAAGTGCACTATAGTCAAAGATTTTCTTTTAAACAAATAAATATCTACCTGTTAAATTCATAAATATATCGTTTTAGCAATCAACTCAAGCCTGAAAGCAGCCAAAGAACATAAAAGAGGAAATATACAGAATAAATAAGAGGCAGATTACAGATTAAACTTACATTCTTTTTCTTCAGCCCAACAACAGGCAAGAGCTCAGCAAGTATCATCAGAGATCTAAAATTATCTGAAGAGGAGACATTTTTTTAAATATTAATATGTATCACTTAACTTTTGCAAAACAATGCAACTTTTTAATGAAGAATTATAAGTTTGGTCTGGTAAGATCTGGAATGGATTAAATACAAATATCAGCTTGCAATACAAATATCAGCTTGGGCGTCTTTACCTATGGGGAAAGGTGGGGGATACATAACCCCTATAGTAAAAAGAGAATATCTTGCTCTTTGTCCTCCCGCTTCCCCCAATAATCATTAGGTAGGGATGCCTATGCCAGCTTGAATAATAAGAAGAAAAGGATAACTACTATCGACTAAATCTTCAGAACACTTTGTTGTTGTTGTTGTTGTCAGGAAACCTTTTATATATCTTGGAGAGGAGATACACATTTAAGGTTGTGTCATGTATGAACACAGTTATTAGGGATGGGAGATTATGCCCATTCAATAAGAATATATTATAATTTATGAATATAAAATAATTATTCATCTTCTATAGCATGAATAGGAGATAGACCCCCTCTAGATTGGAAGATGGGAGGGGGAAGGGATAAAACCCATCCCAGAAACATTAAGAAAATCTATCCAGTTATACCAGGTACATAATAGATTTTCTTTCCCTGAAGTTAAATTATTCTGTTTGAGCGGAAAAAAAAAAAGGATTAACATGTTAATACGCAAGTACTAAACAATTACACATATATTAAAATACTATACTTAAATACATACATACCATCTAATTGATCAGAGACTCTTTCCTTTATGTCCAATCTATGTTTGTTGACATACTTTATTATCCTTTCACTATACACGGAAGGAATTGCACCCAGAAAACAACCTGCATTTGGGTGCATACATCTAAATTCAGCATCAATCTGCACAGCTAAAATAAATGATGGGTCATTCCATAAAAATCAATAAATTTAAAACAAAAGTTGTGCTATACCATTTTTGATTTTTATGAGATTTTGTCAGGTGTTATGTATTTACCTATCCTAAAACAGTTTTTTTTTATTTGTTAAAAAAAGAAATTGTTCTTGATATATAGTATTTATTTATTCTGCAGATGAGTAAAAATCACCATTTTAGACTCATTTTCTCAAAGCTGTAGAATTTTTATTTAAATTAGCAAAAAGACCAAATAGGACTGGTTTCTTTTGGGGGGGGGGGCATTTTAAGCATTAAAAAAAAGATGGACAAAATGTAAATATTAATTATTTTTCCTGTACTGTGTGTGGTAAAAAAAAGTTAGCTATTATTGGTGGTCCTTCATCTAGTAAAATTTCTTAGACTTTAGAAACATTTAAAAATGTGCTCCCCCCCCCCACCAAACAAAAAAAACTCATGTGGGACAGTTGATAAAAATGTCTAAATTATATGGTACAAAGCATTTACACACTACTTTAAAACAAAACAAAAATTATCTTGTTATTCTAAAAGACAGAGGAGATACACATTTTAGAAGTAATACAAAAATCCACCCATAACCACTAATAAAAATAGGTTAAGCATTCAAATATAATTACCAAATTAAACATTTTATTGAATCAAATTTAATTGAAATATATTTTTAAAATATAACCTGACTTGAAAATAAAACCTTGTAGTTCTTATTAGGCTTTTCTTTATATTTTGCCATTTCCTCATTCACTACAGACTACAGACGATAGGTATACATCACCTGCAAAATCTTATGAAAATCAAAAATTGTGCTGTACAACCCATTTGTTGATTTAACTTGGATTGACCCTAATACAATGATCATTACAAAGTCACATTTCAAAAAAATTTAAAATATAGATTTACTAAAACAAAATTCATACCAAGGCTCCATTATAATCCCTAAATTTGGGATATTTCAGAAGTATATCCGATATTATTGGGTTTTCCTTCTGAATATACTTTCTACGAGTTTTGAAAGTATTTTCCATATGGAATGTATACTATATATATATTGGGGATTTATTCTTTACTTGTTTAAGTATAAATAAAAGCAGGCACAAATTTCTTACCAGCTCATCATTTGGTGCTGATGATGGTGCTTTTCCTGCTTTTATCAGCCCAGCCCGGCTCGAGGAATCCTTGAATTTGTAGGCCCGGCCCAGAACAAATTTGAAACGAACATCACGGCCTAGCCCAGCCTGTACGGGCCCATAGTTAAGGAGTAAAAATTCAAAAATTCCAGAAATTCTAATATAAAGATGACCAAATAGATCGATAAATAAATATTTTTCAGGCATTTTATATTAAGGAAAGTTTTAAAATTTTTTGCAGGTAGCAGGAAGGCGAATAAAAAATTAACACTAGACATAAGTCCAGCCTGGCCCGGCCCAGGCTGTTGGCAGCAGATTTATTAATCCCGTACCCGTACAAGGCATGCGGGCCGGCCCAGCCCGTGCAGGTCTCTAGCGTTTTCTCCGTAGTGTCCCTAGACAGTAGCGGATTCAGGGGAGGAGCTAGGAGGCTTCACCCTCTTCCCCCCCCAAAAGAGATTGCTAAAAACATTATGAACAGTAGAGGGTAACATTATGAACTTTGAATATGTAAATTGATCTTTTTTTAATCACTTAGCCTCTCCCAAAAGTTTTTACATTGGTTTAGACTAAAATTTTGCTTTATTTTGTACATTTTGTATTCGTGAAATAAGCTTTTTTCAAAATTTAGCCCTTCCCAAAAGAGAATTTCTGGATCCGCCATTGTCCCTGGGAGATGAGAGTGTTGGAGCTCCCATGGACAAAATGAGGAAATGCACCAAGTTGGCAATTTTTGAAATTGTGCCGAGAAGACCCCTAAACTAGAAATTAACCAAGAATTGTTTTTTATTAAAGGTAGCTAATTTGTAACAGATGACAAAATTATGTATACTTTTAATTATTTAATATTATTTTATCCTATTTATAAGCAATTATATATTTCTAGAAACTTCAGCTCTGATACTATGTAATGTTTCAGGGAATATTGGATTCTAAGCATTTTGCTAATAAAATAACAATATTTCATATCTATCCAATTATCCTGAAGTCAAGATAAAAAAAAATAATAATAAATTTTGAAGAAATGGGAAAATAAAGAGCGAAAAAAAAAAGTCTTTATATTGGACTTAAATGAATGGATATAAGAACTTTGACTTCTAGGAATAAAGGTGAAGTATCGTTAGAATATGTTTGACAAAGATTGTAAAAGAGTTTTAAATAGGCAATTTTAATACAGGGTGCAAATTGAACATTTTCTCCAGGGGGAGGACATTTGAAAGAAAACATTCTTCTGGAGGGGACATTTGAAAAGAAAAAAAAAAGGAGGGAAGGCGTAAAATGCTCCACTAAATGCTGCTCCAAGTATTATATGACAAATGCAGTTGCCAACATGTCTGGGAAGGCACTTAAACAAAAGTCGACCCCCGATTTTCTGTGCACACATATTCCTGCCTATGTCGATTCTACGTCTACCCTCAAATTTGGCTCGCGGTGGAACAGCGCTTGTTCGTTCATTTCGCAGTCGTAATTTGTTGCAGAATGGGAAGTGGCCTCAGGCATGTATATATCGATTTCAAAGGGATGTTTGTAACTCGCTCTTTCGTCTAGTAAATAAAAGTATTTCTATTTTCAATACTTAAAATTGTTAGGTACTGTTGAATTTGTAAGGACAGAGACTGATTTTAACATTTCTCCAGCAGGGGATAAATAGTATCCCTGGTAGGGATCCATTAATATCTCTCTAACCAGGGATATTACATTCTTCAGCCAGGGGCAATCCCGGGCATCCCCCCCCCCGTCAAGTCAATTCACACCCTGTTTTAATAGAGATTTTAATTCCAAAGAAGTGTTTTATGGAACAAGGAAGAGAAATACAGCACACTTATGGATTATGATGCAATTTCTAACGTTATGAAACAAGGATGACAAATAGGGCCTACACATTGATTATGATACACTTTCCTATGTAATGAAGCAAGAAAGACTAATAGGGCCGACTCATGGATTATGATACTCTTAACATATAGCACTTCAGTGTGTATTTTAAATATGAAAGTGTTTTAGATTTCTTTTCCCATTTTTTTAATTTTTGAAACCTTTCACAATCCAACTTGTTACGCATCTTCGACTCTACTAACCCTACCCTTCCTCTATGAGATCAACACGTTCTAACCTGATTTATCTTTGAATTAAATGTGTTTTTTTTTTTTTTTTTTTTGATAATGGATACTGAATTTTCAACTAGAACCTAATATAAAATGCTAGTTATTAAATTTTTGAGGAAAATGTCTTTTTTTTTTTAAGCGTACAAATTAGGATCCCAGCAAACACACACCTGCTGGCGGAGTACCTTGCCAGTGCCTTTCTGCCTTTACGTCCAGCACCGGCCCGGCACTGCAAAAAGTAACTGAATCGTACCAAAAGTGGTCGCCCGAGAAGCACCTTGCCAGAAGCCCGGGAAGGCAACGGTACTCTGCTGGCGCTTCTGCATGTGCCGGCCATCATTTACAATAAAGGCACGGACCCATTAAGTTTAAAATGCCTAAAATGAAACGGTGATTATTAAAAATAAAGGCACTAGCCTGATAGCTTAACAGTGACTGTAATATAATGGCACTGTGCCGGCTTAGTGTCTATTCACAGCAATGCTGCCGTAATTAAAATACGAGCCAGTATCGTATCCAGGGAAAGGGTTAGGGGGCTTATTCATCAACCCCCCTCCTCCCCCCAAAAAAAGACATTGCTTAAGGGTAGCATTTGGATTTACTGTACGTTTTGTTTAGGTAAAATAAGCTTTTATTAATCTCTATCCAATCAATTTATATTCAAGCCATTTTTTTAATCAATAAATAATAAAAAAAGCTGTACTATGGTTACACACACAAACACACATAAATTTAGGGTAACATTTTGCTATGTATTGTACAGGTTGTTTAGATCAAATGATTTTTCTTATGTTAGCTATTCTAAATAGAAATTTCTACATCTATACCTGTTGCATAACTACATAACTCAAATTTTATGGAGGAAAATAATTTTATACATTAAAATACGCTATGATATTATGCATATTAAAAACAGTGAAAGTAAAAATTTAACTGTAATAGTGTTATCCAAGTAATTTGTAGAATCTATGTGTATGTTGTATCATAAACTAACAGGGTTTCAACATTGAAGCAAATGCTATTCTTATATTGCTCCAAACGACGAAACCAAATTAGTTGTCTTGAACAGCTTAACATTAACCAAAGCAATTAAACTTTTCGAAAGTTCAATAAGAAACCGGAAAAAATGTGTATCCTAAAAAATGTACTTGATCATCATCTTGATAATTCATCAATTATAACTCGCTCGTTGCTCAACGTCTGCGAGCGAAATTAAAGACAAAAAAAAAAAAAAAAAAAAATAGAGAGAATGGTTGCTGCACCGGAAATGCGCCAAACTCGCCAATTTCAAAAGCATAACGAGAGCGGTCCCCCCCACACACCCGCACCATATTAACTTCGTGTTTCGCATTTTATGTGCATTATATATATATATATATATATATATATATATATATATATATATCGTAATTATTCAGCTTAAAATTTCCTTAATAGCTGTTATATTAAATTTTATTATATTGAAATAGTTTTCCTTTTGCTGTGAAGCTGTGATTTTTGTTTTTCTCAATTGTTCTGGAAAGTGAAGTGCTTCTTATTTTATGTTTGTAAGGAATTTGAATATAATTACACACTGTTCATTTAGCCCGAACGTAGCTTATAAAAATTTACAGGGCCCGATTATGACCAACAGGGGCCCCGGGCATTGATGAATTTGGGGGTCCCCATCTGTAATTTTTTTCTTTTTCATAAACTTTTGACATATAAAAGAATATTTCAGAACAACATTTGAAACTGGGGGCACTTTCGAACTGTGGACCCTGGGCAAAGTCCCGATTTGCCCATGCGATAATAAGGGTCTGAAAATTTATCAAATATATGTAAACAAAAGAGTCTGAATATTGTATAATGAACACTGAAGTGTGAAGGTCCTGGTTTCGGATCAATTCGCGGAACTGTCGATCTAATTGTCTGGAGTTTTGGTCGGTTTTCTCCAGATGTAACGTGAATGTCCATTAGAACCCTTTAAAAAGTCCTCCGACTAAGGTTCCAGGATAGTATTCTCCACTGAATCTTTTCAATAATGAGAGCGAAAAGGTTAAGCATGGAATCGCCGTGAAATGCTTATATGCATATAGAATGTTATTATAAACTCACTTAAATAAAAATCATATAAACAGTATGCACGTTTCGGATGGTACAAAAGGTCGACCCTCCTTCACGACGCTCCTGAAAAGAAGGGTGGACCCTTTGTACCACCCGAAACGTGCGTACTATTCTTCCGTGAAATTTGGATAATGCGAATTTTTTGCCGATTCCTAGATTTTTTTTATTTATCACTTTTTTCTGAGAGAATATATATTGTTCGGAATTTTTAGTTATTTCGAATTTTTTCCCTGCTTTTATTTGTGTATTATTATGCTATACCATATTATCTATTTTTCCACTGAAAAGAGGGCAACTCACAACTTAAAACTTTATTAGATCTATTTTATGCCCCTTGGAGTACGAGGTAGCAGCAATTTTGTAAAATTTTCCAGGAGCAGCCCTAAGGTACGTGGTGCCCCCCTGCAAACGTAAAAAAGGTTCTCCTTTTATACATTTTCCACGTTTAGAGCTCAGTATTGCGCCCCTTCGAAGACAGCGCCTCGATGCGATGCTTACTTTACAGTGTCGGGCAGCCCCTGAAATTTCCAATAAACTATTAACCTTCTCGTCACCGAATTATGAAAAATCAGAAAAAACAAGTCTGTTTAGCATTTAATGTATCTGAAATACTATTATAAATCATGCAAAAATATTTTTTTCTAATGTCGATTAATATTAGATTTTTCTAATAATAATTTCTGCATTTTCGAAGCATTTTGTTATGTTAAAATTAATTTAAAAGGATGCACATATTAGATCTAGAAAATCTAGTGATCATATTAGATCTAGAAAAAAAAATGATCTAAATTGACGAGTACTGCAATCTAAGCACGATTTATGCATCTAGTCAAGAGCCTCATATACTTTCTACATGAATTAATGATATTGATATCACTGAAAGAAAAAAGTACTAAATTCAAGTGTTTTCTCTCTAAATAATGCTATTTGAAATAGAAGCCTCATATGAGGTTCAGGGTGACGAGAGGGTTAAAAGATCCTTTGAAAAGAAACATATATAATGACACTTATACACACCTCTTTTTAAAATAGACAAGCAATTTTTTATCTTCTGTCTTCAAACGCATAAAAATATTCATCTGTACTACGTATAAATAATCTGAATTAATGTAGCCAAATCTGCGATAACAGTTCGACGCTTGTAACCTCGACCGTGAGAAGTTAGCTGAGCACACAAGAATTTCTTGGGCTAGCCGTCTGTCTGTTACGTATATAGTTTTACATGTGAGGCCCCAAGGTAAATCAAACATTTAATTCAAGAGCAACGAAACAGCGTAAAGGAAATATAATTCCTAAGTGAACCCATTGCTTTCTATTTTTGACTATTACATGACGGTAGATTTTAAAAGGGGCTTAAAGTAGAAAAAATCTTCAAGTATTTTTTTTTCAGGCAAATTTTAGCAAAATTGTGAAAAATTAATATGAATTATACAAATAATGAATACAGAATATGAATTTTATAAGAATATAAAATTCATATTCTGTACATAGGCACTCGTATACAGGGTGGGGTTTTCACTGTGGATGTAGCGAACATTTTTATAGCATACTGAACTCGTTAGTTTTATTTTAGTTTTTAGTACTAAAATATTTGAAAGCACAGTATGAACTCTTCCCCTTACACCCCCTCCCCCCTCCAAAAAAATCTTAACTGTGACCCTGTCTTTGGGTGTACGGAAAACACTTCTACACAGTATGAAAATAAAATAATATTATTTAATTAAAATAACGAAATTTTATGCTAACTCTACGAAATATATACAGGTCCATTGCCGCCAAATAGTGCTGCTCCGGTACATTTTAAACAGTACCACGCCGTTAACTTTTTTGTGCATGTCATAGACACATGGCAGTTCGCCGTTACTAGTTATGTACCGGCGCATATGCATTTTTCAGACACTGGTACTCCAGTGACTTCCAGACGATGGCAATCTACCTTGCTCCCGGTATACGGCACTTTGCCAGCATGACGGGTACCCGGCCGTCATTTTGCGGGCAGTTGAGTGTTTGCTGGGATAGGACTCCATCCTGTACGACACTAGGTGATTTTTGTGTCCTCAGGGGCTAAAAGAGTTAATCTAAAAGGGTGTTTTTTTTCTTTCTTTCTTTCTAATGGCCAGGTCAACGGCCTACTTGTGTTCGACTTGACCTCTATGAGGGTAGGAGATGTTGGTCATTTCATTATTGGGGCACCAAATAGTGGCCCCTATAATACACCCTATGAGTGGTCTCCTAATTTTGAATCCATTCCAGATGAGAGACCTAGCACTTGGATTGACATCCCCAGCGGTATCGCTTGAACAAAGAGGACATTGCAGCGACGGAAATTTTAGGGCACCAGCATTCTCTTTGGTTTACACAGTCTACAGTACAGTCGAGAGAGGAGTACACCCTGCCATGAACAGGCCACTCCGGGGCTGCTTCACTTTCGATGTTCTAATGGAAACCGTGTTTAATTGACCTATTTGCTGCTGGACTAATCTAAAGGTTGAAAATAATTTTTCAGTTGATTCTGAATGAGCTGCGATAACTGGTCACCTAATTCAAAAATGTGTAAAATCTTTAATATTCTCATTTGAAGAACGTTTTTCTCCAAGATACTCTGCCAGTGTAGATCTTTATTACGTCATCCATAAACATTGATGATGCATATATTTATTTATTTTTAATTCCGAAAGTTTAGAAAAGGAAAAAAAACTTAAAAAATTCCATATACTGCCCTTTCATACGACCATCCATTGATAGTCACTTGAATTCGACTGTTTATTAACAAAAACAGCGATGACAGCCGCTGCTCTTTCTAGGTAATGTTTAATCACTACAGCATAGTAAGTATGAAGAAACATTAGGTTAATTCAGATCAAAGTTAATTAGTGAAACATTCCCAATCTTAACTTCCATTGTCAAAGATTCCATTTTAATAAAAGTTGCTGCCAGTTTTACCACAGACTTAAGAATGCGTTACAATGTTCCTATCCAAAGGGACGCCACGAGGCGCCCCTGAGTCTGGCGCCTGTGTGCGCCACACACATCGCACACATGGGCAGCTCGGACCTGTGTAGGATATATTTGTATTCCATACAATGTAATAATGTGTAACTGATATATTGAACAGTGATTTATGTATGATTTTGTTAAATTTAATTAATTCTGCAATAGTGTTTGTAAGAACACAATTTTATTACATCATAGCAATACTATTCAAATTTACCCAATGTACTTCCAATTTGAGAAATAAATTTTAAGCAAAGTACTCCATAAAATTAATTCACTGCGATCTTAATCTTTTCTTGTGTGTGTGGACTTGTTAATGTTTAAAAACTTTTTTGAATGGCCATTTTTTTTAAAAACAGATTGAATTACTTAGGAAATGTATTAACACAAATTTATCACTTTGTGTTCCTACAAGTTTGTTTTTTTTCTTCTTTTTCAAAATACTTTCAAAAACCTGTACTTAAACATAAGGGTGGATTAAAGGGGGGGCAGACGGGGCGACGGCCCCCCATCCCGAGAAAAAAGAAATAAATGTAAAAGATCCTATTTTATTTCCATAAAATGGCTGCCACTGCTAAACACCGTGGTACCCCAGTTTACAGAAAAACGATTTATCTTAGTCGGGATGTTGGGGTTCAAAAGAGGGACCATCTAAAAGATAATTGACTTGTCTTTCCTGGTCAGGCGCACCAATGGTCAAACGCTCTTCGCAAGAGGTCGCAGAAGGTCAGAAGAGTCATAAATTTCCTGTAATGGGTTTCGGCGCGATCTTGATCGCAATAAGGGGTCGGGTAGATATGCAAAAAGAAGTTCCACTGTATGTCTGTTTCCTTTTGAAAAGTTTTTATAAAAACGAGAACAAACATAACTTGTTTACCGATATATAAAACTAAATAGTATTATTTTCATATAAAAAAGGGAAATCAAGGCTCATAGCAGAAGGACACGATTAAATATGTATTAATTAATGAGAAATATAGCTACAAACCGTCCAGTTTTTAATGATTAAATCACCTTATATAAATTGTGTCACATTCATGCTTTATTCACTTTCACAGTAACATAAGTTTAAAAAAAATAATTAAAAAAACTAATCTTTTAGCCATCTGTTTGGTTTTTCTAATATTACTTTGGCTTAGCTGTAAAATTAAATCTGAAAATTATTTTATTTTTAGCGATGTGTATCACTTTAAGCGCCTTTTTAAATATCTGATGCATTTTATTTTAATTCTTTTAATAAATATTAAATGCTTCCAGATAAGTCATCATTATACTTCTTATCCGTTTTTTGCATAACTCCCCTCACACACACGCACAAAAAAACCCTAAATAAATAAATAAATAAATAAAAATAGAAAATTAATGGAGTTAAAAAAAGCCTCTTTTGAACTTTAGTATTGTTATAATTATTTCTATTGATATCAAAATACAACAGAATTTTACAATAGCATTTTAAATAGTATCTTCACACTTACTCTGAGCCCATATAGGGGGCAGGTGGATGCTTGACGACCCCTCCCCCACTTTGCAAATTCAAGAGCCTCATTAAAAGCAAATCAAAGTAAGTTTTTGTCCACTATTTAAAAAAATCAGGGGCCGACCCATAAAAAATTCTGCCGGGGGAGGGGTCACAATTGTTTTTACTCCTTTCTCTTATAAAAGCATTTCAATTTACAAAAGAATCTTTTATAGTCTACATTTGATTTGTCATGTGAGTGCACGTACTCCCCCCATGCCCCTATGAAAATTAGAATTATGTGTGTGTGTGTTTGGGGGGGGGCATTTTTTCCGGGTGCCGTCGTTTTTTCCTACATTCGTAATAGATAATAGTACATAAAGTAAATACGGAGAGATCATTTTAATAAACAAATTTATTTATTTATCAATTATTGGGTAAGAAAAAATAGATTTCACCAGTAATTGACTCTTATGTTAGTTATTGGTGTTTTAGCCAAGTTCATGATAATTGCATACAATTTCTAGTAAATGCAGAAAATAGCTATTGAGATGGTTACCTTTAGATAAGTTTTAATATACAGGGTATCCCAAACAGGTCACGCTTTAATTCTTTACATAATAGAACCTTTTATCAAATGTTGCTATCTAGTAAGAATTTAGGAATTTATCTTCATTTTTTGCAACTTTTTTTTTAATCTCCAGAGGTTCTAGGTATCAAAATTTGAAATTTTAAACATTGTGCTAAAAATATTGTGATTCTCAGTAGTTAGCTTAATGCTGAAATTAAGATAAATTCATTATCAACCTGTTTCTATTTAAAGCATATTTCTTTTTAGAAATTACTTTAAATTGAATTGTATCAAATAATTAGATGAAGTTACCTTAGATTAGTATGTAATGCAGATTTCCAAAAAGCCTGACTTATCGTCAGCATTATAGGAGTACAAAGAATGGAAGTAGGTTATTGGAAAAAATATTGAAAGCAACGATTTAACTTCTGTCTATTGTTAAATGATTCCATGTTAGATGGTAAGTGCTGAGTGAAATTCTCAATAGAGAGAGAGCCTTATTATCGCAAGGGCAAATCGAGACTTTGCCCAGGGCCCCTTCTTTGAAATGTTGTTCCGAAATATTCTTTTTTATATCAAAATTTTATTTAAAAAAATAAGGCAAAAATCATAGATGGGGGCCCCCAAATTCATCAGTGCCCGGGGCCCCTGTTGGTCATAATCAAGCCCTGAATAGAGAAGGTATTTGTATTCAAACTTACGTTTTGTTTTAGTGGAAAAGTTTTGAATGTCAAGAGGTCATTCCTCTCCTATAACTAAATTTTGTTTGATTCACTACGGATATCTAAATATTATGCCTCCAGAAAACTCAAAAGTTTCAGAAAACCTAAAACGGCAAATAAACATTTAAAAAATCCAAGAATTTTTTTAAAAATTAAATAGCTAACTAATATATTAACTCCGGACGCCGGACGCCTTATAGTGATTCCTTTTTTAAAAAAAATACAATTTTGCAAAGTTTTAAAATTTATTCAAACTCAAGATAAAATAAAATCAGGCATTTATTGTTTTAGTTGTTACTGATCATAATGTTACTAAATTTCATTCTACTCTCTAAAGCTGTTTTTGAGGGATACGAGAACAAACATTTACACGATTTTTACAAAATCTCAAAATATTTGAAATATTTGAAACAATTTTGGCATCTATAGTTAACAGATAAACTTGCCACATAAAATAATCTCAAATTTCATTCTGTTCCATTACAATTTTTCAGGAATGGAACAAACATTTCTCTATTTTCGCAAAATTTTAAAATCTGTAAAAAAATCAAAATACTTTGACACCTATAGTTTAAGTGACAACCTATGTGATTATGGTAATTTTTTTTCATTCCCTTCAAAGGTTTATATGTGATAGACAAATATTTACACATTTTAAATAATTTTTTTTGAAAAACTAATCCAAATTTTCACGGCTATAGTTTACCTATTATGTCACCAAATTTCTTTTCGTTCGCTTTAGTCGTTCTTACATGATGTGTGAATAAAAAATTGCGCATTTTTTAAGAAGATTTTCAAAAAATCTAAAAATCCAATAAAACTTTAAAAAAAATTCGTTGCCTATAGTTTAAGTTGAGTGACCACCTATCATGCCACTAATTTGCATTTCAGTTTATGGTGTTTTGTATCCAGACCCATACAACTAATGTAGTCCTAAACAGGCCACGACAACAGAGAGCATAGCCAGTCGAGAAGAACACCACCTATTATTTTAAAATAAGCTTAATTATTACATTTAATTCTCACTCTTTCACACTTTCATGTATTTTAATGAAAAGTAAGAGCAAAAATAATTAGTATTTAAAAAACATCTGGAGATTCCTTCACTTTAGTATTCACTGTATATGGAATCTTGAGACATACTCTTTGACAGAAAAACTGTATTTGCCCTCAAATTAAAAAATTCAGTACTCTATGGTCGAATTTGGACCACTGGCAGACAAGTATAAAATTACTAACTTACCAAATGTTTCCAGATTACCTGCCGTATTTTGAATAATCTTTTGGTCAGTTGCACACAAAACAGAGGCATTTTTCTGTTTCTAGTAATATTTTTATACACATAAATGAAGATCAAATACATGATTAAGAATTTTATGGTTTGAAAATATTTTGATGATTTTTCTGCTTCAAAACAGGGAGTGCGTTTAATATGCGAGGGAGACTATTACGCGAGTAAACACGATAATCAAGTTAATATAAATTTTCTTTGGTGAAGACTATATTTCTGTTGCTAAAGTATAGAACCTGATAGTTCAATAGTAAAGATATGGGATCACTAACCCAACGGTCGCGGGAACGATTCCGAACATACCACCGAAAACATCTAATCGTTAATCGGTAAATGTGCTCGTTAAACTCGGTGAACAAACGTTCTAGAACGAAGAAACATTGAACGGTGAAGGAAGTGTAAAATCCAAAAAATGTAGTACAGCAAACCAATGAGCAACACAGACTTACACAGATAAAGAGTACAAACGGAAAATAAAATAAATAAATAAATAATTTTTTTTTAATGTATAATACTGTTTTCAGTATATGAAATGAAGTAAAAAAGCAATAATAGTAACAGTAGGTAATAAAAAAAATTATTATTTATATGTAATTAATTAACTTATTAGTGTGTATACTACTCGATAATACATTTGTAACTATGCACTTAATATGGCTTATATCTGGATCAGTAAGTTTTTAAAAAAACAACCTAAAAAGAAAAACGAACCAGTGATCAACAAATCTTCCTTTTTTTTTTGTATAAAGTACATAAATATATATTTTATAGTACTTTTGTACATTTTATATAGTTTTTTAAGCTTTATTAATAACTATCATCCCCCCATAAATTTCTTGAATTTTAATCCCCATCTTCTCCATCGAAAAATTCTTATTTGGACATACAAAATTACTTAGACATACAGGATATATTAATGATTTTAAAAATCTGCCAGGATTTTTATATTTTAGAGCCATTTTATAAAGATATGTTATTAGCCTTAAATCTATTGGTACTTAAATATGCCATTTTCAAAAATCGCTAACTGCTTTCCACGTCTTGATTGAATAAATTGAACTGCCATTTCTAACGTTTAACTTCTCGGTATGGAATGGAGTTCTGGAACCAAGACTTTTTATCCTTTTTACAAACAAGAGCACAGTTGAGGTTATATGAATTCTGACTGGTCAAGATGATACCTAGATAAGAATCTTTGAAAGGGGGCCATAAAGCCATAAAACCTTTCTTTTTCCTCTCTCCCAACCGACTTCCACGAAATTTTCCCATACTCGACTAATACTGTGTAATAGAGGTCAGTTGAAAGACACTAGTTCTTAAGAGTTGTAATAGCCATAGTCTGCATTCTGTTCTGAACAAGTGTTCAAAGTTTGTTATTCTAGAACTTCCAAATTTTATGTGCCATAAAAATATTTTGTTAGCAAGATTTAACAAAACTAGTACAATTTTCACACTGAGGACGAATAATAGATTTTTTAGCTTAAAACTCTGTCAGATGTTCACTCTGTAAATGACATTAAATTAAATAAAATTAAGAGAAATAAAAAATTTTAGTCAAAATAAACATTGTAGTTTTCTTATTGATTGTCCAATATGTAATAAAAATAATAAATTCCTATAACATTGAAGTAATAAATACAATTGCTCAATGAATTAATTATGTAAATGTCCACTCTGGTATCAGACAGTACAATTTAGTTTGATTAAAATGAAGAACGATCAGCTATCTTTTTAGTTGAAAGTGCCACGGTATGCATAGTTATATAGAAAATTCTCATCGTTCAGTTAATTGTAAGGCGCCCGTTAAAAATGATGAATGCATATAACAAATACTCAATTTAATACTCACGGAAGATTTATTAACAAGGTATATTGTGCTTTAAAGCCATTATCGTAACAAATCTTCTGATAAACACGTTACTTATTTAAATTTCCCATAGTTCAGCAGAAGAACATAGTTTATGTATTTTAATCACGTGAAAAATGTCAAACTATGTTATTTGAAGGAAATATTTAAGCATCGCTCAAGTTGCAAATTTACTTTCAATATGACGTTAATTATCTGAAAGTTTATAAATCTTACGTGATTCTTTATGACGACAAGGTTAATTCAATTAGTATACTTGAATAGTACACCCGTCTTTTTTTTTTTCTAAAGGAATAATATATTAAAACGGTTTTGAAAAAAAAAAAAAAAAAAAAGATTTTGTAAATGCACGTTTAGAATATTTTAGAGTCTGACTTCTTCCTTTTATTTTTTTTCCAAAACCACCCATAAATTTCTTGAATTTTAAAAGCACAGACTAATTTCAGCTTACAAAATTTGTCTCCCCCCCCCCTCGAATAAAAAGCATGTGTTATTACTAAATAGATATATGACTCAAGACTATATTGTTTTTTTCTCTTAGATTTTTGGATAAGGAAGTGAATTTCCTTTGTAATCTAAATTCCCAAATAGGAATGATTTTGAATAGACTTCTTAATGAAGCGTACACCGATGTATTTTAGCGGTAATACAGTTTCTGTGGAATTCTGGACTAATCAAGAAATGGTTTGGATTTAAGGCAGGATAAAAACACTTATTTTTCTTAGAGAATTTGTCGCAAATTAACTCATGAGCATTTTTTGTAAAGGAGGGAACTTTTTCTAAACTGCGCAGAAAGGAAATATAGTGTAAAAATGACAGAAAAATTAATATCATGGTGCTTTCAAGCATTTATTTTCAAAACGAAATTTTTTTAATAAAATGTATGTCAATTATACATGACAAATTAATCCTCTCATTATTTTTAAAGGACATGCATAATGCATTAAAAATAATGAAAAAAGTTTCCTCTATACTTAGGATCAAGTTCATATATTGACTTTTTTAGTAACCTTATTAAGGTTTGTATCTTGTAAAGAATATTATTAATGTTGATAAATACAACAAAAAATGCAGCTTGTAAACTCTAATGAAAAAGTCCCCCTAACCAATTTTTTAATTAAAAAATTATTTTTTAACAATTTTCTGACAAGATCTAAAAAAAAAAGTCTTAGTTCTTGAGAACTGAAACACCTTACCACCTTACTCTAGACTAAATTTCAGTATATTTGTCCGAGTAATAATCACAGACAGGGGCGTAGCCAGAAATTTTTCATGGGGAGGGTTACGACTTCTACAACTCATATATATGTATACGTGTGTGTGATAATGTAGTGAAGAATGCACATTTTGTATGGCAAAAAATTCCTCATGGGGGGGTTATGACCCCCCTAACCCTCCCCCCCTCGGCTACCCCCCTGATCTCAGAAAATGGGTAAAAAATATATCGGATAAAAGTATAATATTTTATCATTTGTGTACTGCGAAATACATTAGGCCCCTTCTCTAAATCCTATGTAGCTCAACAGTGATAGCGTCCTGAATACCTTTCTAATTTATTTGCTGATTGTATAAATTTTTTGTTAATTAAAATAATAATTATTTATTTATTTGTTTTGGGAAAATTTATTAATATTGTAACACGATTATTCTTGGGTACTTCATTTCGTATAAAGTCCACTAAATATGATAACAGATTTCTATTTCACCGTAGAATATTCTTATATACTACTAGCTGAAGTACCCGTTCTTCGCACGGGAATGAATGGACTTTTTGATATTAATATTTGTTGTGATTACTATTTATTGTAATAAAGAGATATAGCAAAATGGATATCGCGTTATATTGTGTTCAATAATCATGCATACTGAATTTCAAGGCAATCGTTTTTACGGTGCAGAAGGCGATGCGGCGTAGCACAACCTAGTGGCGAGTTTTAGCAAAACGGATACGGCAAAAATATTCTTCGCATTCAGATATCGATGTATACGAATTTTCATGACGATCGGCTGAATAGTCTTGAAGTTCATGTGTTGACGCGACATCTAGTGTCAAGTTATAGGAAAATTGATCGTGCCAAACTCTTCCCCGTGTACAATATCTTTGTATACCTATTTTCATAGCGATCATTCGCACAGTCAAGAAGTGATACACTGCAGGGCCATCTAGTGGTTAATTAAAGTAATGATTTGCTACAGCGCCGTCAGGTGGCGAGTTATAGCAAAATGGATAACGCCAAAATATTCTCATTGTTCAAATAGCTATGTATACTGATTTTCATAGCCACCGTTTGAATGGTCAAAAATTTGGCCTGCTGCAGCGTCATCTAGTGGCGAGTTAAAATAATAATGCATTGCAGTGCCATCTAGTGGTGAGTAACATCAAAAGTAACGTAGTTAGAATATATTCTTCGTTTTCAAATGTGTAAGTATAAAAAATTTTATGCCGTTCGGTCGAACGGTATAGAAGTTGATGCGTTGCAGCGCTATTTAGCGGTAAGTTACAGCAAATGGATAGTGAAAAATATTATCCGTGTTCTAATATTCGCGTGTACCAAATTTCATCGAAATTGGTTGGACGATATTCGCATAGCAAACGGCTAAACGGAATAGAATTTGACGTTCTGCTGCGCCACCTAGTGAAAAGTTAGAGGAAAACGGATAGCATAAAAACCTTCTCCATGATAAAAGACTTAGGTGAACCAAATTTCATGGTGATGGGTGAAACGGTGCTGGAGTTTTTCAACCTCCTACACACATACCAACATTCATTTTTATCTATAACCAGTCTTATTATACGTATATACCAGTCTCAAGTAAAATCCAGTTTCAAATCTAAGCCTCGCCAAAGTGCCAGCATACGCCATTTTGCAAGATTTTTTTCAGGGAATCATTCGAAGCATTGACTTAGCAGCAATCAAAATGGGAAATGGTTCGACCGCCAGGCATTTATTTGAAAAGTGGAATCCCTTAATACAGCCGCATTTTTTAAATTATCAACTATAACATGCTTTATTCATCGTTACCTCGATGTACTAAATGCGAAGATTTCAATTTTCTGAAATTTGGCGGATTTCCCCCAAGTTAAATCAATGTACTCAATTGGCGAGAATTCTGAAGCTACATCGCTTGAAATGCCCTAATAACTGCATTATTTCTGCACGGATAGTTAAAATTTAATGCTGTATTCTAAGAAAACCTATACACTTGTTTTCAAAAATGCTATTCCCTTAAGCTCTTAGTAAATTGCGCCAAAAAGCCTAAAACTGTGCAAGCCGCTAGATCTCGCTCTCTAAAAATCGGCCTATCAGCCATTTTATTTTTCGCCAAACTAAAAAAAATTACATATTAGTCTCGGATATCTTCGATCCTCATTGTTTTGCGTATAAAACATTTCATTCCTGCTCTCATTTCTTATGCGCACACGATATTATAATTAAAAAAATAACCTAAAAAAATCATTATTATTCTTTTATTTTTACTTTAAGAATTTAAAACATTTTATTCGGGAAAATCGCCACACATGGCAACCAAGATGCTTATTTCACACACTTTTATTCACTACAGGGGTTAATATTACGTAAAGCTTTCTGCGTGGAGAACATAAAAAATCTCTTAAATTCCGGGAACGGAAATTAAGAGAACCATTCAGGAGGAAAACGTTTTTAAGTGGAGTTTCAAAGTTTTAAAGTGGACTATCATTTATTCTATATTATTTTACATATCTGTGTAAAATTTCAGGCTGACAGGACCATTTTTGTGGAATTGTATACTACCCAAATCAACAAATTGACAAACAGAATTTCATTTTTATTTATAAGATAACCTACGCTTGTTTTTAAAAATACCCTCTCATTAAATTGCGCCAAGCGCTAGAATCATAGAAAATCTGACACACTTTCAGATTTTTAAATACGCACTAAAGTGCTATATATAAAAAGAGTTATAATCCATGGGTCTTCCCTATTTTCGTTCCTTCTTTCATTAAGTTGGAAAGTGTATCATTATTCATGAGTGTGATTAAACAAAATTAAAATTGATATTTCTAACATCCTTTATTCTGGATGTAATACATTAGATGCAGAAAAGCTGCTCAGAAAAATGTACAATTCCAACTGAATGAAAATTTCAAAAACTTATACGCAGGTGTATTCATAACCCAAATAGCAGACGATTAAATTACGATAAATAGCGCCAAGCGTTAGAATCCTCCTCAAAATCGCGAGAATGTTGAAGATAGATCGCTTGAAATCCCTTAATAACTGCATTATTTTCGCACGGATCATTAAAATTTAACGCTGTATTCTAATAAAACCTTTGCACTTGTTTTCAAAAATCCGTTTCCTTAAGCTCTCAGTAAATTGCGCCAAGCCGGAAACTGTGCAAACCGCTAGAACTCACTTTCTCGGCATTTGAGCCATTTTATTTTTTCGCCAAACTAAAAAATTTTAACATATTAGCCTCGGAAATCTTCAATTCTTATTGTTTTGCGTATAAAAGATTTCATTCCTGCTCCGATTTCCCATGCACACGATATTATAATAAAAAAAAATATAACCTTACGAATATAAACTAACAAAAAAAAATCATTATTATTCTTTTATTTTTACTTTGAGAATTTAAAACATCTTATTCGGCAAAATCGCCACACATGGCAACCACGATCCTTATTTCACACTTTTTTCACTACAGGGGTTACAATTACGGAAAGCTTTTTGCGTGGAGAACATAAAAAATCTCTTAAATTCCGGGAACGGGTGGACTTTCAAAGTTTTAAAGTGGACTATGATTTATTCTATATTATTTAACATATCGTTTGTTTGTGGATTTGTATACAACTCAAATCCACAAACAAACAAACAGAATTTCATTTTTATTTATAAGATTAAACTAAAGCTTTTATTTCTTGAAAAGCTGTTTCCCCCAAATCCTTCTGTTTTGGCATTTTAAAATAAAGACATTCTGTACTTTTTTGTGTGGTATATTGTTTATTATTTTAATAAAAGATAACAAAGTATACATAAGAATAAATTCATAGACACACACACACACACACACACACACCAAAAAAAAAAGTGCAAAATAATTTGTTTCCTCCAAAAATATCATTTTTCGTAATACCTTATGCATTTTATATATTTAGTGTGAATGAAATTCTTATGATTTTTTACCCGTTTGTATAAACTAAAGTTAAAAAGTATACATTGAAAATGTTGCAGCTGCATGTCTGACAACTCAGAAAAATTTTAGATTCAGTGTCGTACCTAGGTAAAGTAACGTTCATGTGGCAGACAACACTATGCGCTATTTCTCTTAGTTAGAAAGACACTGAACACTTAGTACGGTCATTCTAAACATTTCTTTCGAATGACAAATTATATTTTCAAATTATAAAAGTCTCACAGATTCATGTTCTAAGAGCAGTCATTTAAAATAGATATTTTAGCGTTTTGTTTAACTTGTTCATTTTTATCGTTTCAAGGAAGCGACGACAGCGATTTTTTCTTCTGCACTCAGCGTTGCTTCCCGGCTTGGGTCTTTCAGTGCAACTCAAATTTGGGTTGCTGGCCTAAACAGGATCATTCAAAGACCGAAACTAGGAAGCAACGATGATTGCAGAAGAAATAATCACTGTCGTCGCATCCCTGTAAAGGTAAGAGTGAATGGGTTGATTGTTTCATTCATTGTGTCAGTGTCTTTCTTGGAATCTGTAACCCCTTTAAAGTATTGCGCATGGAACGTGCCCTACCTGCCATACTCAGCTGCTCCACTGGATAGAGAACCATAGAGAATATGAATTCATGTTGGATTTTTAATAGAATAAACTTTTTAAAAATCACTGTGATTGTGTAATTAGAGATGGTTACAAGTTTTATAAAGAAGTTGCATTTGAACTCTTCTCAAGAATTATTAATATCAAAGACGCAATTTCCGTTACTGCAAAATCGTTTGATATTTTGCAAAATCAAATCAGCAATAAGTTCTCTCCTCGCCCAATATGTTTAGTAGTAATTGTAAGTAAAATTAAATAAATCAATAAATCTTATTTAAAAAGGACAAAATGTACACTAATAATGCATATGCATGTATTTTATTTTTTTAATGAGAAAAGTCTTAAGCACGTATTGCAAAATAAAAAATCTATCCTAGCTCGCAGAACATTAGCGGTGGAAGTATTTTTTGATTTTTTTAAAGTAAAATAATGTATAAATTGGTTAAACCTTCAGATGTTCAATTATGATACCTAGGCAGTTACTGATAACTAGTACCATCGCTTTTACCTATATATGAGATCAAAATTTATAATGATTTTTATGTGAAATTAGATCTTATTCACAACGTTTTCTCTTTACGTTCAAAACAGAAATCAAACTTCTTGAAATCATCATAGAAGTTTTTAGAGCTACAATATAAATTCCATAACCAATAATAACAAAGAATTACACCCAGGAAGTTACGCTGTTTCAACCAAGATTTACACTCGAGGAAGGTCGAATATTATAGAAGAAAATATGATTTTAATCAAACTTGAATAGTGAATAAATATATTTTTAACAGCAATGTGATCGAATTAGCCGAATAGAAATAGCCAGGAAGAAAATTAATCGAACATTCGAACCATTTAATCGATTAATTGACACAGACATAATTGTTATTGCATTACAGAAACTTTAAGATCCAATGACGAATAAATGTTGATAAAAAATGTTGATAAAAATTCAGAATTTTAATCAACAATTTAATTCGCATTAAATACAGATTAGTTCTACTGAAAATGATTTACAAATATTAATTTACTGATACCATTTAAATGTTTTTTAATTCATTAAGCAATTTTTAATTCATTTTTTATAATCGCACTTCTATACACTTGGCTTTTAACCAAGTTTTTAAGGTATTGACCAGAGAGATTGCATTGAGTTTCAATATTTATCTCATAAAGTGCACAATGAATCTCATAAAGTGCACATTATCTCATAAAGTGCACATTTCTATGAAATTATAGAAACAAATAATGTATATCAGAAACATTAACATATGCTTCGAAATTACGAGCTAACTGAAAAATTGGTATCCATAAACAGTAAATCCCCCCCCCCGGAAATTGCTTTTTTAGATTATAAAAGGCTGTGTCCGGGGTCGCCGCGACTGAAGAAAAAGAGAGGAGAAAGCAAGAGGGGGTCTGGGTACTGGTTTTCGTGACGTCACAAGAAAGGATGGGATTTGGAACAGTTTGCATTGAGTTCAATGGAGGAAATGGAATTAATAATGCCAATAAATACGAGTAGCTTAATTTTTTATGACGCATTGAAATAGCATTTTCGTTTTACAACACTTTGTTCTTAAATAATAGTGAATCAACAATATTTTTTGTCAGAAATTAATGAAATAAATTGGTACTGAATTTAAAGCAGTTTCAGCATTGTATGCAGTATGTTTTGCATTTCGGGCTAGCAAATACATTCTAAATAATATAATGGTTACTCAATGTTATCATTTATCTAAAATAATATGTATATGGATTAAATTTATACGTTGTATAAGCGTAAAGTCATATTTTTAAGTAAGTAAAAGTAAATATATTTTTAAGTAAAAATAATAATTTTTATTAATTTTACTTAAAAACTGAAATACATTATTTAGTTTTGCTTCGTTTTAATAAGCTTTTTGAAAGAATTGATGTTAAAAATATCCAGATTCATAAATAGTCATCTCAAGCCATTTCATGACGTCACAAGAGAGGATGGGATTTCAAAGAGTTTGTATTGAATTCTATGGAAGAAATCTGATCAATAATGTCTATAAACACTAGTAGCACGAGGAATATAATCAAAAATTTCCACAATTAATATTTTAAAAACTTGTACAATACATACTATATATAATTATGTTATACAGACTCCTAATGTCAAATTTTATTAGAAGCAATTAAAGCACAAAAAGCAAGAAAATAAAAAGTAAAAGCTTTTATTACCCAAACCTTACAAATACTATAAAGTTTTTCATGAAAGCACTACAAGTGTTTGCTTTAGTTTTTTCTAGATAAGACTTTCAAATATCACATTGAGACATTTGAAATATACATAATTAAATATTTTTAAAAATTAGTGAGTATAACTCTTGAATATGTAAAACTGCCTAAATGCTCTCAGGGGTTTTCATGTAAAATATACTGCAGTAATACATATACTTTTTTGTTATTGTTGTTAGCATTGCAGTAATACATTTTCTTTTTTGAGTTAATTTCCAAATCTGTGTTCATACTTAATTTCAGAATTTTTCAACAAATTCCGGTAAACCGTTTAGTTGGAAATATTTCTTTAATAAATACCTTCTATATTTTTGTTTTTCTAAGTATCCAGCAAATAGATCTCTCTCTCTCTCTCTCTCTCTCTCTCTCTCTCTCTTTTTTTTAAATAAATAAATCAACCATGAGATCCGCATTGAACCTTAAGCTACTTGGTATGTGCAGTGGAAGGGGATCTGCGTTTAATTTATAATTAATGATGAAATTTTCTTAACATAGAATTGCCATGAAACTCTTGATACATTTCTTAATTTCAAAAGAATTTATATTTTCTTTTGCATTATTTTTTTCGGTTTCCTCAATATCTTTTTCCTAAACGTTTTCTCTTCTTTTAGTAGGATCAGTTATTTCTTGTTTTTTGGTAATATCGGATATATAGGATGGTAAGCTCGAAAAAATGCACGGGATAGCATTCGGTTCTAATTTATAATGCTTTCTTTTTACAGTTAAAAGTGCCCCATCTGATTTTAAAATAGCATCGTCTTTTAAAAGATCTTCATCTCGGAAATGCTCAATACAAACATACGTATTTTTTCCTGGGGACCAATTTTTTCTTGGAATATTTTTAGCCCATTCGGCCCGCTTTTCTTCGTTTTTTGGGAAAAGTGAAAACATTTACATTTTCTCCTCTTTTGTAATTAGCTTTACTTACAGCCTGGGACGCAGCAAACGGAAGCATAGTGATTGCTAGAACAAAAGAACAGAAATCAATAAAACTAACGCAAAATACGGCAATTTTATATTTTTATGTACTCTATAGCTTAATAACTATTATCAAGTATGTCGTATTAAGAATAGAGATTGCTGACTTACCATTAGTATCCAAAAAAGGCACAAAACATCTTAGTTTCTTCTACTTTTCCGTATGATTCTAATGCTTTTAACGGAGAAAAGTCCATCCTCTCTTGTGACGTCACAACACCTCCACGCGTTCAGTACCCAGGCTCGCCTTGTAATTGTCTACTCTTCCCCTCCCTTCCCGGGGGCTCCGCTGTGTCCCGCAATCTCGAAAGATAAGGCTGACAGAAGAGCATAAATTCTCCGTAATTGGAATTGTCGCGTTTAAGGGGTCAGTTAGAAATGCAAAAGAAACCCCACTCTCCAAAATAAGCGATTTCCTCACCCACAAGTCCGAAAGAGCATTGACCCCTCACCCCGCATCTTTCGAATGGGGAACCTGAATTGAGGGGTTAACAAAAAAAAGTAATGGTCATTCCTGGACAAATGAAAGTAAGCTTTATAAGCTGTTATTTGGTCTTAAAAACAGTTGACCGTACGAAAAGATATAACGTGCAAGAAAAAATCTCAAACATATGCTTTTTGATAGATATCTTTTGAGTTTTACTCTTTCCAAAATAAAATCCTGCGTGTGACCCTGCGCTTATGAAATTACAAACGAAATCGGCCTTTTATAATCTAAAAAAGCAATTTCTGGGGGGGGGGGGGATTTACCGTTTAAGGATACGGATTTTTCAGTTACCTCATAATTTCGAAGCATATGTTAATGTTTCTGATATATATTATTTGTTTCTATAATTTCATAGAAATTGGGCACTTTATGAGATAAATATTGAAACTCAATGCAATCTCTCTGGTCAGTACCTTGAAAAACTTAATTAAAAGCCAAGTGTATAGAAGTGCGAGTATAAAAAATGAATTAAATTGATAAAGATTTAAATGGTGTCAGTAAATTAATATTTATAAATCATTTTCAGTAGACCTAATCTGTGTTTAATGCGAATTAAAATGATGATTAAAATTCTGAATTTTTATCAACATTTTTTTTATCAACATTTATTTGTATTTGGATCTTATTTGTATTGAAACCAAGTTTCTGTAATGCAATAATAATTATTTCTGTGTCAATTAATCGATTAAATGGTTCGAATATTCGATTAATTTTTTTCCTGGCTATTTCTATTCGGCTAATTCGATCACATTGCTGTGAAAAATATATTTATTCACTATTCAAGTTTGATTAAAATCATATTTTCTTCTATAAGATTCGGCCTTCCTAAAGTGTAAATCTTCGTTGAAACAGCGTAACTTGCTGAGTGTAATTCTTTGTTATTATTGGTTATGAAATTTATATTGTTACTCTAAAAACCTCTATAATGATTTCAAGAAGTTTGATTTGTGTTTTGAACGTAAAGAGAAAACGTTGTGAATAAGATCTAATTTCACATAAAAATCATTATAAATTTTGATCTCATATATAGGTAAATAGCTATGGTACTTAAGTTATCAGTAACTGCCTAGGTATCATAATTGAGCATCTGAAGGTTTAACCAATTTATACATTATTTTACTTTTTAAAAATCAAAAAATGCTTCCACCGCCAAAATTCGGTGAGCTAGGATGATTTTTATTTTGCAATACCTGCTTAAGCAAGACTTTTCACATAAAAATATATATATATACATATGCATTATTATTGTACATTTTAGTCCTTTTTAAAATAAGATTTATTGATTTATTTTATTTTATTTACAATTACTATTAAACACATTGGGCGAGGAGAGAACTAATTGAATCGATGAGTGCCGATACCACATCAGTCACAAAAAGGAAATTTTTCAGGAGAGAGAAAAAACTTCATAACTCCTCCAAATTTGAGATTATTTTATGTGGCAAGTTTATCTGTGAACTATAGATGCCAAAGTTGTTTCAAATATTTCAAATATTTTGAGATTTTGTAAAAATCCTGTAAATGTTTGTTCTCGTATCCCTCAAAAACAGCTTTAGGGAGTAGAATGAAATTTAGTAACATTATGATCAGTAACAACTAAAACAATAAATGCCTGGTTTTATTTTATCTTAAGTTTGAATAAATTTTAAAACTTTGCAAAATTGTATTTAAAAAAAAGAGAAATCCCTATAAGGCGTCCGGAGTTAATATATTAGCTAGCTATTTAATTTTTAAAAAACTGTTGGATTTTTTAGATGTTTATTTGCCGTTTTAGGTTTTTTGAAACTTTTGAGTTTTCTGGAGGCATAATATTTAAATTCTGTAAGGAATCAAACAAAATTTAGTTATAGGAGAGGAATGACCTCTTGACATTAAAACTTTTCCACTAAAACAAAACGTTAAGTTTGAATACAAATACCTTCTCTACTGAGAATTTCACTCAGCACTTACTTACAATCTAACATGGAATCATTTAACAATAGACAGAAGTTATATCGCTGCTTTCAATAATTTTGCCTGTAATCTACTTCCATTTTTTGTACTCCTATAATGCTAAGTCAGGCTTTTTTGAAATCTGCATTACATACTAATCTAAGACAGGTAACTTCATCTAATTATTTGAGACAATTCAATTTAAAGTAATTTAAAAAAATATATGCTTTAAATAAAAACAGGTTGATAATGAATTTATCCTAATTTCAGCATTAAGCTAGCTTCTGATAATCACAATATTTTTAGCACTATGTTTAAAATTTCAAATTTTGATACCTACAACCTCTGGTGATAAAAAAAAAGTTTCAAAAAATGAAGATAAATGCCTAAATTGTTATTAGATAGCAACATTTGATAAAAGGTTCTATTATATAAAGAATTAAAGCGTGACCTGTTTGGGATACCCTGTATATTAAAACTTATCTAAAGATAACCATCTCAATAGCTATTTTCTGCATTTACTAGAAATTGTATGCAATTGTATGCACTTGGCTAAAATAACTAACATAAGAGTCAATTACTGGTGAAATCCATTTTTCTTACCCAATAATTGATATATAGGTCATCTTAGATAAATAAATAATTTTGTTTATTAAAAAAAATCTCTACGTATTTACTTTATGAACTATTATCTAATACGAATGTAGGAAAAAAAGGCACCAGGAAAAAATGCCCCCCCCCCTCCAGAGCAGAGCCTGTTTATCGGCAGGGCAACCGGGGCACTTGCCTTGGGCCCACCAATTTCAAGGGCCCAACATTTTTGTACTTTTCAACACAGATTGTTATTTATTAATTCATAAAAAACTTTGTATAAAAATTTGGATTGTCATTATCTTGAGTCGTAAGCTGATTCTCTGACATTTTACTGTACTAAGGGTCCTCTAAAACCCACGAGCATTAGATCAAAATCCGTGAGCCAGTGTTTGAGCCTCTTTTTGCAAATTTTATTATAAGAAAGTCTCATCAGTTTTAAGATTCGTACTGTAAGTTTTTCGATTCTTTTCATTTATATTTTAAAGGAGTTTAGTATAGAAGTGTACGTATATGTACTATAGTATGTGTCTAGATATTCATTTGTGAAAATAAATTTTATCCATGTATGCAAAATCATTTAATATTCGTTACTGCAATGTATGCATATATTTAGTATCTAAACTTGATATATATTTCTGCAGATAAATATGTGCCCAGAACAACTTAAATGCGGACTATGTAATTTCTCGTAAATGCAAAGGCCCAAAAATTTGTATTTGCCCAGGGCCCAATATCGTGATGATCGGGCCCTGCTCCACAGAATTATAATTTTCATAGGGGCATGGGGGGGGGTACGTGCACTCACATGACAAATCAAATGTAGGCTATAAAAGATTCTTTTGTAAATTGAAATGCATTTATTAGAGAAAAGACTAAAAACAATTGTGACCCCTCCTCTCTGCAGAATTTTTTTGGGTCCGCCCCTGATTTTTTTAAATAGTGGACAAAAACTTACTTTGATTTGCTTTTAACGAGGCTCTTGAATTTGCAAAGTGGGGGGGGGGGGTCGTCAAGCACCCACCTGCCCCTATATGGGCTCAGAGTAAGTGTGAAGATACTATTTAAAATGCTATTGTAAAATTCTGTTGTATTTTGATATCAATAGAAATAATTATAACAATACTATAGTTCAAAATAGGCTTTTTTGAACTCTTTTAATTTTAATTTATTTATTTATTTAGGTTTTTTTGTGCGTGTGTGTGAGGGGAGTTATGCAAAAAACGGATAAGAAGTATGATGATAACTTATCTGGAAGCATTTAAAATGTATTAAAATAAATAAAATAAAATGCATCAGATATTTAAAAAGGCGCTTAAAGTGATACACATCACTAAAAATAAAATAATTTTCAGATTTAATTTTACAGCTAAGTCAAAGTAATATTAGAAAAACCAAACAGATAGCTAAAAGATTATTTTTTTTTATTTATTTTTTAAACTTGTCATGGTTACTGTGAAAGTGAATAAAGCGTGAATGTGAAACAATTTATTTAAGGTGATTTGATCATTAAAAACTGCCGGTTTGTAGATATATTTCTCATTAATTAATACATATTTAATCATGTCCTTTTGCTATGAGCCTTGATTTCCCTTTTTTATTTCGTTTGAAGAGGGGTACGCCTGACCAGGAAAGACAAGTCAATTATCTTTTAGACGGTCCCTCTTTTGAACCCCAACACCCCGGCTAAGGCATAAATCCCGTAAATCGTTTTTCGATGTAATGGGATACCACGTTATAAAAGACCGATTTCGTTTGTAATTTCATAAGCGCAGGGTCACACGCAGGATTTTAGTTTGGGAAGAATAAAACTCAAAAGATATCTATCAAAAAGCAAATGTTTGAGATATTTTCTTGCACGTTATATCTTTTTGCACCGTCAACTGTTTTTAAGACGAAATAACAGCTCATAAAGCTTACTTTCTTTGACCAGGAATGACCATTACTTTTTTTTGTTAACAACCCCTCAATTCAGCTTCCCCTTTCGAAAGGTGCGAGGTGAGGGGTCAAAGTTCTTCGGACTTGTGGGTGAGGAAATCGCTTATTTTGGAGAGTGGGGTTTTTTTTTGCATTTCTAACTGACCCCTTAAACGCGACAAATCCAATAAAGGAGAATTTGTGCTCTTCTGTCATCCTTATCTTTCTATATTGCGCACACACCGAAGGTTTCGATTTGCGAACACCCCTAGCAACAGCAGTTCCCTTGTTTACTTTCTCAATGCCTTAGTGCGTAAGAAAAAATGTCTATAGGTGAAGTAAAACTTATCCTCGCTTAAACAACTTATTATTTTTTTTCTTTTCCCCGACAGAAAACGTCGCTACTTGCTTACATTTAACTGAACCTATTCCCCCTAATTCTGAACACGTATGAAGGGAGCTATCAGAGATCGCTTTTGTGTTTGCGCGGGAAAAAAAGGTTAATTTTTTTTTTCCAGACCAAAATGCTTATACTTGTGATAGCATTAAGTTTATTATACAGGTTTCTTTACCAAATTTTCGTTTTCAGAAATGCAAATACCAGATGAATTTGGCACTGAATTTTTAGATTCGTTAGTTACGAGTGTTTACTGATGAACAATATTGTGTGAACAATATTCATGCAGAAAAAACAATACAACTTTTCTTTAAAGAATGAAATTTAAAAATTGTACTTACCGTAAGGTTTCTACGCTTGTCGATGCTTCCAATAAATAGTACTTTAGTTGTTTCTTATATTCTTTTTTCTTTCTTTGTCTGCCTCCATAAGGAAAGGAAAGCGTAAACAAACAGAAGTACGAAGTCATTCTTGCTGCGAAGCTGGTGCTATCACGTGACATGATGACCAATCAATTTTCAATCAGGAGGATACCCATCTCTTATCGAAGAGAAACCAAAGGAGAAACACTCCGACGGAGAATTTTGTGTAACTTGTTTGACAAAATTCATATTAAGTGAATAGTGCACTAAAAGCGGGGGACTAAGGTTCTGCTTTTATGTCTTCGAAGGAGCGTTTCTAAGTGGAAAAGGATTTAAATCGGCTGTTTAGAATTTAAATCAATAAAGGAGCTTTAATTTAGCTCGATAGTTTTAAGCGCGTAAAATTCTCACCGTCAGCTGCAATGCACATTTGGATCCTCGTATGAATGTCACATTGCACACATTGGAGCAGAGCGTGAGACGAGTGCAAATTCATCTGCAATCGTTTTAGATCCTGCAATGTTTGTCGAGGGGTCGCATAGGCCTGCTGTTTCAGGTATCCCCATAGGAAAAAGTCCAGTAGAATCAGAAACGGCGAACGTGGAGGCCACTCTTCGAAACCGCTATACCCAATTATTTGGTTCCCGAATCCCTTGACGAATTGCTACTTCACTGGAAATGTCTTGTGAGCAGAAGAACTGTAATGGTTGATCTGTTGATGTTCAAAGGAGTAGTATTACTGTACCCATTCTGTGCTAAACAAACTTTTCATAGAAATATTTTATTTTGCACACAAACTGTTTTGTCCCATTAGCCCCCAGTCTCCCCTATATTTTAAAGTGGTTTGTAATGAAGATATCTAATGTGTCATCTTATTCGAGCTAAGTGCAGAAAGGAGTGCAGTTAAGTGCTAGAGTTAGTGTTGTAGTTCTTTTGTTTCATTCAGCGAACAAAGTGTTTTGTTTTGTCTTTTAACATTGGAAATGTTGTGATAGTGTTTAGTTAGCGTTTAGCTCTAATCGAACGTAGTGAGGGCTATGTCTTTTTTTGGGTAGATTCAGGAAAGATGACTTGATGCTTTTGACTTCGGAGTTAGGGAAGCAAGTCCGGAAACGACAATAACAGCAAAATTAAAGGCAATAATTAAAATACGAGGAAACGTTTGTTACGGTATTGATTTCTACGATAGTTCCAGACCGTGATAGGTGGAAAAAAGCGATAGTTGAAGCTGAGCGTGAATCCAGGGAACATGAAATAAAAATGCGGGATCTTGAAATTAAGACTTGAAGGCCAGGAGTAAAGTTAAGTAGGATGACGTAAGTTTCACAGGTGTAAACAGCGGTGTTAAGAACACCTTTCTTAAATACTTGACAATGATGAAAGAAGTCATATTAGATCCTCCGGAAAAGGCTGAGAAGAGGCCATTTTAGTTCCATCAAGCGGAAGGAATGATTAAATTACATAGCTGCCAAGTACTCCGATTTCACCGGAGTTTCTCTCCGATATTTTTAACGTGCTCCGGAAATCCGATAATTAGTGAAAACTCCAATATTTCAGTCTCAATGTCCGCAGCTACAAAATTCAGTTTTTTCACGGCTACAGCTTGCTCGTACGTTTCTTCCGCGCCTGATGGTTTCTCCCGTGGCTGAGGAAATAGACAGGCTCCGGTGGTCACGCCTACTTTTGAAGCCACGTGACTCTGAGATAGTGAGGATCTGCTCTTAAGATACTCTTGCGTTTACTCAGAGAAATACATACACACACAAATAAAGCTTTAAAACAATTTATTTTTAAACTTACCCTTGATAAGACATTCATATTTTTGAAAGAATAATGATTATCTAATCTCGCTAATCAAATGAACACGTCTTTTTCAATTACTTGAATATATCCCCACATTACATAATTTGTTGATTGTCCAATTTTTAGAAAGAAATATTTTAGCTAAAAGTTGCTATAAATACAAAATAACTTAAATATTTGATACTTTGATACAAAAGAAAGAAAGAAGGAAGGAAGAGAAACACAAAATACATTATTAAAAATTGCCTTTTCTTATTCTACAAAAAAAAGCAATTACTTACATTTTCTTCACTTAAGTACTAATATCCATAGGAACTTGATAAAATTAAAATATAACTATCAGATAAAATATATTTTTTTCTTAAATCAATTTTTCAATATAAATAAATTTAAGGTGCAAATCAGCAATAATAACGCTGCAATAAGAATCTCTGAATCGATTTCTAATGAAGTACATAAATTATTTTTAAATACAAATAAAATAATCCAACTTTTATATGACTAAATAAATAATACATGCTATCAATATCTTTTAGAGGGATACTAAAAAATTAATTACAAGCAAATTTTAAAAACATATATATAAATACAAAACAGGCATACTTTTTGTCTGCCTATTAAAGTTATGATAATGGAGACACTTTCACATATTTTCCAGAGATAATTAAATGTTATTCCATTACTTCTTGAAAGCGCATATAAATAATATGAAAATTTTAGTTTGTTAAAAAACATTTGGTTCTTATGCGTTATGTAATGTTAATTATGCTACCTCTAGTAATTTCTATTTCTAATCAATCATGAACAAAAAATCTAGAAAGATTGAAATTCAGATAATTATTAGATAAGCAAAATTTATGACCCATATTTAAACCCAGGTAATATTTCAGTAGTTTGTTCTCAATTGCATTTTTGAAAGAATACTTTTCTAAGCAGTTTGTAGAATGAATACAATTACATTTTGAAATTTTATCAACATTAGACACTTTAGCATTATTAATAAACATGTTATAAACCAAATATCCAAAAATAACAATAAAATCATTAACATCATTAAAATTGAAAAAACAAATAGTTACTTTAGTATTATCCTTTATGTACATCCATTGTTTCTGATAATTATTCATTTTCTCCAGGGCAACGCAAGTGTCATCTAAGCAGGATAATTTATTTTTCTTTAAGTAAGTGGAGTGATCCTCCAGACTGTTTTAGATTGCTTCTTGAATACGAGCATCTTCTACATCTGATAGTCGTCAGCAACTATTGCTAGTATTTGTTAAATATTTGGGTGTATTCGAAAAAATACTAGGCACAGCATTTTCGGAAAGTTTTGGCCTTTCCCTTAGGTACTCCTTCATCTCACCTTTGTAAATTACCTTGTCAACACGAATAATTTAATTTTTGTGGAAATATTTAATGCATATTGTGGGATATTTCAAATGTGTTAATTCGGTAGGAATAGCGCTTAGCCATTTTTGTTTAAGCTCTGGATCTTTTGGTAAACCGAATGTGTTGACAGTTTCACGTTCGCCTTTGTAATTTGACCGGTATCCATACACGCTGCACATCCGAGGCATTTTTAAAATAGATGAATGATTTAAATGAACACAGCATTCAAACATAAACAGAAAACACAATAAAAAAGCACATTTTTCAAAAAATAACAATAAACAGAGAGACGACTTTGAGAACACAAACATTAAAAGCTTAACTGTGAATTTCAGAACAGATTTCCAGACCAACTACCGCGATTAAAAGTTCGAGCTTCAACCGCATTGGATCACGTGATATTTCAGTACCGTAGCCTGTATTTTTCGTCTTACACGGTTTCTCCCAAATGAGGTCATATCCAATCCTTTCCTTTCGTTTTCCCTCACTAGATTTTCTTTTCCCCATTGTTTGAGGGAAAGACGCTGTTCGCTCGGGCGCAGTTCTGACGTTTTGTTACCGAAAGTGAAACGTCGAGTAAAGTCGTGTTGTTCCTGGGGGTCTATTCTGCCACGTTCGTTTAAGCGAACGTTCGGATTTGTGACGTCATCCAAAACTTATCCGTGCGGCATCCTAGTTAACGAACGTTCGAAAAATTGGTATTCTGGAAGCCCTCCAAACGAACATTCGTCCGAACCGAAACGAACGAAAACGAAACAGACCACAGAGTGCGGAAGGCGGAGCAAATTCCAAACAGTTCGTCCCGTTGATGTCACACAAACAGGTGTGATGATTTTTACGTCACTTCCTATTTATTATAGCCAATGAAAATTCGGCAGACGATTTTCGGAAAGCAGTGAAAACTTGTAAACTGTAACTAAAGGAAAAAAATAGAATTATTTTCTAAACATTTACTGAGTGAGTTAGTTATACGCTATCCTGTCAAAGTGATAAGTTGCAGCCGCGCTCTGGCTACTCCAAGTAAACTTATTTCCATGTTGATTTCCTAAAAGGTTTTTAATTGTTTGATAACTTTAATATTCGACAAAAATAAGGCATTTCACCTCATTTTTAACTACAGTGCAGTAAGTTTTAACTCTTGTATGAATTTAAAGTAAATTGAATGACTATAAATATAAATAATTCTTTGATAATAGTTGAAATCGCCTAAGCCTAACGATCAAAGAACGTAAATAAACATCATGTACCCGTAAGGTAGGCATTTATTAGTCCTATACTAGTGTTGTATTATATTTTTGTGCTTAACCCATTAAGCGCCAAAGTTCCCATTGCGGGAACATCTATTATATATTTTTTTCCTTAAAATATTTTAACGCAATTTACGAAATACACATTTTATATAAACATTTACACTATAGGGTGTGTTATATATTTTTATCGGAACAATATATTTTAATTTAATGTTTTTTTCTAATTTTTAAAAAAGTGAAATTTTGTCTTTTTGACTGTCTTATATAAAACTAAAAAAAAAAATTAAATAAATGGTCACTTAAATGTTTCAAGTAGAATGCATATTTAAAACCACGATCTTGAAGAACAATATTGTTAAAATCCTGCATGAATTTATTCCTATAAAGGACTGTTATGAACGCTTATATTTCTTGTTCCCACAGCGGGAGCTTTGGCGCCCTTCCACTAGTTAGCATTTCCAGTTACTCTGTATTGGGTTCCTGGTCATTCTGGCATTCCTGGTAATGAGATGGCGGATTCTCTTGCCAGGTTGGGCTCTGGCTCTTTTTTTGTTGAACCTGAGCCGGTTCTCTGTATCTCGAGTAAATGTTACAGGGATACTGTGTTTAGCCACTATAGCAAGCTTCAGTAATCCAGCTGGCTTAAGTGTAATGGCCAGAGGCAGGCCAAAGAGATCAATCTGGGCTTTCCTGGTGTTAGATGCAAGGAACTTCTGTGTCTCAACAGGTCCAGTCTCCGTAGGGCTATTGGCCTGTTAACTGGGCACTTTGCCTTAAAAGGCATCTTAACATAATGAAGGTTGTCGATGATCCCACTTGTCGGGGTTGTCATCTTAAGGAGGAAACTGCTTTACACATCCTCTGTGACATAGGTTCATCTGTGAGTGTGAGTACTTCTCTGATTATAGGTTTGAGCATCTTGCGCGCCTTGTCATTGAGCCCTGGGAGCTTCACAAAATGTCTGTTAGGTCTATGCTGATGTTCGCATCTGCTACTGGGCTCTTTTCGTAGGGCCTTTTCCATATTGCTTGGGGTGATACAATAGACCCATGGTCGCGGTGCCTCGCCCTTTTTGGGCCTCCCCTCCAATTCATAAGTCATAGCATTTCCAGATTGATTTTGCTACCGTTCAACAATAAAGAAATGTTTGGCACTTAGCAAGCTGGTTATTTCGTACATTATAGTATCAACAACAAAAATAATTACTTTATATATACAGTTTTGAGCAGCATCTGCGTAAAAAAAGAAATTGCTGTATCCAAAATGTAGAAAGACATTTATCCCCATAACACGCCAAAGCTCCCGCTACGGGAACATGCTATATTTCCTAAATGCTTTGAGTTAAAAAAAATTTCAACTGTTCTATAATAGAGGCATGCAATGTATGTAAAAAATGTACATACATTAAAAATTTCTATCAGATTCTCATAGCGGCGTTTAATGGGTTAACTTCACAATGAATATAGTTGAACACAAATAACAACAAAATGTGCATTACTTTTGTTTCATAAATTATTTATGAGTTTATTGTGTATCTTGAAATGTTTTTTGTATCATTTTGCATGATTACTTGTTATATAATATATTAATCATGTTTTGTAAATAGCGATCTGATCAGCGAAGATAACATTTATACATTGGAGCGATTATTTTCGACAATAAAAACTTTATTTAATGTATTTTCTTTATAATAATGGTATTTAAATTTGTAATCGGTGCTAGATTATTTAAATGCATAGTTACTGTGCATCACGGTTTTTTTTTTCATGGAATGGGTCTAATTTGAGAATTGTAAATATGTAATTTGTATTGAATATAACTATAGAGTGCTTATTATCATTGCAAGTTTGCCTGTAGTTTGATTATTTTTGTGAACTTCAAAAGATTAAAATTGTTTATTCATCTTATGTTTTTTTAAATATACAGTATATCCCTCGTACGTACATATACAAATATATTTCTTAAAACTGCTCATGTATCATGGTATGTATGTTTCTCATTTCTTCATTATTTTTAAGATAAGCTATATAGTAGAATTCTTAAATTTTAGTTTCTAAACATATTTTTAAAGGACTAAAGCAAACGAGTCATGTAGCATGTTGTTTTTCAGTATTTTAAATTGTGTGCATAGTTAAGCTAGATAATCTTTTTTTACTAAAATTCTTTCATAGGTAAGAACATACGGTGTCAGAGACGAATTTATAAATTTGCTGCTTGAACAAAAGGGCTTCCTATAGGCTGAACCAAAGCATCGTCTACTTTACTGTCTTAGCCTAGGTTATAGCCTTGTTAGCCTACTTAGAAATTCGCAACTGTATGTGTATGGTGTAGTATTTACTAGCTGAATTTTGATCGCTGGAGCAGATATTAATTTAATTCTGCTTCATGTTTGGAATCCTGCTGGTGTATGGCTACTTAGTTTTATATATATTATGGATTAAAAAACCTTGCATTTAAAAGTAAACTCTTTAGGTAAGTTATTTCATTACTGTCAATTAATAATTAAATTGCTTAAAATACAAAGAGAAAATAAGTCTCGGTTAAGAAAAAATTCATCTGTTTTATTTACAAAAAGTTACACTTTTGTAAATATCAACTTATGCAAAATGCCAACTTATGTCATATTTTTCCCCCAAGGCAAACCAATATATTTTTAATTTAAGGATAAAAGTTTAGTTTAATAGTTAATCGTAAAATTCGTCTGTCATTTTATGAAAGATATTTTCTGTTGTCGTTGCTGTTGTCTTAGTTTTTCTGATAACTCAAAATCTTTTGTACTACGGGTGCTGGTGTTTTACTTATCATCCAACCAGCACGCCGTCTATACTTGATTCAGGATCAGATAACTTAGAGCAGGGACTTTAAAATGAGTCCACATTCATTGTTAAAACTAGGAAACTTTATTAACTAAGAACAGGTATAAAAGTGAACATCGTGAAGTTAAAACATTGTTAATTAAAACTAAGTGAAACGTTAAAATATATCTTGTTGAAAGAGGAAGCTGCAGCTTGCTGTCGCAGCAGCACTTGCTTATATACGCTCGTGCCCATGAACAAAGGCAGCACAAACACGGTTGAGTTGTCCCTGCAGATTCTGACCAACGTCACCACTCGTTAATTCTGCTGTGGCTTTCACAATCGGCGGCAAGGCAGGAAATGTGCCCGACACTCTGCCACCGCAGTACCCCCTTCCCAGTGGGAACGTTACTGCTTCAGGTCCACTTGGTGTACCTGAAATGAACTCTGCGGCCTGATCGGGAAAGTCTTACAGGTGTTGCTGGGAGAGACAAAGCTTTTGTGCTTGATTCCTGTTTCGGCTCAGACTCCTTGCTGCTGAGCAACGGTAGCTGCTGTTCTTGCACAGTATACGCCGGTTTCAACCTGTCGATAGAGACAAAAATGTCCTTGTTACCTTTTCGGACAGTGAAAACCTTTTCTGACCTATCCAATACCGGGTACGGTCCATCATACGGTGGCTTCAGTGGAGGTTGCACAGCATCATGTCGCACGAAAACATGAGTGCAGTTATCCAAATCTTGTGGAATGAAAGTTCTACTTCGAGTACCATGGTTGCTTGTCTTAGTAGGCGAAATGGCGCTCATAATCTCTTTCAGCTCACGGACGAAGTCTGCAGCGTTGATGTCGAATCTGGTGGGTGTGAAAAATTCCCCTGGCTACCGTAAGGGAACGCCATACACCAGTTTCGCAGTAGAAGCCTTGATCAACTCTCGGAACGCAGCACGCAGTCCGAGCAAAGCTGTAGGAAGGACGTCCGTCCAACGATCGGCAAATCTAGCATCTGTAAGATGGGCTTTAAGAGAAGCTTTCCAGGTCCTATGCTAGTTTTCCACAAGACCATTAGACTGGGGGTGATAGGTGGTGGTATGAATGTGTTTTGCACCCAATAATTGTGTAAATGAATGAATTAGGCGGGACTCGAACTGTCTTCCCTGATCGGAAGTAACTCTACTGGGTACACCGAAACGAGCAATCCAGTGTGTGTAAAAATTCCTAGCCACTGTCTCAGCGGAAATATCGGAAACTGGACAAGCTTCAACCCAACGAGTGTACCTATCAATCATTGTTACACAATATGTGTAACCACGAGAAGGCGGAAGTGGGCCGACCAGATCAATGTGCACATGATCAAATCTCCTGTCGGGTACTTCGATTTTACCCCAGAGGCTAGTAATGTGTTTGTGGATTTTAGCTCTTTGACAGGGTATACAAGCTCGCGTCCACCGTGTTACATCCGCTTTAATGGAATTCCAGACAAATCGGGCTGTTACTAATGTAATGGATGCTCTGACACCAGGGTGTGCCAGGTTGTGAAGCATCTCAAAAGCAGTTTGCCTGAATTGAGAAGGGATGTAAGGGCGCGCAGTTTTGCCCGATACATCGCACATTAACTGAATATCAGAGTCTGGAGGGTAATTTTTTTTAGATTTAAGCCAGTCTCTGAATTTAGAAAGTTTCGTAATTCAGTATCAGTTTCCTGTGCACGTGCAATTTCAACATAGTCCAAAACGCTAGGCATTTGGATCGCCTCGATTCTAGACAGCATATCAGCGGGTGTGTTCTCTAATCCCTTAACGTACTGTATGTCAGTACTAAAGTGTCCAATTAGGTCAAATGTCTCAATTGACGGGGCGTGCATTTGTCTGGTTTCTGCCTAAATGCAAATGTTAGAGGTCTGAGATCTGTGAAAATCACAAAATGGCGACCTTCTAACATGTGTTTAAAAAGTTTTATGGCAGAGTAGATCGCATAAAGCTCCCGATCAAAAGTGGACCATTTTGTTGAGCTGGGGAGAGTTTTGCTGAGAAGAATGCAAGGGGCTTGCATTCAAGAGCATTTGACCCTTTTCTGTACTGGTTCAGGGTTGCGCCCACTGCTACGTCGCTTGCGTCACAAAAAAGCACTAATTGGGCCTCGGGGTCGGGATATGCCAGCAGCGCAGCATTAGCCAACTGTTGTTTGCAGTGCTCGAATGCTGCTATTTGTGTCTCGTTCCACTCAAGTGCGGTGGATTTTTTGTTTTTAACACCTTTTAAGCATTTCATTTAGCGGAGCCTGCATGTGTGCGGCCTGCTTTACGCTACGCCTATAATAATTAAGTAAACCCAAGAAACGTTGGAGTTGCTTTACAGTTTGCGGCAACGGACAATCCAGAATAGGTTTGACTTTGTTGGGAAGGGGTCTAATACCACTTTTATGCACCAGATATCCGAGAAAAGGAAGTTCAGGAGCTCCGAAAACGCACTTATCTAAATTTATACGAATTCCGTAGTTTGTTAAGCGCTCAAATACCTTTTCAAGGTGCAGTTTGTGTTCCGCCTCGGAACTGCTTGCTATTAGGATATCGTCTAACTATGCGAATGTGAAATCGAGACCTCGCAAGACCTCGTCTATAAACCTCTGGAAAGTTTGTGCCGCATTAGCCAAACCGAAAGGGGTAAATAAAATTTCATACATCCCGAAGGGTGTAGTGATTGTTGTTTTGTGTACGTCGTCCGGGTGGACAGGAATTTGATGATAAGCCCTCACTTAGTCTATTTTTGAAAAAATTGTTTTATTACGTAGCTGACTTGAGAAATCTTGATTATGTGGCAGCCGGTACCTGTCTGGTACAGTGATTCTGTTAAGAGCTTTATAATCTCCTGTTGGGCGGAAATCTGTACCTGATGCTTAGGGTACTAAATGTAGTGGGCAAGACCAGTTTGACGTACTAGGTCTGCATATACCCTGTTCCAACATGTATTCGAACTCTTTTTTAGCGATTTTTAATTTTAAAGGGTGTAACCTTCGCGGCCTAGCAAAAACATGTTGCCCGTTTGTAATAATTCGGTGAACTGTATTATGTTTAATAATCCTCTTGGAAGGATTTGGGCGAATCACCTCATTGTACTTTTTTAAGATTTCTCTGTATGAGGAGTTACTAGCAATTAAAGTTACACGAGATTTATCATTCACGGGTTTACCTGTAGTAGTCAAGTTGGCGAGGCTATCACGAAGACGAGCATGTTTTAAGTCTATCAGCAAGTCAAAGTGCTTAAGAAAATCAGCACCTGTGATTGGTTTGGTTACATCGGCAAATACAAAGTGCCATGAAAATTTTCTGTGAAAGTTCAAACTTAAAGTGAGCAATTTGACCCCATACGTTTTGATCGGAGATCCACTAGCCGAATACAAGGTAATATTGCTAGTGGCATTTCTGAACGACGAAAAACTCGATCGTGGCACGACGCAAACATCACTACCACTGTCAACTAGGTATGTTAAGTTTGTCATAGGGTCGAACACAAAGACGCGGCTTTTGTTGCTGACTTTGAAATCGCATTGCGCCAGGTAATTCGATCTCACTGCTCGTTTCCCGATTTTTTAAATAAACAAGGGGATTTGCAACGTTTAGCCGCACTGCCGAACTTAAAGTGATACCAACACCTATCATGGATTTTCTTCGGCTGTTTGAGTGTTGTCTACGGGAAGGGCTCCTATGCTGAGAACTGTATCTGTGGCGGGGGCGCGTAAGACGTTCGACTTTCTTGGTTAATTCTGAGATTTGGGTTTGTAGCTGACTGTTTTCAGGGGAAACAGTTGCTTTATCAGTTTGCAGTAAGCCGACAGTGCCTGCAGTGGTTTCATGGATTTTGTCCGCCATTATGGCTAATTTCTCCAAAGTATCGTCAGAGATAGACAAAATTGTCTGCATTTGTAATGGTAGACGTTGTAACCACAGAGTTTTAAGGTTTTTGTCATCAAAACCTGTGCCTCCCAACTGTGTCATTCGCCGGAGTAACTGAGACGGCTTATCGTCCTCCAAAACCAGCTCTGAAAGTAACGTTTTTAGTCGACGTTGTTCAGAGTCTGAAAAGTCCGCAATCAACCTTTTTTTAAGCGTTTCGTATCTGTCACCCGCCGGTGGTTGTAAAACTATGTCTCTAACATATGACAGCACCTCTGAATTTAATGCAGAAATAATTAAGTAGTACTTGGTATTACCTTGTGTAATACCCGAAACCACAAACTGTGCCTCGATGTTTGCGAACCATAATTCTGGGTGTTTTTCCCAAAATGGAGGTAGTTTCAAGCCAACCTTATGTGTTTCAGCCACCGCCTGTTCCCCGTCGCCTGGCATAGTAGGAAAATTTTGAAACTCTGCTTACCTTACAAACATGATCAAACAGCAGGTAGAACCTATACTAAAAGATGACAGTCCCCGGTAGTCCGCAAAAATCAGACCTCCAGAACATCAGCAGAAATTCACCTTGATAGATTTCAACACGTGGCACTCCATAGTTTTTGCCAGTCTAAGTTGCTTCAAAATGCACGACTGGGAGTCTCCATTTCTTTCATCCGTCAAACACAGACGTACAGCTACTTCGGCGCTTTTCAGGAACTTGTAGAAACTTTGTAGAAACTACGAGTCACCACTACGGATGCTGGTGTTTTACTTATCATCCAACCAGCACGCCGTCTATACTTGATTCAGGATCAGATAACTTAGAGCAGGGACTTTAAAATGAGTACACATTCATTGTTAAAACTAGGAAACTTTATTAACTAAGAACAGGTATAAAAGTGAACATTGTGAAGTTAAAACATTGTTAATTAAAACTAAGTGAAACGTTAAAATATATCTTGTTGAAAGAGGAAGCTGCAGCTTGCTGTCGCAGTAGCACTTGCTTATATACGCTCGTGCCCATGAACAAAGGCAGCTCAAACACGATTGAGTTGTCCCTGTAGATCCTGATAAACGTCACCACTCGTTAATTCTGCTGTGGCTTTCACAATCGGCGGCAAGGCAGGAAATTTGCCCGACACTCTGCCACCGCAGTACTTTTAATTTTCTCTTTATTTTTTTTTTATATTCTTTTATTTGGAAATATAGGGCATTCTCATTATTCTTGAGTGAAAATGTATTTGGATAACACTGAAGTTCGAACTTTAGTTACCTGCTTTGAAATCTGTTAAAACTTCCTTTAGAAAAGAATTTTCAGTTAGCGAAGTTTGATGAATTTGAGATTAACAACAAGAACAAAAAAAGAAGTAAAAAAAAAGAAAAGAAAAAATCTATAAACAGTTTATTTATGTTATAAATATAGAACATTTTTGAAGGCAATAATAACGTTCCGTTGAACTGCATGATACAAATAAGTAATTTTAAATAACATAAAAAATACCTATTGTACAGCTCCGGAGAAAAGGCATTTGCATTTTCGAACAGTAAAGTTACATATACCAATCGCTTACGAATAACAGGCCCGTAGCCAGATGATTCAACTAGATGGAGGCAGTATCCCAGGATGGCTATGTATTTTCAATTGTTTTCTTCTCCTCCCCTCTCGCCTCTGAGATCCTTAAAGTGTTACGAAAGCATATTTCTGGCTATTTCATTTACTTTATTGTATTTACTAATTTAATTGCGTATGTTAATAAAATTACAGTGCAGGCAAAAAGTCCTGAACACGCGCAAGTTTTTGCTTAGTTTTTGTGGTTGACTTAATTTTCATTATAAAATTTTCATAATATCTTAACTATTTTTAGTGATTCTAATATGTTTTAACGCTTACCAACAAAGCTGAAAAGGGATTATAATTTCAGTTCTGTCAATCTGTTCTATCCATCTGTCCGTGTTCTAACAGCCGTAAATATTCATCGACCATTACGACGTTCTATATGTTATCCCTATGCACTGTACCATGTACTGTATTGAAAATCGTGTATGTGGAATTCATAGTGCTTTTACAGCAGCACTCAAAATAAATGAATACATTTTGCTCTAAGGGCAGTCATTCTTTAAAGCTTATTTTAGGCACATTCGGCTACTTCAAACAAAAGAAAAGCCGACTATGGCCGAATGGATACGACACTTAACATAGTAGAGGGCTGAAGTGTAAAAGTCCAGGGTTCTGGCCTACCTCATGGCTGTCGAACTAACTGTCTTGAGTTTTGGGCGGTTTTCTCCAGATGTAACGTGAATACGCATTTAAACCTCCTAAAAAGTTCTTCACCCAAGACAAACCAATCCCCTTTACAGATAGCTCTAGAGTAGCTTTGACTTGATTACAAAATCGATCAATCAAAGGGTCAAATGGAGCAAAATTGTTATATGTTATTAAGAATTACAAAACAGAGCTATAGCGTCTCTATTATTTGTAGTTCTTTTACAGGAGCACCCAAATGTACAATGACCCTAGAAAATTGTGAAATAAAAAAAAATAGAAATTTTTATAAATGCCCATCTATCATGGAATCAAGATGTAGATTTATGGTCAAGAAAAGGGGCTGTCGGATTGAACATTTAAAAAATGTTCAATCCGATAGCCTCCAATGTAATATATAGTTGATATTTTAAGCATATCAACTATATCCGGCTTCGGAACGTTCTAAAAAAGTGTAAACACCCTCTGTATTTACATCAGTTAGAGCACTGACGGACAGACAGACAAACCAAAATCATAAACACTCTTCAGCAAATTTTATATTTCACATGACAAAATGTATTAAACACTCAATATTTAATTTGTAGTATTTTTTTAACACTAGAAATAGTACAAATATGATGTACTGCAAAAGCAATCTAGAAGATTGGTATATTGGCAAACCGGTCACCAAAATCAGCGGCGTATATAGGTTTATACTTCGTCCGGTATTTTAAATTTAATTTTTACAATACTTAATATAAATGTTTTAAAATAGATGAATTTTTATAATTACACTAGTCAACAAATTTAAACTTTTTTTCTGCCTCTGTTTTGTAAATGGGTGGATTTACTTAATTTCGGGGTGCTGAATTCACTGGTAAAATCAATTTGTGTCTATCACGTCACATTTCCAAGAGGCACAGAAAAATCAGAAGCAATACCGGCAAAATTTGATAGAATTGAAACTAACAAGAAATTCATATTAAAAACTTAATAATTCAATATTATTTTATATGTATACATTGGTATTTATATGTATACACATACCAACATAGATATCATCTTTTTTCCTGTCCAAAACGCCCTTACCACTTGGTTTAAATGAGGTCCAAGCCGTTAACTCGATATTTGTCAGTTCTGATATCAAACGATGGATCGCTGAACAATTTTTCTATTTGTGGTCCAATAAATATACTTTCTTTTAACTTTGCTTCACTCAGCTTGAGAAACTTTTCTTTCAAATGATTGATGACCTGACCTCATTTATCCAGAGCTTTAACAAAGTTCTTCATAAAACCCAACTTGACATGAATCGGAGACAAACTGATTTTATTGGGCTCAACCAGTGGAGTATTTTTCCCATTTTCCTTTAAAGTTACATGTGATTTCCTTTTAAGCCACTTTACTGTATAGTGACCAAAGTTTCATAAGTTTCTTTCTCGTCTACTGCATGAGCCAGAGGCACAGATGGAAAAGTATTGCCATTATGCAGTAGTACTGCTTTCAATCTGGTTTTCCTAGAGTCAATAAAGAGTGACTATTCCTGATGGTTATGTTGTACACCTAGCTGCATTAGCAGACCATTGACATCTCTACATACACACATTGGATTCTGCATGTCGAAATATTGAGCGAATGGAGTACCTTTTGATCTCAAAAGGAAATTTTTGTACCTGGAGCTAGAAGATTTCGTTGTTGCAGTCTCGACCCCAAAAGTTCAGCTTGCTGTTTTGAAAGTTTTAGATCGCGAACCAAATTGCTCAACTACTTTTGATTAAAGGGCTGAGGAGAAAAATCTTGAGAATGAGGCGAATATCTACTACAGGTTCTTGATCAGCGTCTTCAGATTCACTTGACATTGTTTCTGATTCTATGTTTTGCAGATTACAGGTAGGAACAGGCAATCTTTCATTATGTCACCAGCAAATGCTCTGTAGATACATTTTATACTTTATTTTATGTCTAGTTTTGATAGAGAATGCCCTGTAATATTTGTGAGAGAGAAGTTATAGGCTGGAAAATGATCCTTAGGCTAATTCCACACCTAATAATGTTTATTTCGCACTACTGGATTATCTGTCCATCTAATGAATAACACTTGCCTGTGTAACATCTGACATCAAGTGACAATTTGCTGATCTTATAGTACTCTTGTACCAAACTTGTAGAAAAAAAATTAAAAATTAAACATTAAAATAAAAGAACGGAAAGTAGTGAAATTAAGAAAAAAATAAATAAAAATCCTTAAAAACTCAAAAATCTTACGTGCTAGAGCATTCTGAAAGGTAGATTCGGATTCTACACACCAAAATACATACTAATTGATGTATCACATCCCAGAGGCAAAATGGCTGTTGACTAGTGTTATTTTACATTTTCTGAGGGGGCTCGGGCCCCTTTGTCCTCCCCCCTCGAATACGGCACTGAGCAAAATCCTCTGGTCTCTGAAACTGACAGCTTGAGTTTTAAAACTATGCTGAAAATGCTCAATCTTTCGTATATACTTCAGTAATGGTAAAACAAGAATTTAAAAATGTTTAATTTTTTCAAACTGATTCTTTCATTTTTTAAAATCATTTTTTCTGTCAATTTTTCGAATTAGAGATAAGCGTTGAATTTAGGGGGGGGGCATATTTTTCTGGGAGGGCACTGCCCGTAATTTTATCACCCCCTGGTTACTGGCCTGATGTACACTTTAATTAAAAGTATGCGTAAGGGGCCATCATATTTAAAGACGCACCAACTTAATTTTTACAATATCAGCAACTATATTTCACTTCGTATTTCTAAAAATTTAGCTCATTTTAACACCGGATAGCAATTTTCAATACCTTTGAAGCAAAAATTAATGAGTTGTTCTCTTCTAAAATTTCCCTCTTCCTATGTTAAAATATTTTTTCATCCTTTTAATATCCTATCCCTTCATGCGTCTTCGCACTCTTCTATCACGCTGATAAAAATAACACCTGCAAAGCAGCTGCCGCTCTTTCGATTTGAAGCATTTTCAACATACGGATTCTCTAACGCCACGATTTTCCTGGTGGGTTGAAACGTATGCTATAATGTAAACATACGGTAGGAAGAATCCGCACCTAAAGCTCGACCGTACCTTGCAGAATACCAACATACGTTAGCAGGTTACGAATGACATCAATATGATGTCACACATCCGAACGAGGCAGAATAGACTCCCTGGTAACACTGACTGGGAATGCGGAGTAAAGTGAAGTGAAATGGTTGTGGAGGGAAGGTTGTTCCAGTTCGTTCCTCCAGGGTTGTTCATGTTTCGTCGAGAATCGTATACACATGGTGTTAATTTTAATTAGTAATCATGGCTAAACGTTTGCATTCACAAAAACTCAATGCCCGTTACTGCCAAGAATTTGATTTCATTCGAAAATCGAGAAAAGGGGATTTCTTTGCTTTTTTTTTGCAGTTTGACCTGGACATAAATATCAGCGATGGTCCGATATTATAGGCATTCACAATCAGGTCCGATATTGTAGCTCATTCACGATCACAGAGACACAATGGAAACTACAGTGTAGTTTCAAAAACATACAAACTTCAATTTATATCAAAATCGGATGATTTTCAAACCATAAAAGCAGAAGTGTTATTTATGAACTTTATATTGGAGCATAATATACCTGTTGCCGCTGCTGACCATTTTACCAAATTAATGCCAATGATGTTTCCAAATTGTGAAGCTGCGAAGAAATTTTCCTGTGGAAGAACTAAAACAGGATATATAATTAAAGAAATAGCTACCGATTACGCTGAGAAGGTGAGTGAAATTTTAAAAAGCTCACCTTTCTGAGTTGCTACGAATAGTAGTAATGATTCGGATACAAAAATGTAATCCATTGTTGTGACTTTTTTTGATTCCTCAGCCGGACAAACTAAATCTAAGTTATTATCACTTCCCATCCTTGAAGAAAGTAGCACAGGTGAGAATATAGCCAATTTAATAATACAAGACTTCCAAAAGCGCAATACTCCTTTTGAAAACGGAATTTCAGGATCGGATTATGCTAATGCAATGGATGGCAAGAACAAAGGTGTTTATGCATGCTTAAAAAAACAGAATGATAAATTGGTAGTTTTTGGCTGTTTATGTCATCAACTAAATTTAGCAGCTGAAAAAGGCTCAGTAGCACTACCAATATCCATTGACGAATTACTTATAGATGTCTATTACTATCTAAGAAAGAGTGTAAAAGGAAAGCGTTAATTACGAAAATTCCAAAGTTTGTACAACAGTGACAAGAAGATTCTAAAGCACTGTGCTACTCGCTGCCTATCTTTGGGTAAAAGCCTTTCGCGTGTAACTTATCATTGGGATGCCTTCTTATATTATTTTAAAGGAGAATGTAATGTAACACGTGAAAAAAAAGCCAAAAACGGAAACCAGGTAATTTGCCTAAGATAGCCAAGAGCAGAGCCGGCTCGACCATATAGGCAAACTAGGCGACTGCCTAGGGCGCTGGCTCGAGAGGGGCGGCACTAGCCAGGTAGAAGAGTTTTTTTTTCCCTCCTGTCATTCGGCTGATCTCTCAGTCTCAATCTCTTTTTGTTCTAAGGAGTAGTGGACTGGTCACGTGAAAAATGCAACATAGGTAGCATATAATTTGGATTGTTCCCTCCCCCCCGTTCCACATAGGTTGAGACCATATGTCCCAAACTCCAAAAATCACAAACCAAACTTATCATTCTGACTTTTTTGTTTATAGAGGTCATAAACACGATGCTGTGAAAATGTTTTGTTGCAGTGGGTGGTCTGATGAAAAGGTGAGTCCATTCCTGCAACCCGAATCTCTTCTAAAACTTCGATCAGTGTTCTTTGGTCAGTGCTCCCCCCCTAATTAACGACCCCCTAGACTCTCAAGTAATCATCTCCACGTGCCGCAAGCAGCAGAAGTCAAGAGCACAGTGAGTAGAAATAAGTGGAAAGACTTCCGGGCTTTTGAAAAGGCGATGAAACTTAGTTTATAGTTCCAGGGCAATTCTCTCCTAGAGTGCAAACCCTACTAGCAATTTTGCTCGGGCATCGGCTGGCTGCGTGGCCGGTGGTAGCCCGAGCAAAATTGCTAGTAGGGAAGCGCTTGTGCATTTTTTTCTTTTTTTCTTTGGCGCCCTTTTCCTCTCCATAGTGTTGTCATGGGCTAAATCAATACTTTTAGTTTATAAATAATTGGTGCTTTAGTTTATAAATAATTAGTGCTTTAGTTTATAAATAATTAGCGATTTAGTTTCAGAGATTAAAAGTAAATGCGTTTCAGGCGGTATGCCTAGAGATTGAAAAGGGTCTCCTTACTGGAAAATTTAGAGGAAATAGAATATTAGGATATGTAGTTAATTCAAAATTTTACTTACGTACCTAAAATCCATATTTAACTATTTTAAAGCTGTTGGGTCTCCTGAAAAAATAAATCCCCTGTCGAAAAAATTAAATTATTTAATGTCTTTGAAAAATAATTAGGGGCTACCACAACTACGTTACTGGTTGAAAGTATTTATGTTGTTAGTTAATACGTAGCAAACGTTACAAAAATTCTGTACCAATGCTGTCCAGAAAAAAATCATAGCTTCTGTTCACTCAGCTAAGTATACTATGCAATAATTCTGGACTGCACACCTGTGTGTACATCCTCCAAAAAAGGTATTCGAGTACGAGATACATTTCCTACGTTGGTTTTGTATATTAAAAATTATTTATCATAGAATTAGGCTACGTATAAATATAACTTTCCATATTTCTGTTAAGTTGTGCGTTTTTCAAAGAACCCAGACTGCCCCAGTTTTGCCCCAGGCGCAGGCGTCAGGCGTAGTGCGGCGTTCGGCACAGTGCGCAGGGTGCAGACTGCAGGGAATTTCCCCCATCCTTACAGTGATGCTTAACGATTAAGCCGTGGGCGAAAGAGTATGGTTTAGGATTTTTTTTTCTTTGTAAATATTTTTTGCAGATTAGTGGGACTTAGCATTATTTCAAAAATTGTAGGTTTCTTTGAGAGTGAATTATTATTCCTTATTAATGAACTTCTTATTATTTTTTAATCGTATATATAAGTTCACATTTTTTTTTCTTTTAGATTATTTTTTTATGAATAAAAATATTCTGCTTTAAGGATAAGAGTTATTTCATGATTTTTTCCTTTTATATCACGTGTTATTTTTTTATAGAATGCCGCGACTTACCTTTTTTTTTTCTTTTATAATTTTTAGATAGTGGGAATTTAGTTACTAAGAAAATAAAAATGCTGATTTCCGCACCACTCATGGAGTACAGCATATGGCGCGTTATCTCCCTTTTAGCAAATGCTTGGCGGAGATTCCCCTTGAGGCCTATTTTTCCAATACATTTTTCTTAGAACAGATAATTTTATTAGTATAAACCTCATCTACCGATATTACAGTGACCGTGTGCTAATGTGTTTATGCCATCATTCAATATGTACCTCTTGTCATCAAAGGGGCATAGAGCAACTTTGTTTTGTTGCACTGTGTACAACCTATGTTTTTCACTTTGTATTCGTATTTTATTTTCTCTAGTTAATTGGTGATTTTTCACACATTTTCTGTAGTTTTCATGAGATAATTTCTTTTTCACTGCATGACGCGATACACCTTTTGCAGTCTTCTCCATATTTTCTGCTAAAATTGAATACATCTTAGGACGCAGTCCAACAAACTCCACGATGGGCTTACCATTTAATTCATCCTTAAAACATCCTATCTTCTTTTTATTGAGCGTGCTGTAGAGAGGGTGGTTGATTGGATAGTCTGATGTATCATACACATTAATATCATTTAACATATCTTCATATATGTCTTCAGTTTTCATTTCGTACGTTAGCGAATCCGTATCCGTAAATAGCAGAGATGCTTTATCATT